>JANRMT010062814.1:88876595-88907387 GCA_026402145.1 Polypterus bichir lapradei | reverse complement strand
TATATATATATATATATATACAGTGCATCATTTTTTCCACATTTTGTTATGTTACAGCCTTATTCCAAAATGGATTAAATTCATTTTTTTCCTCAGAATTCTACACACAACATCCCATAATGACAACGTGAAAAAAGTTTACTTGAGGTTTTTGCAAATTCATTAAAAATAAAAAAACTGAGAAATCACATGTACATAAGTATTCACAGCCTTTGCTCAATACTTTGTCGATGCACCTTTGGCAGCAATTACAGCCTCAAGTCTTTTTGAATATGATGCCACAAGCTTGGCACACCTATCCTTGGCCAGTTTCACCCATTCCTCTTTGCAGCACTTCTCAAGCTCCATCAGGTTGGATGGGAAGCGTCGGTGCACAGCCATTTTAAGATCTTTCCAGAGATGTTTAATCGGATTCAAGTCTGGGCTCTTGCTGGGCCACTCAAGGACATTGACAGAGTTGTCTTGAAGCCACTCTTTTGATATCTTGGCTGTGTGCTTAGGGTCGTTGTCCTGCTGAAAGATGAACCGTCGCCCCAGTCTGAGGTCAAGAGCGCTCTGGAGCAGGTTTTCATCCAGGATGTCTCTGTACATTGCTGCTGTCATCTTTCCCTTTATCCTGACTAGTCCCCTAGTTCCTGCCGCTGAAAAACATCCCCACAGCATGATGCTGCCACCACCATGCTTCACTATAGGGATGGTATTGGCCTGGTGATGAGCGGTGCCTGGTTTCCTCCAAATGTGACTCCTGGCATTCACACCAAAGAGTTCAATCTTTGTCTCATCAGACCAGAGAATTTTCTTTCTCATGGTCTGAGAGTCCTTCAGGTGCCTTTTGGCAAACTCCAGGCGGGCTGCCATGTGTCTTTTTATTAAGGAGTGGCTTCGGTCTGGCCACTCTACCTTACAGGCCTGATTGGTGGATTGTTGCAGAGATGGTTGACCTTCTGGAAGCTCTGGAGTTCTGACAGAGTGACCATCGGGCTCTTGGTCACCTCCCTGACTAAGGCCCTTTTCCCCCGATCGCTCAGTTTAGATGGCCGGCCAGCTCTAGGAAGAGTCCTGGTGGTTTTGAACTTCTTCCACTTACGGATGATGGAGGCCACTGTGCTCATTGGGACCTTCAAAGCAGCATAAATTTTTCTGTAACCTTCCCCAGATTTGTGCCTTGAGACAATCCTGTCTCGGAGGTCTACAGACAATTCCTTTGACTTCATGCCTGGTTTGTGCTCTGACATGAACTGTTAACTGTGGGACCTTATATAGACAGGTGTGTGCCTTTCCAAATCATGTTCAATCAACTGAATTTACCACAGGTGGACTCCAATTAAGCTGCAGAAACATCTCAAGGATGATCAGGGGAAACAGGACGCACCTGAGCTCAATTTTGAGCTTCATGGCAAAGGCTGTGAATACTTATGTACATGTGATTTCTCAGTTTTTTTATTTTGAATGAATTTGCAAAAACCTCAAGTAAACTTTTTTTCATGTTGTCATTATGGGGTGTTGTGTGTAGAATTCTGAGGAAAAAAATGAATTTAATTCATTTTGGAATGTAACATAACAAAATGTGGAAAAAGTGATGCGCTGTGAATACTTTCCGGATGCACTGTATATATGTGTGTGTATATATATATATATATATATATATATATATATATATATATATATATGAGAGAGATATATATATATAGTACAGGCCAAAAGTTTGGACACACTTCCTCATTCAATGTGTTTTCTTTATTTTCATGACCATTTACAGCACTCCATCATTCTCCTTCTTGGTCAAATCGCCCTTACACAGCCTGGAGGTGTGTTTGGGGTCATTGTCCTGTTGAAAAATAAATGATTGTCCAACTAACCTGACTTCTGCACAACACAACTGCTGGTCCCAACCCCATTGATAAAGCAAGAAATTCCACTAAATAACTCTGATAAGGCACACCTGTGAAGTGAAAACCATGTCAGGTGACTACCTGTTGAAGCTCATCGAGAGAATGCCAAGAGTGTGCAAAGCAGTAATCAGAGCAAAGGGTGGCTATTTTGAAGAAACTAGAATATGAAACATGTTTTCAGTTATTTCACCTTTTTTTGTTAAGTATATAACTCCACATGTGTTCATTCATAGTTTTGATGCCTTCAGTCATGAAAATAAAGAAAACACATTGAATGAGGAGGTGTGTCCAAACTTTTGGCCTGTACTGTATATAATATGAGATAGATATACTAGGTATACTTTATATATAACTTATATGTTGTCATACCTTGCTTAACTGAATAACCTTTATGGCACAATAACAATTCCATATATTTATGGTCACTACGGTATTTGGATTTAATAATCTTCATGTGGGAAAAGGCTGACTGGCATAAATAAGTAGAGCCGAATAATGCAGTCAAGGAGGTAGCACTTTTCCTCATGTTTGGGTACTTTTCTTCTGTGAGTAAGTTCCAAAACTGTCCAAGAGCCCCATACTTCAGCTGAATGTCATCCTGTAGTGTCAAAATCTCATCCTCCACTGTAGAGGAGTTTTATGTGAAACATTGTTGCAATTTCTGATGCAAGTGAATCACCCTCAACATGTTCCCTAAATGGATAACACTTAAATGTAGTGATTGGCTCAAGTAAAGCTGAGTCTTGAAACCGTCTATTAAAGTCTGACAGGCAGTTTTCAATCTGCTCTGTAGCGTATGCTGTCAAGTTGCGCACACGCATACGCTACAGAGAAGATTGAAAATTGCGTCTCCAGCTCTGACGCGAGGTTTTGGATGTTCCCCAAATATCACCCGGTGCTTCGGTATGTCTGCCTTTGCTTTTGAATTCATCCGAGTGAAAAATGACAGCTGTCCGATTAACTGCGATTTTAGTTCCCTCTACTTTCTCTTTCTCAAATCGCTTTTCAGAAGGAAGTCAGTTTAGTAGTTTTTATGAACAGTTCGAAAGTACCTTTCCACATTTTCCTTCTTTGGAATAGCAATGATAGATTGACAGATCAGACAAACGCACTTCGATTGTGACATTGTGAGAGAAAAAAATCCTCTTCCAATTCCACATCCAGCCCATAACCAACAATGTTTTTTTTTAAATCCCTTCTTTAGTCGATATAAATTGGAAGGCTAACTAGATCACTTAGATAGCCGGAGTTTTGCAGTAGCTCGCGCGTTTGGTCATGCTTGCGGGATGACCAGTGTGTTAGAAGAAAAGAGATCTCAGACTGGCTGCCCTGTATGTCAATCAAGTGGCAAATGCCATAGGGAGTATATATGATAGAGTAACATTTAAAAAAAAATTTTTTGAATGCAACGTGATCTACATGCACTACCTTTGCGATCGACGCATTGTGCACCCCTGCACTATAGTAACAAATACAGAATCTCATTTCAATGAAATTTTCATTACAATGAAATATTTTTTTAGGTACCAGCGAGTTCGTTATAACAGAATTTTACCAGTATATTTTATAAGGGAAATACTTTACAATTGGTTTCCACATCAGCTTTTTTGTTTTCCTGTCCTCACTGCTGTCTCTGAAGACGCTAAGTAGTTGCTCCAACATGTTGATAGATTTCTTATAAATAAAAGATTTAATTTAAAGAAATAATTGAGAAGATAATAAAATTTATTGTTAATGGGGAATTGAAAGCTTGGATTTTGTAACTTTTTAGGCTCACAAGCGTCAGTGCTTAGAGAAAAGAGAACAGTTTACTGATGATATTTCTGTGAATGGATATTGTGTGGTAAAACAGGACCAAGGAACCCCCAGCTTGCATGGTGAAACAGCAAGTATATGCCTGGATTCAGCTATAAATGTGAGTTTATTTATATATATATTTTTTTTAGTGATGCACCAATATGGAAATTCTGGGCGATACAGATAACCGATATGTTTTTGTCCATCTTTGCCAATACCAATAACAGATTGCCAATATATTTTTTTTTATTCAGGTATGAATGTTTTAGTTATGCTGAAAATATAAAAGAGCAAGATATGGTTCATCTCTATAGAAAAAATACTCCAGGTCATGTACAAAAATCTGCTTAACATACACATTCTGAGTAACTTAAGCACATCAAGACACCATGCCATTACATAACATGGCATTGGGTATATTAACAAAATAATGAATGCATATTCTTTATGTGCTATATTCAGACATATATTACTTTAAGTAAAACTAAAATAAAGGGTACAATGAGGCCAGTAACCCTGGGCTTAAGTTGGCTTCTTTAAAAGTACAAATGGTAGGTTTTTTTTAACGAAAAGAAGCATTTCTGCCTTTTCACCAGCAAGCCTGTTTCTCTTTTCATTTACTATATTTGACACAACTGAAAAAAGGCATTCACTGTCTACATTGGTACAAGGTGCTGATAGGTACTTGATCACTGCCTTGGCCAAGGTTGGGAAACGGGCTGCATTGCTTTTCCAATACTGGAGGGTGCAGTTATTTCTGGAGATAAGGAGCTCGCTGAGATAGTTAGTTATTCAGCTGAAAAAAAAAAGTTTACAAACGTGTACCTATATTATAATAAAAAATAATAAATTATTATTAGGTTGACCAGATTTGTGGTAAAGATAAACAGGACAACCACCTGTACCAACCACCGCCATTAATAAAAACTTGTGATGTTGAAAACCTACCATGAAGAATTAAAACTTTGGACGGCGTTTTCCCTTGCCTGGATGCGGGTCACCGGGGCCCCCTTCTGGAGCCAGGCCT
This sequence comes from Polypterus bichir lapradei, assembly GCA_026402145.1. NCBI lineage: Eukaryota > Metazoa > Chordata > Cladistia > Polypteriformes > Polypteridae > Polypterus > Polypterus bichir. The sequence continues at coordinate 88,902,671 of JANRMT010062814.1, read as the reverse complement.
GAAGGTGGGGCTCGATGGCGAGAGCCTGGTGGCCAGGCCTGCACCCATGGGGCTTGGCTGGGCACAGCCCGAAGAGGCAACGTGGGTCCCCCTTCCCATGGGCTCACCACGTGTAGGAGGGGCCAAGGAGGTTGGGTGCAGTGTGAGTTGGGTGGTGGCCGAAGGCGGGGACCTTGGAGGTCCGATCCAGAAGCTGGCTCTTAGTTACATGGAATGTCACCTCTCTGAAGGGGAAGGAGCCTGAACTAGTGTGCAAGGTCGAGAGGTTCCGGCTAGATATAGTCGGGCTCACCTCGAGGCACAGCTTAGACTCTTGAACCAGTCTTCTTGAGAGGGGCTGGACTCTCTACCACTCTCGAGTTGCCCCTGGTGAGAGACATTGCTCCCTGATTTATAGCCTGTTCATTGGGGTTTACCCCAGTAGACAAAAGGGTAGCCTCCCTCTGCCTTCAAGTGGGGGGGACAGGTCCTAACTGTTGTTTGTGCGTATGTGCTGAACAGCAGTCTGGAGTATCCACCCTTTTTGGAGTCTCTGGAAGGGGTGCTAAAGGGCACACCTTCTGGGGAATCCCTCGTTCTGCTGGGAGACTTCAATGCTCACATGGGCAATGACAGTGAGACCTGGAAGGGCGTGATTGGGAGGAATGGACCCCCTGATCTGAACCCCAGCAGTGTTTTGTTATTGGACTTCTGTGCTCCTCACGGATTGTCCATAACGAACACCATGTTCAGCAATAGGGTGTTCATATGTGCACCTGGCACCAAGACACCGTAGGCCTCAGTTCGCTGATCGACTTCGTGGTCGTGTCGTCGGACTTGCGGCCACGTCTTGGACACTTCTCTTGGTGAAGAGGGGGCAGAGCTCTCGACTGATCACTACCTGGTGGTGAGTTGGCTTCGATGGTGGGGGAGGATGTCGGTCAGGCCTGGTAGGCCCAAACATATTGTGAGGGTCTGCTGGGAACGTCTGGCAGAGTCCCCTGTCAGAAGTAGCTTCAACTCCTACCTACATCAGAACTTCGACCACGTGCCGAGGGAGGTGGGGGACATTGAGTCTGAATGGGCCATGTAACGTGCCTCTGTTGTTGAGGCGGCTGACCAGAGCTGTGGCCATAAGGTGGTTGGTGCCTGTCGTGGTGGCAATCCCTGAACACGTTGGTGGACACTGGCGGTAAGGGATGCCGTCAAGCTGAAGGAGTCCTCCTACAGGACCCTTTTGTCCTGTGGGACTCTGCAGGCAGCAAATAGGTACCGGCAGGCCAAGCGGAATGCGTGGAAGGAGTTTGGGGAAGCCATGGACGACGACTTCTGGACGGCTTCGAGGAAATTCTGGTCCACCATCCGGCGTCTCAGGAGGGGAAAGCAGTGCAGTGTCAACATTGTATATGGTGGGGATGGTGTGCTGTTGACCTCGACTCAGGACGTTGTGGGTCGGTGGGGGGAGTACTTCGAAGACCTCCTCAATCACACTAACATGCCTTCCAATGAGGAAGCAGAGCCTGGGGACTCGGAGGTGGGCTCTCCCATCTCTGGGATTGAGCTCACCGAGGTGGTCAAAAAACTCCTTGGTGGCAGGGCCCCGGGGGTGGATGAGATACACCTGGAGTTCCTCAAGGCTCTGGATGTTGTAGGACTGTCTTGGTTGACACGCCTCTGCAACATCGCATGGATATCGGGGACAGTGCCTCTATATTGGCAGACTGGGGTGGTGGTGGTCCCCCCCTTTAAGAAAGGGGACCGGAGGGTGTGTTCCAACTACAGAGGGATCACACTCCTCAGCCTCCCTGGAAAAGTCTATTCGGGGGTCCTGGAGAGGAGGGTCCGTCAGATAGTCGAACATCGGATTCAGGAGGAACAGTGTGGTTTTCGTCCTAGTCACGGAACAGTGGACCACCTCTACACCCTTGGCAGGGTCCTGGAAGGGTGCATGGGAGTTTGCCCAACCAGTCTGCATGTGTTTTGTGGACTTGGAAAAGGCGTTCGACCGTGTCCCTTGGGGAATCCTGTGGGGGGTACCCTGAGAGTATGGGGTACTGGACCCCCTGATAAAGGCTGTTCGGTCCCTGTACAACCGGTGTCAGAGCTTGGTCTGCATTGCTGGCAGTAAGTTGAACCCGTTTCCAGTGAGAGTTGGACTCCGCCAGGGCTGCCCTTTGTCACCGATTTTGTTTATAACTTTTATGGATAGAATTTCTAGGCGCAGCCAGGGCGATGAGGGGGTCTGGTATGGTGGGCTCGGGATTGGGACATTGCTTTTTCCAGATGATGTTGTCCTGTTTGCTTCATCAGGCCGTGATCTTCAGCTCTCTCTGGATCGGTTCGCAGCCGAGTGTGAAGCGGCTGGGATGGGAATCGGCACCTTCAAATCCGGGCTCTGCATCAGTCTGTCGTGGTGAAAAAGGAGCTGAGCCTTAAGGCAAAGCTCTCAATTTACCAGTCGATCTGCGTTCCTAGCCCTACAAGCGGCTGACATGATTTTCCTCTGCAGGGCGTTTGGGCTTTCCCTTAAAGATAGGGTGAGAAGCTCAGTCATCCGGGAGGAGCTCGGAGTAGAGCCACTGCTTCTCTGCATCGAGAGAAGTCAGATGAGGTGGCTGGGGCATCTGTTCAGGACACCTCCGTGGTGAGGTGTTCCGGACACGTCTAACCGGGAGGAGGCCCCGGGGAAGACCCAGGACATGCTGGAGGGACTAGGTCACTCGGCTGGCCTGGGAACGCCTCGGGATTCCCCCGGAAGAGCTAGTAGAAGTGGCCGGGGAGAGGGAAGTCTGGGCAACTCTGCTCAAGCTGCTGCCCCCGAGACCCGATCAAGGATAAGCAGAAGAGGATGGATGGATGGATGTTGAAAGCTTGATGTATAATGATTTGGGTCATATAAAGGGCATTCTGTATAAAGTGTGATGCGGATGAACTTTTAAGAGATGAAGCACAAGTTCCACAATGAAACTCTTTGTAACACAGGTGTGCCTTGACATGTTGAGAGACTGCTGAATATTTCAGGGTGATTTTGCCTTAAAGTAATGCTTACATTAAAACTAGAATAAATCTTGTCTTAAAATCTTTTGCAGTTTAGACACAGGAGACGCATCTTTCACAAGGTACAAAGTTGAAGCTGCATTCTACCATGCAGGCGAACATGTTCCTCCTTTTTGCTAAGTCCCCACTAAATTAAATTCATCCACTAATTTTCCACAGTGACTCGACTACCTACAATGGAAAAACCCACAAACTGCACTACTGCAATGACAGTTTTGTAGGCAATCTGGCAAACATAAATTTTAAAAACCTGATGAAAAAAGCGAGGTGATGCCGTTAACGTGTTCTTTTTCTTCTCCGTTAATGTTTGCAGAGTAGTTTGCCCCGCACTCTTAAGTTATACATGGTCCTGGCAAGCCACCTCGCAGTGCTGACTGAGTTTCTGGTAAATGCAGGATGATACTGATTGGATATTTCGAAGCTACAGGGTATGGTTTGTGTTTTTAAATAAAGTTAAATCTGTTTTTTTTTTCCCCATTCGGGACGTCTGGTCAACCGAATTAGTATGATTATTGTTAATTTTATAATCCTGTTATTTTACCTTGGCGGCAGTTGAATGTGGTTTTGCAGCCACATATGACGTTTCTTCAAGAATTTCTGAATACATTTCCAGCAATGAAGCAGCAACATCTCTCCGAGTGCAAATGTTTTTCTCTTGTGGTTTGCTGTTGCTTTCACCATCTCCTTCACCCGTTGACATCTCGACCAGTTGTTTCTGAAGTGCTTCTTGCGCTTGTTTTTTGGTATCTTGGTCAAAAAATTGATCTTTGTCCCTTGAATCAAGCACAGTTGATAGATAGTATAGTGGCTCGGAGAATACACTACCAAAGCATTTTGTGACAGCCTCCAAAAGTGTGGTTTTCGCCATCTGAACTCCAAAATCTGTCTTGACGCACTGTTTAAGCAGATGTGTAAGCACTACAATAGACGGAATCACTATCGCAATTGTAGATGAATGCACGCTTATGTCTTTAGTAAGTTGCTCGAATGGTTCAAGTAGAGTAATCATGTTTTCCACAAGTCCCCACTGATGCACCTTGAGAGAGGAAGCTCGTATTCAGCACCATACGCAGCAAGAATGCGCTTCTGATCCACAAGACTTTTCAGCATATAATACATGCTGTTCCAACGAGTAGGGATGTTCTGCTGAAGAATTCTTGTTGGGGTACCAAGGTCTGTTTGTATTTTTCTCAGTCGCGAAATAGTGAGTTGTGAGTGCTTAAAATGAGTAACTCACCTCCCAATGGCAACACAGTCGGAGATGCTTCTCGGGCTCAATAAGCCTTCATTTACAGCAAGCTGCAAAGTGTGAGCCATGCAGCTTAAACATTTAATGCCACTTTCTTCTATAGCTTTTGCCATATTGCGAGCGTTGTCACGAAGCACAATGTGCACATTACTTTTTGAAATGTTCCACTTCGCTAACATGGAATCGAAAGCTTGCACAATAAAAGTTGCAGAATGAGAACCGGAGAACTCTTTAGCATCCAACACCACTCTTTTTGACTCAAAATTGTCGTCAATCTAGTGTGCCGTTAGACTCAACATGCTCATGGTGCTGACCTCTGAGCTACACATATCTGTAGTGAAGCTAATGCTGCTGATATTGCTACTCATATCCACGAGCTTTTAAGAAACAATCACCTCATATAATGCAGGCAGTGAGACATCTTTAAAGTATCGCTGGCTTGGAAGAATGTACTGAGGTTCTAAATGATATAGTAACCGACGAAATCCCTCGTCCTCAACTAGGGAAAAAGGTTGGTCATCGAGTGCAATCATTTCCATTATTTTAGTAGTTATGCCTTTAGCTCTGGCGCTGTCTTGAATAAACAGCTTTACATTTTGAAGGGTTTGTTGTATGAGGCTACCGCTAGTGAGCTCGGTGTCATCCAATTTAGCTTTCGTTTTGGTAGCATTTAGCTGCTTGAAATTCAGTGTATAATTCGTTATGGTGGTTCTTCAGATGGGCAATTAAATTTGTTGTATTGAAAGATTTAATTCTGCCGCCTCCTCACATTATCTCATTTTTGGAGGTAGAGCAGATAGCAACTCTGTTATCTTCCTTTTTCACAGAAAAATATGACCACACGGCTGACATACTGCTTTACTAACAATATTTGCCCAATAAATAAACAGCGCGCATAGCAAAGCCAGGAAACCTTTTTTTTTTTTTTTTTTTTTTTTTTGTGAGCGCAATGTGCTGCACTTGCATACATGTTTTTCTGTAGCTTAATGTCTGACTTGTTAAACAATGAAAACATTTAATTATTTAGTGAACTGACAGTGTTGACAAGCCTGAATTATATTGGTTGGCTGTATCGGTTAAAATGTACACATCTGACCGATTTCGATGTCGTCATTTTTAATGAACATCGGCTGATAACAATACAGTTCCCGATATATCGTGCATCTGTAATTTTTTTTATAGGACTACCTGTCTAAAGTTTTTTTTGTGTAACTGGGGTGTATGATCACTTAGTTAAAAAGGTATCAGTTTTACGTTTGGCACTGCTGGTAGTTATTTAAAACAATTAACAAGGCGCCTGAAAAGGGAGATGCCAAATCAAGATAGGTTGAGTGATAGAACTCTGTTTCACTTTCTGGCCAGGATGACAAAAGTATTAATAGATCTGTACAATTTATGAACAAGGTTCATAAATCATTGAAAGTCTTCATTAACACTTCACTTTCTCTGTTGTAGTTCACACAAACAAACGAGTTTTTCGTAGGCTTTGGTAATTCTAGTGTTAAAGGCAGTGCTTTTGACTGGGTGTATCACATGGTTTACTTCAAATGCATATTTTTGCAGTTTGTGTTTTCACAAGTGTAGTTGACAGTTCTTTCAAGCATAGTTTGACCTCCTACATTATCGTTTTAACGCTGAACACTGAGCACACACACAGCACCTGCAACAACATATTGTTTGCCATTTGTCAATTGATGCTATTGAATGGCACTTATAATCTGAGGCTACAGATGTTACATAAGCTTGCAACAGGTTCTATGTTGTCATTTGTACATGGTCTGATCAAAATGTATGCAAATACCCTTAAATTAGAGTCTGCAATGTGCACTTTAATCACATGTGAATTGTTTGATTTATAATTTTGAGCTGTGGAGCAAAGGGGTAAATCAAGGAAATATGTGTCTTTGCCTAATGTGCAAAACTCTTCAATGTGTTGTTTTGCTTTGTTCAGCAGCTTGTTTCCTCCTTTGCCTTGGTCACACCTGCTGGTTAGGGGTGGTACTGCAGTTTCTCTTCAAGGTTTTTACACTAAATATCCTCCGTTACTATCAAAATTACACCCTCTGAGCAACTGGTGACCAATTAGCTGCTGTTTTCAGAACCAAAGTGTTTCCTTTTGTATACATCTCTCTCAGCTTGTGCATGTGCTATTCCTCAGCAAACTTTGTACTAATGGAGCTTTCATCAAACTCCAATATAGACAAGTCTTTCACCCTTCTAGTTCAGCACAGTTGACCTTCAGAGTAAATTGAATGCTTCAGTCTCTGTTATGGCTCTAGCTATGGACATCTAAAGTTACAGCCAAGTTAAGAGCTGTAAGCTTGACGAGAAGAGCAATGAGTTAGGATGTGTTAGAGGTTTTTACAAACAGGAATGAATGTCTTGCCATTGGTTTCCTGGGGTTAGATAAGCTTATCCTTTTAGGTTGACCATTGGGGCAAAGTTCTGTCCCACAAGGTTATCAGACCTTGAGTTGTAATTCATTGTTTGAGACAATAAGCAAGACAAATATTTAACTGTTACTACAAGAAGGTAGCTTTGAGATGTTACTTGGTGATCAATCATTTTATCAGATAAGCCTTGAAGTTTACATTCCAAAGAGGAACCCTTCCATGGAATCTGAGACTTTTTAGCTGGCAAAAGGTGTGACTGGCAGCAGCATTTTAAGCCAAAACTTGTGTTGTAGCTAGTGCTGGGAGGTATACTGGTTCATACTGAAAACCGTTTTTTATTTTTGTTATGATATGGATTTTCCTTACACTGCAATACCGGTTTAAACAGCCTAAACAATGTTCGGAACGTGGTACAGCAGGAAAGTGTTTAAGGGGGGACCTTTTTTACTGCTACACTGCTAAACACTCATGCAGCGGAGTATATGCGTTAGTGGAGGTATTGAGCGATGAAAATGGGCAGAGAACATTCTGAAACTGAAGCTGTAGCAGACAATAAAGTTGAACATGATGACAAAGAAGAACTTTTGCCAAAAGAAGGAGCCTGTCTGTTGTCTGGAGATACTTTGGTTTTAAAAGGTCGGATGTGGACCAATATTTACTGCAAATGCTATAGAGCTAAAGTTGTCACTGGAGGCGGCAACACAAGCAATTTGCTGCACCACCTTAGCTGCACACATGCTTTGGAGTACCATGAATATATGGAACAAAGATTGGCACCCTCCACGTCCTCGGGTAAAACTGAAAAAGCTAGAGGACACTCGAGTCAGACGTCACTTGTAGACGCGTTTGCTAGAGGTACTGCCTACGACCATAAAAGCAAGCGGTGGATCAAGATAACCAACGCCATTAAAATCCATATAGCTGACGTGTCAGTGGACAGAGATTGTTAACATTAACAAAGTGTAGTTGGTTTACAAAAAATATTTACTATTCCTTTTCTAAGACATGTTCAGTGCAATACAACTTTTGACAAGCACCTCTGGATATTTTTACTAAGTCTAAGTGCCTCTTTGGATGGTTGAAAATATGTTGTAAAAATTATAGTTTAAGTTGTTTGCAAAATTTGTTCAATAAAAAGGTTGTATATTTTGACTGCAACTGTCATGCAATGTGATTCCTTCTCTTTATTAGTGCCACCCCCTTGAAAGCTATCACTTTATGTGGCCATACAAACCTGTATTAATACTTTTGTGCACATTAAAATGATTTTTTTTTTTGTACAATGTACAATTCTCATGACAGTGGAATAGGTTATTCTTAGCCAGTCTACTGCAGTAATTGCAGGGGAAAATGTGGTTAACATCCACTCATTCATGGGGAAAAAATACCGTTGAATACAGTGAAACCAGTGTAATTTTGAAAAATACAGTGATATAGAATTTTGGTCATACCGCCTAGCACTAGTTGTAGCCATAGCAAAAAAATGAATGCTGTTGTTCTGTTCTACACTGCGATGCTATATTTTTCAATAAATGTCCTCCAAAAAGTGTTAATTCTGGACCACCTTAAATTCCTTTGCACCTCTCCATCAGTGTCTTTGTTTTGCAAATGTGTCAATCAGAACAAGCAGCATGCACCCTGATATCCCACCCCCTACCGACGCAGCTGAACCTCTCCCAGCTCATGTCTGTTTATCTGGGTGTGAGGTGCCTGGAGTTGTATAGGGTAAATAATATATGGTTATTTGGAATTCATACTTTTCACGTGTGTTCCGTGTCTACAACGAACTGGGTAAATGTAGGATAACAGGAAATGTTGACAGAAATGTTGAACACATAACTAAAACAGAAACTTTTTTCATGTTATAGTAAAAGTTAATATAATGTTGATGTGAAGTGTATAATGTGTGATGACTGAAGTTCATATATCAAATATTTTAACAAAAGGAATAAAAAAACAAGTGTGCCTTTATTCAAGAATATAACCAAAGAAAAATCCATTTATCAGTCGCAGGGGTGGGTTAGAGTTAAGAATTGCTGCTTCTAAATCAAGAGGTTGCAGGTTTGATCCCGGGCTGTTCTGCATTTTCTGTTTTGGATATATAATAAAAACATATATACTCAGCAAAAAAAGAAACGTCCCTTTTTCAGGACTGTGTATTTCAACAATAATGTTTTAAAAATCCAAATAACTTTACAGATCTTCATTGTAAAGGGTTTAAACAATGTTTTCCATGCATGTTCAATTCACCATAATCAATTAATTAACATGCACCTGTGGAATGGTCGTTAAGACCTTAACAGCTTACAGAAAGTAGGCATTTAAGGTCACAGTTCTAAAAACGCAGGACACTAAAGAGACTTGTCTACCGACTGTGAAAAACACCCAAAGAAAGATGCCCAGGGTCCCTGCTCATCTGCGTGAACGTGCATTATGCATGCTGCAGGGAGGCATGAGGACTGCTGATGTGGCTAGGGCAATAAATTGCCATGTCCGCACTGTGAGATGCCTAAGACAGCGCTACAGGAAGACAGGAAGGACAGCTGATCATCCTCGCAGTGGAAGAGCCCGGATCTCAATCCCATTGAGCACGTCTGGGACCTGTTGGATCGCAGGGTGAGGGCTAGGGCCATTCCCCCCAGAAATGTCCAGGAACTTGCAGGTGCCTTGGTGGAAGAGTGGGGTAACATCTCACAGCAAGAACTGACAAATCTGGTCCAGTCCATGAGGAGGAGATGCACTGCAGTACTTCAAGCAGCTAGTGGCCACACCAGATACTGACTGGTACTTTTGATTTTGAGCCTCCCTTCATTCAGGGACACATTGTGAAACATTTTTAGTTTATGTCTTATGGTGTTGACTCTTTTAGTGTTCATACAAATATTTACACATTAAGTTTACTGAAAGTAAAAACAGTTGAAAGTCAGAGGACGTTTCTTTTTTTGCTGAGTATATTTGAGAGTCTAACACGCATTGTAAATTTTTGGTACTTGTAAAAGTTACATTTTATTTTTTTAAATTCAGTTTTATTCTCTCAGTCACGTTCACATGGTACAATGAACTTACCTCTCCCTCTCTGAGTTGGTAGAGTTTATTTCTATTCTTTTCACATTAGCATCGATGACCACAGTTGATACTGTGGTTGATGCCTGTTCAGAACTATTTGTTGTACCAGCAATCACAGATACAATACCCCATGACCGCTATCAGACTATCGCAGCATTTTCGCTTTAACATAAAAGACACCCGTGTAGAACACGTAAAAAATGACAAATGTGCAATGCTACTTCTTATTTAGGAAAAGATCCCAGTAGTCCCACAGGAGAAGGACTTTCTGAGACTGGTCATAAAGCCATTTCTTGACAAAGGCAGAACCGTAACAACAGACAACTTCTTCATGTTGCTTTCATGCTGCTGCACTGCAACACAGCTCTTCTTGGCACCATAAAGTGGTACAAGAATTTTTGCAGCTAAAGTTACTTCAGCACGTGTGCAATTCTCCATGGTAGTTTTTAAATCTGGCAGTGCCGATCTTGTCCAACGTTCATATGACATAACGTTTTCAAATAATTGCGTTTTCATGCATGGATCTGTGTGTGTGCGTGCATGAGAGAGGCAGAGACAGATTCAATATCATTCAAGTTAAGCACTTTCGCAAAGGTATAAACTAGTGTGCTTTTATTCAAGAATAAACTGAATAAAAAAAAAAAAAATTAAGTAACAAGAAGACATGATTCACCAGTGTTTGTGTGACTGCTTATATCCCTTCAGCGATATCTTTTTCCAAGTAGCAAAACTTTACACCAGCTGTTACAGACTCCAAGCATATGTATGTTTTTATTATATAATAGTAATAATAACAGAAGCTCACTACACAAAACAGAAATGCGGGGAAGGGTGGGGATTGAACCAGCAACATCTTGATTTAGAAGTAACTGTTCTTCCCTGTACACCAACCATGCAATGGATATTTGGGCTTCAGTTTTTACATATTAACAGCAACATGTAAATTGAATCATTTCTTTTTCTTTGGTTATATTCTTGAATAAAGGCACACTTGTTTTGTTATACCTTTTCTGGAAGTGTTTATTTGATATTTGAACTTCATTTCACGTCAGCGTTTTATTCATTTTTACTATAACATTTCTTGCCTCACATTTCTTATCATCCTACATTTACCCAGATCGTTGTAGATATGGAACACACATCAAATGTATGTATTCTAAATAACAATATATTATTTACCCTATATAATTCCAGGCACATCACACCCAGATAAACAGACTTGAGCTGGGAGAACTTCAGCTGTGTTGGTTGGGGATGGGATAGCAGGCTGCTTGTGCTGATTGACACCTTTGCAAAACAAAGACACTGATGAAGAGGTGCAAAAGAATTTAAGGCGGCCCAGCATTACCACTTTTTTCGTAGGCTTCAGGTATTCTAGTGTTAAACCTGTAGTAGAAAGCACGTAGTGATATGGATTTTAAATGCATTCATGTATTTAAACAATAGCTTTTAATGATCTCACAAACCTAAAACATGGAACATTCTAATCACATGTATTGTTCTACACCATGACTACAAACACATGGGTCACCTCAAAGGATCTGATCTTGAAATTGTCATATGTGTAAACATCTTGATATTAAGAGTCTTTTACTGTAAAATGATAAATATATCAAGGTTCTTTTTGATGATTTCTATTCAGTTAACATTGTTAGGAAAAATTTAAAGTATATGTAAATTGATATTAATATGTTCACAATATGTTTTTTTATTTTCTTAAACTTGAGCATTGTTGTTCAATTTTTAGATACTGATACAAGTTACATGCTAAATAATTATAGAGAAAAAATATTCTAAGCTAAACCACCTGACCTTTTTATGAATGTCTGTTTATTTTTGTTTAAAAGTTGTTGACCTTTATTTTGTTTTACAAAGAGTTCACAGAATGTGTGTGAGTTCTATATCTGACTGTGACCAGTGATTTTTCGATGGATTTTTTTTCTTCATGAAGTTCTTAATTCCATATATGCAAGAGAAAGAAAGAGGCCCATAGTGAAAAGTATATTGTTCAGCCTCCTTCTGTTTGACTACATTAGTTTGTGTATGGAGAGTTCAAAATTCAGAATAAATCAGTCTCCAGGTGCTGCTGAGAGTTGAATGGAATTGACTCCTAGTTTGTAATGTTGCCAGAGTGCTTGATTTTCATATAAGAGTGCTTGCAAATTACATATTTCTTGTAAAGCTTTTTCGTCCACTAGAACACTGTAAAAATATTAATGAATACAAATGCTCAGCTTAAACATGAATTAGAATTGTCTGCTTATTGGTTATCGGTATGTCATATATTGTAATTTAGAAGCATTTAATTTTGTAATGCATTATCAAAAAATACATTGCTCCTAAAGTTCTATATGTGCTTCAAAAATGCACAGAAATATAGTCTTTATTGTAAAAAATATATATCAAAACAAATAATGCAGAATTGCATTGTGCCTAGTCCCTACCTCTAGAACAGGGGTCTTCAACTAAAATCTATCGAGGTCCAGTCAGAGAAAATTTCTTGAAGCAAAGGTCCGGTCCGTCTGAAGATCATGTTGTCTAACTATTTAGTATCATGTCTATTTAAGTAGCCTAGTAGTTGTATCAACATCTGCATGTAATTAATACTAGACTTTCAAATCAAATTAGTTTAGTACAATTCATAATCCTTTTGACAATATTTATTTTCAAACACAGAACTGAACATTTATGTATGACTGCAAATATGTACTTTTTTGTTCTGTCAGTGTATAATTTCTTCTTTAATTTAATAAACAAAAGTAGGGCTGCACTTCAAAATAAGACAAAAATTAATTATGAAAACTGTGCATGCTTAAATAAAGTGCTAAACTTCAGAAGAATACAAAAGGAATGGAGAAAAAGCTTAACATTTCCCCTTTTCCTCAGTATTTCACTTTTCTTTGTGGCAGATGTTGCTGACATGGGTATTTGATTTATTTTTTCACATAGCTCTTGCTTTTGTTTTCCCTCAAGTAATGTTTCAGCTACTGCACTCATGCATTCTTTGACAACCCCTCCATCTGTAAATGGCTTTCTGTGTTGTCCCAAAATCCAAGCAACTCTGAGGGAGCACTCCTGAGCACGTTGTTGGGCAGTGAATGTGTGGCTCAGGATCCTGGTGGACTGGTCATATTGGCCTCTGAGACTAATGATTTTTTGTGATCTCACTTCAGATTTGAGTGGGTATGTTCGTTCAAAATCTTTATGCTTCGTCTCATAATGTCGTTTCACATTGGCACTTTTTACAAGTGCCACGGTTTCTGAACATATGAGACACACAGGTTTAGTGTTTCCAGTGGGAAGTATGAACAGAAATGAGTTTGTCCATTCTGGATTAAATACCCTATTTTCGCTGTCCACTTTCCTTCTTTTAGAGAGCGCCATTTGCTCCGTATATTTCTGTCCCTTTCGCCGTGTCACTCGTCTCTTCTTTATCCAGCACAGTCTCACAGTATCTCTCAGTAGTCTTTATTTTTATCGCTACATTTCTTTCGAACGTTTCGGTTCCTGACCTTGCCTCTAACACACGTTTCACTATCTTTCTTCTTTTCGACCGTATCTCTGAAAAATCCCTCCTCTGTTTGCGTACATGGATTCGTAAAACAACGTTCACCGACTAGAATCCGCAGACTTGATTGGATGAGAGGTATCACGTGATATGGCTTAGCGCGTATACTGTATTTCCTCACCATTACCGTAAAGATTACAAAAGCTGCGCCAGGTAAAAATAGAAGCGCCCCATCATGTTTAAATGATAACCTTTTGTTTTGGCTGTAAGTCAAGGTCCGTATGAGACAGCTTTGCGGTCCGGATGCGGACCGAGGTCCGCCTGTTAGTGACCTCTGCTCTAGAACATAGATAGCACTGTTGAAAAATTTGGTAAATGCTTTTTCTTGACACTGTATGTATACCATATTTGTTGTGACACAATCAAACAACACCCTGTATAAATATAATACACACTGTAGAGAACCTTGAAATGGTGTTGGAAACCATGCATTATTTTCATTAATTTAGTCCTCCCTGCCTCATATTCATTATAAGTCATATACATGTTGATTCATTACTTTTGACATAAACTATGAAGAAGCAATTTTAAATAATTCAATGATTTTGTATTTATAATTGTAAATAACAATACTGCAAAAATAAAAAAATATTTAAAAAGTAAGTACTAGATTCTGCTTGCAATAATTTTATTTTCTACACAGGCAATATTCAATACATGTAAAAAATTAATGTCTTTTACCTAGGCACTTTTACACCTTAATCCTCCAAAGTATCATTATTATCAAAGATTGTTAATGAACCAATTTTAAAAGATTCAGCATGAAATAATTAATTTGTCGTAAACCATCAATTCCTTCATGAATCTTCATATTACTAAGCTATCTGTTACATTTTAAATAGAAAGACATTGCAGAAAAATACCTAGTCTTAGTAATTTTAATGGCAGTAATTCTCCATCAGTTTAAGAAAATTATTTTGAATGAAATTTATTTTCACTTTTTCTTCTGTTTTTTCTTACTTGTGTATCCGTCCTCAATCTTTAATAACCATGCAAAAATATTTGAAGAAGCAATGTTGTGTTCATTTATTTTACTTTATAATTAAAGTAAATGATTATGTACATTAATGTACATGACAAGTACAATTGTACTTTTTGTTGCCGATGTATGCCCCTGATTGCTCCTTACTGTCCTAAAAAAAATATAAATGAAATTGAAGTAACATGGTTATGTCATGAAAATCCATAAATAACGAAAGCAATTAAAAATATGCACCATAGCATTTTATTAAACCATTTACAAGTCCTTCCATCTTAAAGATCAGCACATTTAAATAAGAAAAATATGCAAGGACACTGTATAAGGTGGCAAGATTTAATAATTTTCATTTTTCTTTATTTGAAATTCACTTCTCAGTAACAGTATTGCCTTTTCCCCTTCACATTTTTTTAAATGGTTATACAATTACATTTACATTTGTTTTAATGTTTCACTGTATTTTTTATATAGTTACATTATAAATTGCAATAACTATTTGTTATGCTTTGACTCTAAATTTTTTTTAAAGTTAAAACATTTCAAAAGGCTTAGTACCCTAGTTTTCTTGGATGTTTTTCTAAAATGTCCACTAGAGTGTGGTATTGTAATGAATTATTTGTTAAATGCTGCATGACACTAATGTTAATTTTTGTTGTCAATGTAATTGTTTTATTTTTACAATTTTTTGTTTTGTTTCATATTAAGAACATACCACAGAATCAATACCAAATGTGGAAAATGATAGAAATAAAGAAATTAATTAATATTTTCACTTTTAATGTTCTGCCTTACCCATCAAAAAGAATGTCCATTCCGTTTTTGGTAGAAATGCTTCCAGTAGTCTTTAAAAATGCATTATTCCAGTTCTGGGTTTTAGGGAGCTGAAGCAGTGTATGTAAGCCTTGGCTGAGGTGCTAGTCTTTCACAAGTCATAGTCGCACAAGGTTAATTTAAGGTACACAGTTAATGTGGCATGGTTGTCTTTGGAATGTGGTAGGAAGAACATATTGATACCTAGAGGAAAAAATGAACCACACCTTGATTAAAACCAGTCTCTTAAATCTGTGAGTCAGCAACATCATTAAAGATAGCCTACATATTTCCATTAAAATTTACTTATGTGCACATTATGTTCTCTTTTTATGTTTTTTCTTGTTGAAAGTTTGCTTTGCATTAAAGTCTCAATCTTCCATAAAAGAGAAATATTAATATATAATTTTTGTTTCATTAATATTGCCCACCAGTCCATTTTCCTTTGTGAAAAATTAATTGCACCTTTGTTTAAGTAACTGGAAAATGACATATAGCTGCAGTAAATACAACCAAATTGTTCCTCAGATTGTTCATCAGTCTTTCATTTTACTGTGTGTAAATCTGTGCCAGTTGCTCTATTGTAAACTGTTTTACGGTAAAATTTGAAAGTCCTGTATCATTGCCTGCTAGCTTCAGGACTAACTAAATTGCTTCAGTGGTGTGTAAATCTTGACCCTGACTTTGCAGTTCTAAAATATAGGATTGCTTAGTCATCAGCCTTTTGTTGTTGAGTTGTTTCTGTGTTTGGAATCATGGTTTTGTTGCATGGTCCAGCTGAAATACTGCTTAGACTAATTGATAGGTGACACCCAGGAATCTCTGACACAAAACTTTATACACTTTTCTTTAAATAATGGCCAATCATCTTTTTATCTCATAAACATCAAAGCATTATTAAACTATTTCCCTACCACAACCATTCCTGTCTGGTGGTCCAAGGTTAACTTCAGTATTGCAGTATTTGCTTTTTTTCTCGACATAATAACACTTACTGCCCCTAAAGAATTCACAGAGAAATCTTTAGGATCATCTTGGGTACTAAAATGTAGTATCTTTAAAAAAAACAAAAAAACAAAAAAAATTAGGAAATTACTTCCGCCTTGCTGTTCCCAAAGTGAGGATAGACCTACAAATACCTTAATGTTATCATCTAAGGTATATTGTGGTCTACTGAGTGATTTAGTCTCCAGTGCTTAAGTAATTTTTGTCAATGTGATCACTCTTGATCACATTTATTTTAGGATTTTATCATAGACTTTGGTTGTATCTTCAGAACTTTTTAACTTTTTTTTTTTTTTTAAACCATTTTCATACTAATACTGTACATAGTAACTGTTCTTAGAGTATAGTGTATTCCTTGTGTGGTGCATGATGTACCTTAAAAATCCTGTTTAAATTGCATTGAGAACCTCGCTTGACTGTGAGAGCAGAATAGCCATAATTTGCTGCTATTGTGTATAACAGTTCATTTACAGTATGCATCTCGTCCGAGATATTTGTCTAATCAGGTAAAAGGAACCACACTGGTTATTCTCTTTCAAACCGCTTGCTAAATTGCTGTGTGTCTGAAATGTTATTTATATTTACTCTCATTTTTATCTCTTGGATAGATATGTCTGACTAATGTCCAAAATGTATCAAAGTTTCAGAAAAATTAGAAAGGTTAAATATTTTTAAGAAAACTATAACTTTGCAGAACTAGTTTTTATTTTGTACTGTATGTATTAAAAAGAGCAAAAATAGTGTAACATTTATCAATAGTTTAATTTCTGAGATTGGTAGAAATCTGTTCACTTTAGATTAAGAGAAGTAATGTGGCAAGTTTTGTTTTCTTACAAGGTTTAATACATCATTCATAATTTTTATTTGTAGCATATACTGTAGTGCTTATTTGTATACTTTATAAATATATTAATGTGTACTACTTTCATGATTGTGAATTGCTACAAATTGTTTTTTTTTTTTTTATTAATTTTATTACAATCCATACAAAGCAATCAAGTTTTTACAAAGAGAAAAATTAAGAACAGATCGATCCCCACCCCTACAAATTGTTTTTTTTTAAATAATTTTGCCATATACTTTATATTTAACAGTATAGTCTTTCTCAGAATAAATTTACATGGAAATATACAAATGTCCATATCTACAGGACTGAGTTTTGCTATAGTAAACAGTGAGGATTGTCATGAATCCCAATGTCGATATTATATTTAGACATTGGCCATCACACAATAATATTGTGTGTGTGTGGTGTTTTTTTCACTCCAGTATGTTAAGTAGTGGGATTAGAGTCTGAGATAAAAATATTTTCCCCAATATCAAAGCATTTACCATAGTTGGACTGTAAATATTCCGGCACAGTAAATAACACACACACATTGGTACATAATATGAATTTGTGCTGGATTAACCATTATGTTTGTAGTTGGGCTGTTAACAAGCAAGTGAAGTTAGAATGTCTTATGTTTTCTGTTGTATTTGACTGATTATATACAAATGTGAATTTATGCTGCATGCATGTACATTGCCATCAGGTAAATGTAGACTATTGCTCTTTTTTCAAAAATGTCATTTAGCTTTCATGCACAAGAAAAATTCTGGGGATGCTATTCACTTCTCATATACTGATTAAAGTTCCATGGTAATTAACCATGGGGAAAAATATACTCTAGTTTGTTCCATCTGCCTTTATTTTATTTTATTTTTTTATTTATTTAAAAAGAAAATTGCCCTTTTGCTTTCCTTTCTGGGCTGTGTTACAGGAGTTCACTTGACTACACAAGGTTTCAGGGCAAATCAGTGAATGCTGCAGTTGCCAAAAATACTGAACATGCCCATTAAATACAGGCAGAGAAATTGATATAGGAGTGTCTGCTGAAGAACATTTACTATATGTTTGTATTATAAACATTTTTAGATGGTGCATCACAAACTTCACCACTTCTGCATAGATTAGTGCTGTGTGGCATGCTGGTAATGAAAAAGTACTACACTACCAAATTTTTAAAACAGTACTATACCTGCATTATGTGAAATTTGATAATCTTACTACATGAAGTAAATTGTTTTATTCTGCTTTTATTGAAAAATAAGTACTTTGTCTTCAAGAAAGTCATGGATGGCACAGAGGAGGTATACTGATTTTCTTCAAGAGACAGAAGACCAATTTACACTAAATGAGATTTATAACATATTTGTCATTTCCATTTACAAAGAGAGGAAAATGGTTGATAACACTAGTTATCCGAGTTAATTTTGCATTTTTTTTTTTAATTCCAAGTTAGCTTTTGCTTTGGTATCATTTTGGTATCGATAGTAAGGTGCAAAAGCTGGCATTGGTACCGAAGTCAGCATGAGCAAAAATTGGAGAGATACCAAAAAATGCAATTTAATCCTTGTTTCTCATTACAAAGTAAAAACCAGTCTAATACCAAGCTCTGGTCCATCACAGTGCAAACTCACACATTCACACTGGTTGAAATGAAGCCTTTTTTAAATTTAATTTTAATTCAGTCCATAATTTTTATTTGCTATTTTGAATATGTATCTACCAAAACGGTGGTCTCAAACTCTGGTCCTGGAGGGTCACAGTGGCAGCAGATTTACATTCTAACCCTTTTCTTAATTAGTGACCTGTTTGTGCTGCTGATTAACTTTTTTGAATTAATTTTAATTGACTTGACTTGTTCTGGAAGACCTAGACCCCTCTATTGTTTCTTTTTCCTTAATTAACAGTCAACCAATGGTGAGATATAAAATGAGCTAAAACATGATCAGCAAACTGTGTCCATCACACAATATCTGAAAGTAAAGAAAGGTGAGGGTCTCAGGAATGCTTCTCTGCTCAGATCCACAAAACTTTTTAATAGTGTTCTTAGAAAAGAGAAAATCAGTAATTTTGGAACTGTATGGTATTGCACAATGAGAGCTGCAACAAGCCATGGAATTAAAGAATGGGTTTGATTAACAACAAGAATTGGCTCCTAATTAAGCAACTGGTTAGAGTGAAATTGGTTGGAGTTTGAGGCCCTGACTTAGTTGGTCTTATGTTTGCTCACTCACTTCATGTTTCATTTCTGTTTGGGTGCCATTTAAGGAAAGAAATAAAGCAATTTAGAGGAATGATGATGGAATTCAAGGGAACAAATCTTAAAGAAGTCCATTAAAATGAAAGGAATTAATTAGCAGCAAAAAATGTATTTATTTATTCATATTTAGTTACCACGCTCAGTAAATTCTTGTTTCTGATATGTTTATCTGTTGTGATGTCATGTATTTTTTTATTTTGACATTCTCTAGTACATGCTATTTTAAGGTGTTAATTAGTGAGTTCCTCTTCTTATAAAACATCTGACTTTGACTTCAGAAGAATACATGTCTTCATATTTCACTTGCTGTTCTTAATATGTTAGCTGCTTGCTAAACTGACTCTTAAGACCTGGATACTCCAAGGCTAACACTGCATGCTAAAGGAGTTTTTCTTCAAACAGGCTAAAATATTATTGAATAATAAAAAATATCTCCTACAGTTTTTTTTCATCAGGAGGTTTGGAATTTAACCCTTTCTAAAGATCTGTTTGTTTAAAATTTTCTATTAAAGTATTTTGATTATTTTATTGACATCTTTATTTATTGCCGGATTTCAATAAGTGATTATGCTGCATCTTGGCTATGTGATGGATTTTTTTAAATATACCATTATAATGACATGCATCTAATAGAATTATTTTTATATTTTTTATACTTTACTATTCATAACCCTTTAATGTTGTTTTCAGTGGGTGTTTCATGTTTTTAAGTTAATAGCCATAAAAACATTGCTGTTGCTTTATTACAATTAGTGAGAATTTTTTTTTTTTAACAAAATCGTATTACTTGTATATTTCTTCATACACATCAAACATCTCTAATCCGAAATTCCAGACGTATTCATTCATTCTGAGCTAGGAAGAATGGGCTGTTCTGTGTTAAGTGCCATGAAGTTTGGACACATGATTGACAACTGGGATTGTTGTTCTCCGTGAGTGACGCAGGAAGTACCACAACTTAAATGACTTGAAGTTGTACTGTGGTGGGTTCCCCTTGAAGTTCCATGATATGGGATAGATGCTGTTTTTTTATGTTGGCAAAAATGTTTTGTCTATGTACATCCACACCATACAGATATAGCATCTCGTCAGTCGGTTAATGGCTTCCAGAACAGTGGGCATGATGAAGTGAAGGTTGGCTGAGATATACCTGACCTATCTGCCAGTTACCTGAGAAGTGAGAACAGGTAACCTATATAAATGGATGAAAAACCTACAAAGTTCTTCAGTGCAAATATGCAGATTTGGCTCTCTTAAAAGGGAACTAAAGTACTGTCATGTTTGTCATGTCAATGCACATTCTAATAATAGCTCAGTGATATTAATTATTATACACATGTTGTCATTTAACTTGGCTGAATTTTTGTACTTGATCAAGTGTGGTCCCTAGATAACCTCATTATGTATATGCAAATATTCCAAAATCTGAAATACTTATGGTCCCAGGCATTTCAGATTAGGCATACTCCACCTGTAGGGCTACAGCGTACTGTACTTCTGAAGGAGACTCCGGTCTTTTGATGTGTGTAGCAAGCTTCTGGGAATTTTCTATCAGTCTGTAGTAGCCAGTGTATTGTCCCACAGTGCAGTCTCCTTGGGAAGCGACTAGAGCTAAAATAAAAAGCACAATACTTTAACAAACCTATCAGGAAAGCCTGCTCTATCACAGGGTGAACCCTGGACACACTAGAAGCTGTTTTGAAAAAAGAGGATGGTGGCATAATTGAATACCATCATGAAAAATCCCCAGGAAATGTTCTCTTGGAGCAGTTTTACTCACAGGCTCATTCCACCACAGTGTGCTATGAAACACCTGAAGGGGTATTTTCTGCCTACTGCTATCAGACAATTCAGTGCTTCCTACTGATATACTCCTCAATTTAATTTTCAAATAACTCCACATTATACATGTATTTATTTTTGTTTAATTTTGTATCGATTGAATGATTGTCTATTATTTTTTCCTTTGAGTCTGTATCTGTGATTTTTATGTTTCTGCTGCTATATGCATCTGAAATTCCCTATGAGATTAATAAAGTTTATTTAATCTAAGTATAATCAAACATATTCAGGAAACAAATATGAGGAATTACACTGCTACAAGTACTTGGTGTTCACAACAGTGACAAGCTGGACAGGTCTAATAACACAGATAATCTATATAAGGAAGGGTAGAACAGACACTTTTTTACTTAATGTGGATTGTGACATAATTTACATATTAGTTAGTGTCGAAGAGGCCCACCAAATCAACAAGCTAATTGAGGCAGTCTCAGTTTTAACATGCACTTGTGACCTGCTGGAGATTGTAGTTGTGATGAGATTGAAGATGAAACTGATGGCCATTGTGAACAATGCTGCACAACCTCTTTTTGCATCTTATCACAAATTAGTCAACAGAAGTAAGTCAGAAAAAGCTACTGGGGTTTACCTATGACAATGTGCCTTTTATAAAACCTCACTTTGACTGCTCTCTTAACTCTAGCTAAATCAAGTTTTTTCTTTTTTCTAAGTCTTGTTTATGTTTGAAGGGGTGGTGATTATTGTTTGTTATTTTTTTAGCTTCTGTGAGTAGTTCTTTATTTGACCCAAGGGGAACTTTAGCTAACTATACATCAAAAATGTTCACACAAAACACTGAAGTATAGTTTTGGGAAATTATAATGCCTAATTATTTTCAAAAACAAAAAGAAAATGGCAGGCCACTGTTCACAGTAAGAGTCTTTGGTAAATAGCAGAGCCAAAAGCATTGTAAGAATCCTATGCAGTATCAAGAGTCTGGTGGTGAAAAGAATCTGTGTTAATGTGCTCGCTCATCACACACACTAACATATTGCTTACAACCTGCACAATAGACTTCGAGTGACTACTGTTACACGTTCCTGGAGACTGTCAGTCTGTCACAATTGCAGCCTGAGCTCTGCAGCAGGCTAATTTACAGACGAGAGATGAAGAAAGTTGAGGACTTGTGTTACACTCTCTCACCTGACACCACATTCAATCCTGTGCTCGCTGATTGACATTTTGAATGGAGCCTTTGAAGCAAGTTCCAGCTTAATTAAAACGTTTGCTCGCTTAGCAGTGATCTGTGAAAGCCTGTGATAAATATTGAATCGGGTTCACCCGCTGGTTACTGTGCAGGGGATAAACAGATGCTTTGTGTAGGTATATTGTAAGTTGTTGCAGTATGAACATAGAAAGCCAGACCCTGTCTACCTTAGTGTGTTGAGTGCCATTGAGAAATAATACAAGATTAAGCTTCTGCAAACTTGCAGAACTGCATAGTCACGTTGCTGGTGATATCTCATCAAGGTGCTTTAGTGTGACATTTCGCACACCAGGAATTCAGAGCTGGATTGTTCAGGTGTCCTTATTACTGCATTAGAAAGTGGGAAAGATTGCATAAAGCAGTCTTTTCTCTTTTCCTGAGAAAAGTATCAGGCTACAAGAGTAGAAAAGCAAGATTGTATCTGCTTCCATCGTCGCTTTGCCTAGCTATTGCCTGAAACTATGCCAAAATGCAGGTGTGCTCCCTTTAATTAAAAATTTTAATCGTTTTTGAAAGCTGCGTTTGATAATGGTTTTATTAGTCTATTACTGTATTGTGTTATATGTTTGTGCATATGTTTGATATATTTAAACATATGTGTGTATATACACTATTTATTTATATGTGCTCTTGTATGTTTTTTTTTTTTATATAATTGTGATCATTCTGTGTCTATTTCAGAGCCGCGTTTTCTGTTACAATAAACAGAATTAATAAGCACTCAGTATATTTTAGCTGCTGTTGTAGATTTCTTGTAAGTTTTATGAACCATTGTCCATAGGCCAATAAAAGATCTATAGTGATTTATTGCTGACCGATACAGATCAGGAGAAGGAATTGCAAATTGGATGCAATTGTGGCAGAATATTAGGAAGGCCATCGAGAAGTGGTGCAGATATAACACTGATAGGATTTTCAAAAGATTGCATATCTCCATTAAACTTATAACAAGCAAGGAAAAATAACTTATGTGCTTTGGCCTCCTGATAGTCTTGCAGTTTGTTTAAAGGTAGGCTGTGTATCAGACTGTGTCCTGCTAATAACAACCATTTTGCATATTCTCCAAAAGTGTGACTGGTGAAGTAGGATTTTCTCACAAAAATAACTTTTAATGCCCACATAAAAAGAAAAAAAAATCTCTCATCAAACCATTTGTTTTCTCTCACAGAAAAATAAGTAGAAAATTAATGTCTTTGGTAAATAGGAGAGAGCAGTTAAAGTGCGGCTTTATAAAGGCATATTGCTTGTAGGTATAAAGGAGCCATCAGTTTTGTCTTCACTTTCTTCTCTGCTGCTACCTCCATTGCCTTCTATAACTACACCTGCTTTAATCAGCTTGTTGATCAAGTGGGCCTCTCTTGAAGTGATGCATCTATCCAGCATATTACAGCCTTGAAAATAGCACTGGATATCAGTGTTTAAGAGCATGTAAGACATCTCAATTCAGTCTCCTACGAAAAAAAAGATTCTTCTGTTCCATTATTATATACAGTAGTTCCTCTGTGTTCTTAGAGCAGTTCAGCTTGTAAATGAGGTGAAACCCGCAGTACTTGTAGCAGCGTTCCACATCCACGTCACAAATAGTGACTGGACATAGAGGCATTTTGGTGCAATGAAAATCAGTAACTAAGTCCTTGATTTTGCTGATGTTAAGTTGTAAACAATTCCTCCTGACCAAGAAACAAAGTTCTTTCTCTGGGTCCTGTACAATGTCTCACACTTCTTGTCAATACCCCATTAGTGCAGAATCATCTAAGAATTTCTGCAAGTGACATGACCTAGTGTCCTATTAATAGTCTGAGGTGTACAGAATGAACAGGCAAAAACACTGTACATTATGGTTCTCCAGTGTTGCTGTTATCCACATCAGTGGCACAGTCCTTGAGCCTCATAAACTGCCATTTGCTGGACAGATCACCCATTATCCAGGACACCATGGGCTCATACACATCCATATGTATATGCTTAAGCTTACCCCTTAACATGGATTGCTGAGTGGCACTAGAGAAATGAAAAAAGTAATCCTCACAGTGCTACCAGCTTTGTCCAGGTGGTAATAAGCCTTGTGGAGCACACAGATAAGTTTATCTTCCTTTCCTCTTTGTCCAGTAGGCAAACTCTCCAGATTTATTTTTTCCAATGCTCTCTATAAGTAGCTGCATTATACATTTTCCAGAGTATAGCTCATGTTTCTTGGCCATCTGACATTGAATAAATATGTAGGCACATAATTTGTGCCTTTGCTGGGTACACATGGGGTACATCGGAAGTCTTCTACTTTATATGTTTTTGTAAAAGGTATCGATTTGTATATTGGGTGTCAGAAATATTTACTTTCTAAGCTTGCATGTTTTTATTTGATATTCTTAATGCCATCTATTGTTTCCTAAGGGGCATATTTCAAATTTTTTGTAAACAAATTGAGCACTGATGTGACCAAAAACAACATCAGAATGGTTATAAATTATATATGTGCATTTTTTTGGTATTTCATCTTATCATTAAGAGTTTCCCAAAAATAATGTCTGAAATCGTTTGCAATGCTTTTCCAAATTTCTTTAAATAGTTTGCCTATTATGTCATGATTTCATCAAAAGATCTATAATAGTTTAAAAAGTATCCTGGTTTGAAATTGTTTTTAATACTTTTTTTATGGAAAATGACAAGCCAACAATCAAGCCCACCTGGTGTTGTACTCAGAAAGCTAATGCAAACCGCATGCCACCATCAGGATGAGAATGATGTGCCAATCACCTCTGAATGTTTGTATGTCTGTATGTATGTGAAATAATGTATTTTGTTAGTAAATTTTAAAATTGATCTCAATTATATGTGCAACTTTAAGAATTTCTGAAGGTGAACCTTGAATAGATATTTAGAAAGACTAGGAGAAAATATTTACCATGTATGCTGTATATATACTAATTAAGAATAGTTAGTATATATGAGTGTAATATGTGCATTTATGTACTGTCTGCATGTGTATGTATATATGTATATGTGTATACAGTGGATTCCCAGAGTATTCACATCCTGTCATTTTTCACATTTTTTTATTGGAGGTTTAATTTTAAACAGATATACCGGTATTTGCTTTATAGCTTGGGTTTTGTCCTGCCATGCAGTGGGAATTGTGGAATCTTAAATTCACAGGTGTGTAACTTTCTAAACTCAATTCAATTTCCAACAGGCTGACTCCAATCAAGTTCTAGACACATCACAAGGATAAATAAAGCAAATAGGATGCATCTGGCCACAATTTACAGTGCCACAGGAAGGTGTCTGAATACTTTACATAAATTAGATTTTAGTTTTTGATTTTTAAAAAAATTGCAAACCTTTCTGAAAATATATTTTCACTTTGTTATTAAGGTTTATTGAGTGCAGACAGATGGGCAAAACTGACAAATTTAACAACTGAAAATGAAATCTACAACACAAATGTACAAAATCTGAATGCTTTCTGTATATATAAAACATTAGCAGTAGAGGTATGCAGAGCAACAAGTCCAATCATTGTGGGTTCTGTTTATTCTATACTAGCAAAATACCCGCGCTTCGCAGCGGAGAAGTAGTGTGTTAAAGAAGCAATGAAAAAGAAAAGGAAACATTTTGAAAATAACGTAACATGATTGTCAATGTAATTGTTTTGTCACTGTTGTGAGTGATGAGTGTTGCTGTCATATATATATATATATATATATATATAAAACATATATATATATACATATCTATACATATACACATATATATACACACACACATATATACATACATATATATATATCTACATATATACACATACATATACATACACACATACATACATACA
>JANRMT010062814.1:88819377-88871595 GCA_026402145.1 Polypterus bichir lapradei | reverse complement strand
GTGACGTTGGAAAGTTCAATATGGCGGCTGACAGTGGCGTCATACCACCGAAATAAGTATGTACACTGGTTTCGGTTAGCGCAGGGAAGCTGCCTACCAAATTTTGTGAAGATGGGGCCATGAATAAGAAAGTTCAATATGGCGGACGTTGTTGATCGTTATGACCGTTACGCGTAGAATTTCGAAATAAAACCTGCTTAACTTTTGTAAGTAAGCTGTAAGAAATGGGCCTACCAAATTTCAGCCTTCTACCTACACGGGAAGTTGGAGAATTAGTGACGTTTGGAAAATTCAATATGGCGGACGACAGTGGCGTCATACCATCAGAAATAAGTACATACATCGGTTTCAGTTAGCGCAGGGAAGTCACCTACCAAATTTCGTGAAGATGGGGTCAGCCTTCTACCTACACGGGAAGTTTGAAAATTGGTGACGTTGGAAAGTTCAATATGGCGGCCGACAGTGGCGTCATACCATCGAAATAAGTACATACATCAGTTTCGGTTAGCGCAGGGAAGCTGCCTACCAAGTTTCGTGAAGATGGGGCCATAAATAAGAAAGTTCAACATGGCGGACGTTGTCGACCGTTTTCAACCGTTATGACCGTTACGTGTAGAATTTCGAAATGAAACCTGCTTAACTTTTGTAAGTAAGCTGTAAGGAATGAGCCTGCCAAATTTCAGCTTTCTACTTACATGGGAAGTTGGAGAATTAGTGATGAGTCAGTCAGTCAGTGAGTGAGTGAGTGAGTGAGTGAGTGAGGGCTTTGCCTTTTATTATTATAGATCATAATTATTTTCAGTGATCTTGCAGACCACTAGTTGAGTAGCAGTGAATGAAGTAATTTGGGAGTGAGCAGTATGGCCATAATCCATTATGGTATAATGTATATCTGTATACTTTTCAGGCTAAAATGTATTTTTTAACCAATACCAAATGTATTACTGATTGATTGTGCAAACTGCCCCTCCTTTTTATCTTTGAAATTAGTCCACCCTGTTGGCTGTTGGTGGTATTCCCATGGTCCATCAGTCATTCTCAGTGTAGTGAAGAGCATGGAAGTTAGCATAATATTAATAAATAATGATAAATTAAAAAAAATGTGTCGGCTAATTTTCTACTGTATAACATTACCAAATTTCAGACAAATTTGTCAAAGTATTTTGGGGTATTTTTTTCATTCTAGGGTTATTTATTTATTTATTTTTTCCACAAAATATTAATTTGACTTTTTTTTAAACTGGATATGTAGTGCCCTAGATGTACCACCCTGCCAAATTTCAGCATTTTAACTAAACTGTCTATCGTTTTTTGTTAGTGAGTGAATGAACTTTGTATTTATTTATATATATCAGTAGCAGTAGAGTCTTGTACCGTGTTAGCCATAGATTGATACAGGAGAAAGTAGGGTGAAGTGACACCTTTTATTGGCTAACTAAATAGATTACAAATGCAACCTTTCGAGGCAGCTAAGGCTTCTTCATCAGGCAAGGTGTTGAAGATTTAGACCTTCATCCTTTTGCAAAGATATCGGGAGCACCACACACCCCTTTCTAGCGACTTCATGATTCCCCCCATAGTCTCCCAATCCATCTACTGACTTCGTAGGAAGAGTCACCAGGGACATGAATGTCGCTGCTGAGGTAAGTAAACCTCTCGACAAGGTCGACACTCTCTCCACAGACAGACGCACTGCTGACGGATGTGCCCAAGAGGTCATTAAAGCCCTGGATTTTGGATTTTATCCAGGATACTTGCAAGCCCAGACACACAGACTCCTCGTTCAGCCTATCAAGAGCCCCGATCATAGCCTCCATTGACTCTACGAACATCACAGTATCGTGGGCAAAATCAAGATCAGTGAATCATTCTTTACCAACAGATGCCCCACAGCCGCTGGAGCACACAACCCCGCCCAACACTCACTGCATGATGTAATGAACAGAGTAGAAGCAAAAACACTCCAGATGAACCCTAGAATCAACTGGAGAAAAACGTAGAGGTTCTGCTTGTAATCTGCACAGGACTCACTGTAACAGCGTACAGGTCAGCTATGATATCCAGCAACTTTGAGGTGATCCCGTGAAGTCTCAGGATGTCCCACAGGACAGCTCGATCAAATGAGTCGAGCACTTTACAAAAATCGACAAAGGCTGCAAAGAACCTCTGCCGATATTCGCGTTTGTCCCCAATGTGAACCCTCAGTGACAGGATGCGGTCAATGGTAGGCTTCTTAGTCGTAAAACCAGACTGCTCCAGTCGCTGGTGTGTGACTAAGTGATCACGGATCCTTTTGAGGATGACCCTAGCAAGGACCTTACCCGGCACCAAGAGCAGTGTTGTTCCCCTGTAGTTACCGCAATCCAGATGATCACACCTCCTTTTTCCATTTAGGGATGATATATTACGTATATCTAAAATCTATGTAATATTATATATAATATTGTCACAAAAGAGACAACTGAGCCACAAAAATAGTTGGGTCAGCCACCCTTATATTGTTTCCTGGCTGCAAAAGAGTTAAGTGTTGTGTACAATTGAGCGCAGATTTGAGTCCAGAACAGAACTGTCTTGATGAGGCAAAGATGAAGGTTTTTAAAGGAGAGGACAGGAAGTGACGTCATCAGGGCCAGAACTAGAAGTGGTGTACTCAGAGCCAGGCAGAATTTCCCATAATCGGTCTGCAGTGGAAAGAGACAAAGGGTCAGTACACTTTGCCACCCCCTGGTCTGGCATGGAATTACCCTCATTCAGGCCCTTTAACTGTATCCCATGTGCACATGTGTGACAATGTATGTGTATGTATGTATGTATGTATGTATGTGTGTGTTTATATATTTGATGAGCCCAGAATTAGGGTGAAACATGTGTCGCGTATTCTTTGCATTATTTGACAGTAAACTATTTCAACCATTCTATGATCTGCTTCTTGCAACTGAAAGAGGGCACCGTGGCAGATGTTGGCCGACTTGCTGACCAACCACAAGTGTTACCTGGTAGGTAACCACCCATGCAATCAGATTGTGATTCAGACTACGAATGCCGTGAATGTAATTACCCCGATCTACATACTGTCAAATAAACGAACTACACGCCGTGGCGCAACGTAAGAGGCTTTGCCTCTGTCGCTGACGTCCAAGGTTCGATTCCCGAAAGGGGCTGCAGTGAGTGTGTACGCCTGATGAGCCCAGAATTGGGGCGAAACACGTGTCGCGTACTCTTTGCATTATTTGACAGTAAACTATTTCAACCATTCTATGATCTGCTGCTTGCAACTGAAAGAGGGCACCGTGGTGGATGTTAGCCGACTTGCTGACCAACCACAAGCGTTACCTGGTAGGTAACCACCTATACAATCAGATAGTGATTCAGACTATGAATGCCATGAAAATATATATATATATATATATATATATATATTTATACTAGCCATGTGCGCCCAACTACGTTGCGTGTGTTAAAGTTGTCTGTGAAGGGCTCCCTGTTTAAACGCGGCTGCCAGTTGTGAACTGGGCCCTTCGTCGCACAGCATTATGATTTTTTATAAGGGAAACAAAATTACAAAAGAAAACCCTTGGACATTGATTCAATAGGAACGGCCTACTCGGAATCACTGTCCGAATAGTAATTATGTGGTGGTGTAGGAGCATTTCTGCTTCTGTCCATTCACAGTCCGTCTCGTTTTCACGACGCTGTCGTTTCCTCTCATGATCTCTTCTCAACCTTTCTCCAATCTCGCAGGTTGCTTTGTGGCAATCCAAAGAGTAAGGTAATATACACGGAGCAATGGTTATAAAAGGGGGACACATAGGTATCCAGGCTCTTTAAAGCATAAATAGGGATCACTTCACTGACATGTAAGCAAGGCATGGTACAACTGTGAGACATGCAGCACTCGGCGGCTACAACGTAACAATAATAATTTCAAGAACGTGCTGTTACGTTGTCATTCATTTTACCCACTGTCTTTCTTTCATTCATATGTTACGTAGGCACGTACCTTTTATCTTCGGCAGTCTCATTCTCTAACCAGGTCTCGGGAGCTAACCAGCATAACACTGTCCACCACCCCTTTCGTTATTCCGGCACATTGTTGACATCCGTGAGTAACAACAACGTACTAAACTGGAAAGTGGTCTACGCATGTGTGGAATTCGTGGACAAACAAAGATCAAGATCTAAATGAAGATCTCTTTAGTTGATTTAAAGCGCAACAATTTGTTTAGTTTGAATGTCTGTGTTTTGAGGTGTGACTGGAGTACTACAGTCTTCAGTAGTATAAGCCTGGAGGAGATTCTTAATGCAATGCCTATGTTTTAGCTGTCTCTCTACTGCCATCTAGTGCTTCTGCTTCTAATTCATTCGCGGACAAACAAAGATCAAGATCCAAATGAAGATTATATATAGAGATATGCATGTGTGTATGTATATTATATCATTTGTAATATATAGTGTTGACTCTTGTATATAAAAAGATGATAAATTATCCATTATCTTGTGCACTTTAACTGTACATCCCATCTAAATAAACGGAACTTTTTCTGGCAAGTGAAAACTTAGGAAATGGTAAATTCATAGGTAACCATTAATCTGTTAATGTTCAATGCTCTGATTCAGTAAAACTACATGTTATGCGTCTTCTGCAAAAACCGGCGAAAACAGATTAATTGGTAAATACTTTTCTCATGATAACTCTCACCCCATTCTTTAACTGTGCAATTTAAAATACTATGCTTTCATATGTTGTTTTAAAATAATAATCTTAAATAATAAAATCTTACCTTCCAGTCATGAAATGCTGCATGTAAAGTGCAAAACAGGAAATGTTAGTAAATTGTCTCATAAATGAATTATAGTAATAATTTGATGTTTTTCCATGTGTTTTCTAAACCTTTTTTTTCAAATTGGTTCATTAATTGTCAGAACCTATCCTGGCAATACTGGACCAGCTAATCAAAGGAGACACTCGCACAAAAATCAACAGTAACTAATTTTATGACAATTTTATATGTCAGTTTAAGCTAACATGCACATGCTTTGGTATGTGGGAGGTACCCAAAGAAAACCTACACTGAAAAGGGGGGATGATGTACAGGTTTCACACTGTTCATGAATGGTAAACAGTGACAAGGCACTCCTGGTGTAATGAAACAAGTCCATTACCTATCATGCTGCCCATTTATAGTACTTGTAAGAATTAATTATCGTAGAAGGAAGTGTACAATCATACTATCATAAGAAAACTTTAAGAATTTTATTCGAAATGATGTTATACTACTGTATTACTAACAAACATGAGCAGTTTTTTTGTATTCTCTTGTATAGTTTCAATACATTTTCTTATAAATAAAATACCTCACGTGAGACATATTTGGAGTCCTTATATTTATTTCTAGTTATCTACATTCAGTCTAATTTAGTGCTTTAATCCCAGATGAATACCATCGTTTGCTCTTTGAAAGCTAACACCTACACTTCAGAGGCCACTAGGCTGAATGAAGGAAAGAGGGCAAAGTGGAGAGAAGTGCTCGAAAAGTAATTTGCATTCCAGCGGTGGCTACTGACTACTAGTGTGTGAGCCGACTCAGTAACTGTGTCAGGCATTTTGGCTCATGTAACCTATACTCTTGTGTCAGCTGTTTCCTGCCTTGCTACTGACAAGGACTCCCATTCATAACTCTTCCCTTTATCCTTTTCAATGAATAAGTAATTATTTGATATATAAAGCAGGATATTTGGAACTGGCTATTTAATGTGGCAGTGCTAGGAAACCAAATCTGCTGTTAGTGGCAATTTGAGAGGGGAATGTAACAATTCCAGCATGTCTGTAAGGCTATCTGCTTAGAGAGCTCTGTTTATTTGGCACATCTGTGAATCTTTTGTCCTGCTGAGTGACAGCACTGCAAGGGGTCACATTTACCTCCATTCTAGTGTGTATTGTAATATTTAATGGCAGACAAGGTTGAGAAGGACTGCAGGTAATCTGAACTTGCTTTTCCACAGAAACTGAGGCTAAGAGACAGCTTGATCCCCAGTATTGTGGTGTAACACACGCCATGACTTAGCATTTGTTTATGGGAGATAATCTTACTGATTATAGTGTAAAAAAAAGGTGTAGTGAGCATATCCTGTTTTGAATGAGAAAGAAAAATCTTGAAAATGATCTTATTTTAATACACATGAATACGGATGAGTATATAGATATCATTGACTCATACATTAATTCTACTAGTTCATTCTAAGTTTATTTCAACACCTTTCAGAAATGGTAAATAACAGTAAAATGTCATAGGTAACATTTTGACTCAAAGGGCAAATACAAGCGGATTTGCATTTTATGCTTCACTGAAACTTTGTAAATGTTTCTGTGAAAAAACTTTCTTCAATTTATTTTATACACAAAATTAGCTTAAGAGCAGTATTGTTTGTTTTTATCATTGAGAATATTCCTTGTATTTCCAAGATTAACAAAATGCATAAATAAAATTTTTTACCTTAGTACTATAACCAGTCTCATGTTTAAAATCAATCCTAATAATCTTCTGTTTTCACATTAGAGGGGCTGGTGTTTTTAAATATTTAACTATTCTAATATGTGATTGAGGAAGAATAAATCATTTTTTGTTGTCCCTTTGAAAAGTTGTATTCATATTTATTTATTACATGAGTGACAGGATTTATATTTAGCTTTTCCCTTATTTTTATATTTTATTTAAATTTGTGTTTTCTCTCTTCTTTGTTAGCCCTCAAGCCCTTGCAGCTGCTGTCAGTGCAATTTTGAAAAGATAAAGGAGAAAGATGAAGACAGTTATGAAGGAAAAAGGCCACAAGTTCCTAAGATCTTCTTTGGAACACGCACACACAAGCAAATTGCTCAGATCACACGGGAGCTTCGCAGAACCACATATTCCTCTGTTCGGATGAGTATTTTGTCAAGTCGTGATCATACTTGTGTGCATCCTGATGTTTTAGCTGGTGGAAACCGCAATGAGAAATGTAGAGAACTTTTGGAATCAAAAGATGTAAGTGTCTCACTTAATTTTGTTTAGACAGATAGTATTTTTTTCAGTAAGGTATTTTCTAGAAACAAATTATTCTACTTACTGTACTATGGAAATGTCCTTTTGGCAAAGCTAGCTTGCAGTTTTTTTTTTTTTTAGCAAGTGAAAAATCATGATTCAGGAAAGGTCTAGATCTCTGTTTTGAGTTGTAAGATCTTGCTTTTCACAAAGTTTAGAAGACTTTTTTCCTGTGCCTGTGCTTGTGCTCTTCCACATGCATGATTGGGTGCAGCTTTGGAATGTTTTTAAAGAGAAAAAGCCTGAAATTATATGTACATTGTATAGTGAAACAAAGCTCTGCATTTTACAATCATTTTTATTAAGAAGGAAAAAAATGGAAAAACAATACAGCTGAGAACTTTGAATGAATAAGGTTCTATAAGGTGGACATACAACGGTGAATGCCATCTAGATGAGGAGATGTTCACTTAGTAAACAACAAATAAATGGCAGCAATTATATCAAATGCATTTTTCCCCAACAGTAAGAATATGAGGTGTATCCAGCAAAATTAAAATCTAGGGAAGAAGGGGTGAAAGAGAAATCAAGAGATGATGATGATAACAAAAACAACAACAAAAAAAAATATCTGTCCAATGGGCAAAGGGAATAAGATATGGGAAAATCAATATATAAAAAAATGCTGTAAGAGGGAACAAGAGTTGTAATATGGGTCCTATAGCACAATACCCTTGAAATGTCGAGTATAGTCTGTAAACCAAGGGGCCAAAACTATAGCTGTCACTTTTTTTTTTTCTTGCTCGCTTTAGAAGAAAGATGTTAGGCATTCATATTCGCAACAGGATGTGCATGTGATTCCAGGGCTTAGCTAATTTAGCAGGGGTGCTCTGTACTTGAGGGAAGGCAGCCTGAACTGTACTTCACAAATAAAGTTTGAATGAGAAGAGTGCAGGGTATATATGTAGCACCATGTCACTGTGGTGCTTGCAGACTCCCAAGTGTGCATGGTTTCTTACTCTTTACATTGGTGTTTTATGCAGCTCACTGTCTTTAAAATGGTTGTTCACTGGTTGCAACACAAGTTGGGTTTCTTTAGTGACTTTGCCAGGTATGCCCATTTTAAAGGGTTCCCTGAAGCCTCTCATTTGTGTGATGGAATGTCAGGTTATGCTGTGGGTGACTGATCCGCAGGCTAATGCAACTTGACAGTGACACTACAATATTTTTCATTCACCATTCGTTTTCCTAACCCACTTTTCCTGGATCTTGTCCTTGTGGTGTTATAGTTTACATAACCTATGCAGTGAGATTCGGGCACCAAACATGAAAAGTGGTGATGTGGCTATGCTAGCCACAATGCTTAAATTGGGCTGGTATCAGAGGTGCTCGATGTTTGAAGTGGACACCACCCTCCCTTCAGTATCATTTACTCTACTAATATACACATGCTCCGACCTTCGAGGAACAAGACACAGACGACTTCTTCTTTTGGCCTGCTCCTGTTAGGGGTTACCACAGTGGATCATCTTTTTCCATATCCTTTTGTCCTCTGCATCCTGCTTTGTTACACCTACCATCTGCATGTCCTCTCTCGCCACATCCATAAACCTCCTCTTAGGCCTTCCACTTTTTCTCTTGCCTGGCAGCTCTATCCTTAACATCCCAATACACCCAGCATCTCTCCTCTGCACATGTCCAACGCAATCTTGCCTCTCTGACTTTCTCTCCCAGCCGTCCAACTTGAGCTGACCCTCTAATGTACTCATTTCTAATCCTGTCCATCCTCATCACGCCCAATGCATATCTTAGTATCTTTAACTCTGCTACCTCCAGCTCTGTCTCCTGCTTTCTGGTCAGTGCCACTGTCTCCAACCCATATAACATCCTGTAGACCTTCCCTTTACTGTTGCTGATACCTAAACAGAGTTATTTAGTTTCACTAAATGCACTGTTCCCAGGCAAATAAGAATGTAATTGAACTGTGTGCACAAGATACTAAATCTAAAATAAACTGATTACACTATATATCAAAGCAGTGCCTTGCATTTTTTTTTTTAAATTCCATTGTCCTCCTGCATACACATCATACATTGCAAGCTTACAGTACCAATCAACCCTCAGCTTTATGTGCTTTTTGTGGCATGTTTTTTGCATGCATGATAAGAAAAGGCAAAATTTTCACTATAGCCAAGCCACAATCCAACACAATGAAGTAATGATTTTGTTCTATAATGCATGCTAAATCCCTTTTTTTGTTCAAAGACTAAAATTATGGTAGATGACAGTATAGAAATCGATTTCTCACTTTTAAGGATGTATTTAAAAAGTGGAAGATAACAGTTTGTGAGTTAACTGCAGAACAAAATAAAATACCAGTAAATGGGTTGCTGGTAAAACATTCTACACTGTGTCATGGTATTAATATCTCTGGATACTGAGAAGGCCTGCAAGACAGAATTCAGCCATGAATGTCATACCATGTGTTTTTTAGGGCACACTTGTGTACTTTTTCACACTCATTCACACAGGGCTAAGTTATAAGTGAAAAATAAATATTACCCCTGCTCCAGGGATGTCATGATACCAGGATTGAATTTTAATGTGTGATGGACATGGGGACTCTCAATGTAACAACAAATGGGGTAAATTTTATTTCAACATAGGGTTTATAAAGGTTGATATCGACATGGACTGCCTAATTTATCTTGCAGTATACATATTCCAGATTTATTCTCTAACATTTTCTCTCCAATAATGGAAAATCACTATTTATTAAGTATAAAAATTCAAACATTGTTATATCTGTATTGCTGAATTAATGAATCCCAAGATAATTCAGAATTTTGTAATTTAAACAAATTTTAAATCTATTTTTGCAACAACATGCGTTTAATATGTGGTTTGTCAGAGAATCGCTCTGTGCAGTTTGTAACATTTGCAATTCTAAGATTTCATCATTAGCTGATTAAAAACATACTAAACAGCAATAAATGAGTCAAATTGATTCAATTTTCATGACACAAAATCCTGGAACTTAATTTTCCAAATCTGTTCCTCCTTTATTATTTATTTAATTTTTTACATTTGTCAAATTTTAGTTTCCTGCGTGAAATCAATCTTGTCAGCTTTACACAGTCCATTATTTCAGAACTCCTTTAAAACATTCTTTGTTGTGCTCAGCTTGTGTACCAGTTTAGAAGTAATTAATATTAACTGGACCTGCAGTTCAACTGGTAGACTGTATCACACTCACCAACGTAACTTTTAAATATATGATGTGTGCTTTCAATATGCTTCTCATGTTTTGAGGATTATATGAATGAACATTAGTTTGGTTTCAAAAACAAAACGAATTACAAAAAATTTAGCATTTGCATATCTATGTTTAGTAATGAAGTCTGTCGTTTTGCCCATCCTGGTAACTGGCAATAAATGCATTATATTGTGGTATTAACAAATGGAGTAGCACCTTTCATCACCCGTATAGGCAAACCAAATAACCACTTAAAAGTTGCCTTGATGTTAACTTGGTACAGTTGTTCACACTGCCAGAGCGCATATTCCTACATGCATAACAGTGCATGATGTATGCTACATTTCCCTTGCAACTGCAAACTATATAAACCAGTTAGAAAATTGATGGATGCTTTAAAGCACATTCATTGATGTGTTCGATGTAATCAGAGAATGAATGCAAAACCTTCTTGCTTTTTAGGGTCTGTATAGGACACGGTATTAAAAATCGATTTATCACACCAACAGTTTGTCTCCTTTTGCAATATTGTGACACTACAAGTTGAACAATTACAGTTCACATCTGATCAGTCATATCATTGCGCTCATGACACAATGACACAGTCATTGGTAGATGAACACTGAGCATCAAAGTCTGACTGTGATACTGCAGGTGGATGCTGACTGTTGTAACAGTCCCACTGGAGCTAACTGATCAGACTGATCCTCAATCACAATAGAAATGACAATTTGTGAACTTTGCCATATACTCCCAAAATAGCTATTAAAAGTCAGTCAGTTTAAATATTTTTCCTTCCAGTATTTCCTATACAAATAATTATAGATAAAATGAAGGTTATACAGATAAATGAATAAACAAAACTAGGAGAGATCATACTTAAAGTTTGTACTTATTCTATGTCGTTACATAAATAAGTTTATTTGCTACACGACTAAAGAGAGCAACACAAACTAAGTGCAAAATTAACCCTTTTCTGATTTTTATGTACAACATGTATATTTATCCATATTATATAAAACTGAGTTATGACCAGTTAGGGTCTGCTGCCCATTATTTAATTGGATTTTCCTTATAGGAGCTGTGATGAACCTGAGCAAACTTTGGAAAGTATGCAAATGTGACAGTACTACTTAAGTGTACTACTAGTTTATTGTTAATATAATACATAGCTTGCTTAAGAGGTAACATTGATATTTTAACTAAATAAAGCTGAAGAGCTGAATGGCTCATCAACGCCCACAGGTTGGGAGGATTCTAATATACTGTATAGGTTTTATCTAACCATGTGCACATATTAAAGTTATTCACTGACATTTTACATTTAGTACCTGAAAAATGAGTACTCCTTAAAATAAATACTAAAAAATAAACATATAGCAGTACAACATAGAGGTGCAAGATTATGACAAAAGTAAGAATTAACAATTACTGCTGCTGACTAGAATATTCATTTTGTAGTGAACCACTTAAAAGGTACTAATGTTAAATTGTTCAACAGTGTATTAGTAAATTTTAAAATTTAGCGTTTAATATTTTTTATTTTTACAATAAAGATGCATCACTTATGAAAAACATTTGTCTGGTTTTGTAGTACAGTAAATGCAGTAAATATATGATATTCAAATAGTTATGAAGTAAAAATTAAGTAGAGCACAAACATTCCTTCTTTTTATTTTTCAAAATAATTGTGACATCTTAAAAAATCTATCACACCAGTACTCAGCATTCAAACATGTAAAATATGGAAAAACTAAACACAAGTATATTAAATTGGGGTTCTGCTTTATTTAGAATACTAAAGTTGACTGTGCATTTAAAAATCAAAGTACATAATAAAATCTTAAATTGTAGTAATGCAATATTAAGACGTTATTTAACCACAGCCTGAAAGTTCCATTATACAGGTGTGTAAACAACATTAATAGCATTAATATACAGCAAGCTCGAGAAGTACTGTGATGGTAACATTCCATTCCATGCTGCTGCCACAGCTTTGTTGTCTAGTTTAGAGTCAGTCCATCAGCAGCTGCATCACTGGTTTTAGGGAAAATATTGTAATAAAAGGCACATGACATATAAAGAGGCAGTATTGTAAGTGTCGGCTTTTCAGTATAAATAGCAACATAATGAACTGTTAAACTCAGACATGCTTTCATAGCTCTACTTAATCACATATGTTGCGTTTAGCCACACTTGTTTCAGATCTATTTCAGTTTGAAATAAAGTAAAAGCAGTCCATCTACGAGCAGAGTTTTAATTTGAGCCTTGCCTTTGGACAAATAAAACATGATGGCTTCTTTTATTTGAATTTGCTTTCAATGGCCTGCTTGACACAGTTAAACAGGTAATGAATATCTATGTCATGCACTTAATATTACTGGGATGTGGTGCAGCAAGCCTATCTTTAATGCACTTTTCCCATAATGAACATATTTTAGATTGTTGTATAAATGTTTGCTTGTAGTGCTGCAACAGTTTGCACACTGTTTTTTTAATTAACATCATTGAAAAGAAAATAATTGCAAATTATGGACAGTTCTCTTCATTTTGGTACTAAAACATCTAAAAAAATCCTAAGTGACCTAGATTCAGCATTACCTTTCATTCTTACTGGAGGCTGCTGCAAACATCAGAAATCAATGCACATTTTTCAAATGATGATGTTAAGGTTCAAACTTCTAAAAATGTTTTTAGCTTGGTCACTGGTACTTCTTAATATGATATGAGTGTTTCCGATTTGCCAGTGCTCCCATGCTTAGTGAATGTATCTGTGCTTGATTACAATACTCATTTGTTGTTTACAGCAGTCTGTAACTGGGCAAGCTCGATATCTGAGAGAATGAAAGTAGTAAATGGAATATAATATTTGTCATTTTGTGTGATTATGGCTGCCGTAATTGTAATCTTGATTAATGTACGATTAATTTTGCAGCCCTAGTGCCACATGAATGATCTCATGTTATCATTTAAAACTGCTGGTTAGGGTCGCAGCACACTGCTTTTGTAACGATGCACTTTTTAAATCAGTTTTGTCTGCAAGTGAAATTATCAGTCTTACGTTTGCTGTTGTGGGACTTCTGTTTTCATCAGTACATGGAGAAGGCATTAGCTGCTTAACACTAGAATTACCAGAGTCTACGAAAAAACTCATAGATCCGACCCACCTTAAATCCGTTTACATCTCTCCGCCAGCATCTTTTGTTACCTAAATGTGCTGATAAAGACAAAATGCAAGCAGCCGGCTATTCCATCCCCCCACTGACTTAGAACGTGCATGAACTTCTTCCAGCAAATGCCTTGATTGATTATCTGGGAGTGGAGTATTAGAGTGGAAATAATAGATCGTTATTTGGAACACACACATTTCATATGTGTTCCGTTTCTACAGTAATCTGTGTAAACACATTGTTAAAATAGAAACTTTTTCATATTTTAGTAATAAATCGGCACATATAGATGACAAAAGACGCTGGCGGGGAGGTGTGAACAGATTTAAGGTGGGCTGGATCTGCAAGTTTTTTCGTAGGCTCTGGTAATTCTAGTGTTAATAACAAATATTTAATGAATATGTCAAATTTATATTTCAATTGTCAGAAAACAATGATGCTTTAATTTTTCAAATCTCTCCATTTTTTTTTTAATTTTTTTTTTTTTTTTTTTGCATTCCTCCCAACTTTAAGACAGCATTTACAAAATGTCAGGTGAAGATTATTTTTATTTCAAGATTCATTTGTGCTTGTCTTTTTCATATATGTGATCATAATTTAGTTACATCCGTGTACATCGAGTTCATCTCATTTTAAATGTAATATGAGTTGCAGTTTTGTGAAACTCAAACAACAATTGCATTTTTTTAAACTAGGCTGCATTTAAAAAAAAAAAATTGCTTGTACTCACAAGCCAAACAAAAAAGTTCTAAAAAGGGAGAGAGGAACCATTAAACCCCTTGCCCTAAATGACTAAATAATTATTCTTAATATTTATAAAGTGTATTTAAAAAAAAATCCAAAAACTAAACAAGAAACCAAATAGGGTTTCATACAAAAACATTACATAAAGGAAGTCTGTAAAGAAAGTGAAAATAACTAGTAAAAGCCAGAGAATCAAATCAAGAGCAATTACAAATTCAGAATTAAAAAATGAGCTGAACTATGAGTGGAAAAACTAATGCTTCAACAAAGGTGCCGCTGCCTTATTTCGCGTTGAGAATGGTTTCTACAGCTGCAGTAGTAGGTGGCAGTACCAACTGTACATTTCACATACAAAGGACAAGGACAATGACTAAAAGGATTTTATTCATATTACCTTTTACACACAAGTATCCCAGGCATTTTACATTGATAATACATAAAACAAAATAAAAAAAAACTACAATTTTAAAAAGGCAAAAAACACAGAGATGATCATAAACAATTTCAATATGAGGTGTCATAAACAAAAATAAATAATAATAATAATAAATAGCCCATAAATCATTCTGGGAGAAACAAAAAAAAGTTATTGATCAGAATGTAAATATATAATTTAGATTCAAAAGTAAAATGATTGAACTTGTCTAATTGAAAGAGGGTAAAAATTTAAGAGTTTTGAATATAATCAAATTAAAGGCTTGGGCTCTGAGAGCTTTATACTTGTAAGTTGGGATGGATAATAGATGGGCATAAGCAGAGTGGAGAATTGTGCTTGGCACATAAGGGCTAATTAACTCTGATAAATAGGTCCGTGTCATTCCATGAAAAACATCTAAAGTGAATATTAATATTTTAAATTGTCTGTTGATCAACAAGGAGTCAGTGCAAATGAGAAAGCATTGGATAATTCTCTTTTGCAATTGTGTATGCGTCAATAAGCGAGCTGCGGGAATTTGATCCATCTGAAGTTTGTTGAACAAACTCTTTGGAAAAGCACTGTGAAGGCCACTGCATTAATTCATAAATGGAAAAAATAAAGGCATCAATAAGAGTCTCTGCAGTAGAATCGGCTAAATATGACAAAATTCTTGAAATTTTCCTAAAATGATGATAAGCAGATTTCTAAGAAGATAGATAGATAGATACTTTATTAATCCCAAGGGGAAATTCACATACTCCAGCAGCAGCAAACTGATAAAAACAATATTAAATTAAAGAGTGATAAAAATGCAGGTATAACAGACAATAACTTTGTATAATGTTAACATTTATCTCCCGGTTGGAATTGAAGAGTCACATAGTGTGGGGGAGGAACGATCTCCTCAGTCTGTCAGTGGAGCAGGACAGTGACAGCAGTCCGTTGCTGAAGCTTCTCTTCTGTCTGGAGATGATACTGTTTAGTGGATGCAGTGGATTCTCCATGATTGACAGGAGCTTGCTTAGCGCCCATCGCTCTGCCACGGATGTCAAACTGTCCAGCTCCATGCCTACAATAGAGACTGCTTTCCTCACTAGTTTGTCTAGGCATGAGACATCCCTCTTCTTTATGCTGCCTCCCCAGCACACCACCGCGTAGAAGAGGGCGCTCGCCCCAACTGTGTGCAAGAACATCTGAAGCATCTTATTGCAGATGTTGAAGGATGCCAGCCTTCTAAGGAAGTATAGTCGGCTCTGTCCTCTCTTGCACAGAGCATCAGTATTGGCAGTCCAGTCCAATGTATCATCCAGCTGCACTCCCAGGTATTTATAGGTCTGCACACAGTCACCTCTGATGATCACGGGGTCCATGAGGGGCCTGGTCCTCCTAAAATCCACCACCAGCTCCTTGGTTTTGCTGGTGTTCAGTTGTAGGTGGTTTAAGTCACACCATTTAACAAAGTCCTTGATTAGGTTCCTATACTTCTCCTGCCCACTCCTGATGCATCCCACAATAGCAGTGTCATCAGTGAACTTTTGCATGTGGTAGGACTCCGAGTTGTATTGGAAGTCTGATGTATATAGGCTGAACAGGACCAGAGAAAGCACAGTCCCCTGCGGCTCCTGTGTTGCCGACCACAATGTCAGACCTGCAGTTCCTGAGACGCACATACTGAGGTCTGTCTGTAAGATAGTCCACGATCCATGCCACCAGGTATGAATCTATTCCCATTTCTGTCAGCTTGGCCCTAAGGAGCAGAGGTTGCATGGTGTTGGAGGCGCTAGAGAAGTCCAGAAACATACTGTAATTCTTACAGCACAACTGCCTCAGTCCAAGATGGTGAGGGATCAGTGTAGCATATAGATGATGGCATCCTACGCTCCCACCTTCTCCTGGTATGCGAACTGCAGAGGGTCGAGGGTATGGCAGACTTGTGACCTCAGGTGGTGAAGATGCAGCCGCTCCATGGTCTTCATCACATGTGACAGGCCGGAAGTCATTCAGCTCACTAGGACGTGATACCTTTGGGACTGGGGTGATGCAAGATGTTTTCCAAAGCCTTGGGACTCTCCCCTGTTCCAGACTCAGGTTGAACATGCGCTGTAGAGGGTTTCTTATGAGCTTGGAATGACAGCTCAGAATTAAACACAACATACAGGTTTTAATAAACAGGTGCTGACACTGAAAGTGGCACCTTCCTAAAGAAACTTAAGTTAAAGGTTTGGTATTAAGAGTGCATCTAATAAATCCATGATACATATCACCTCACCATGTTCATCACATTTTGTTTGTTATAATAATAAACATTACTTTGGTTTAAAATGCAAAACAAACAATATTAGTTTAGTGTTTGCTAATTCTTTTTTAAGAATGAAATAGGCAGATTTAGCAGTCCCACTCACTGTGTGTCTTTGAGATCATTTGCTTTATGTAATGCATTGCAGAGCATATCACTAGATTTGCCATATACTTCAAATATGAGCTGGGTCACACATGTGCCTGGCCAA
Source organism: Polypterus bichir lapradei (assembly GCA_026402145.1). Taxonomy (NCBI): domain Eukaryota; kingdom Metazoa; phylum Chordata; class Cladistia; order Polypteriformes; family Polypteridae; genus Polypterus; species Polypterus bichir. The sequence continues at coordinate 88,854,481 of JANRMT010062814.1, read as the reverse complement.
TTTGGAGGTTTTAACATGTAAATTAAATAAATTCTAGCTTGGAATGAGCTTTTAGCCACAGGTACAGAGATACAGTATCCACATGTTATAAAACTTATTGCTGTTTTTACTTCCTCCCTTCCCAATGGAGCCTAGATAAGCACCTGCTAATTTAGACCTTAAAATGTATAGACTAGTTTGAAAATGGATGGATGTAGGACATATAACTGTAGCCCTGCCCATTACTTTCACAGGATAGAGGCAAATCACTACTAACTCCTGCATTCAAATGTATGGTGCTGTATTAAAGCATTTCTGAAATCGTTTAAGAGTGGGATAAAATGGCAGTAACAAAAGCCTGTTTTGTCACCAAAGAGCTGCAAAACTTTAAACTATACAGGATTTTAAAATATTTTCTGTTATTTTTGCAACTGTGTGCTAAAATATAATCCATAGCTGCATTACTGTATTTATGCATTGTTTATTAGGCTAATCTACTCAGAGAATAAAATTATCTAACACAGAAAACAGGTGTTAGGCTCAACTGCCTCCAAATGAGAGAATGTAATTGCTACAGAAGTAAATGTCAAAGGGTTGGAGTTGGATCACGTGTTTGACTGGCACTACGATTAAAGGCCAACATGAGGTCTTGTCTGGTTTAAAAAGTCTGAGTTTATGGAAGAGAAATAAGTGCTGATTGCATTTATATTGTATTTATATTGTATTTGTATTCCAATTAAGATTATCACCTAGTTGAGTTCCTATTTATATTCTGTAATTCTTTCTACCTCCTCCCATAGAACAATGATGGGTGAACATGCTGTAGATTTTTGTCCCTTAAAGTCAAATGAGTAAGATGGTTCCCATTGCACCAGTATAGCAAACAGTCCACTTGATTTAAATAATGACTTTCATCTACCGCAGATAAGTGTCTTGTCAGTGTGGTGTCATCAGCATACTTGACAATGGAACACTGCTTATTCTTTAGTTTCGGGTCACTTCTATATAGTGTAAATAGTAATGGTGATTAAACACTTCCTAGCGGAGTTTCTCTATTTGAGTGAATGATTTTTGACTGCCTGTGAATGATTTAAAAGATAGTACTGAATCCATAATGAAATAAATGGATTAACATTTTTACTATTCAATGTCTTAGTCAATATGTAAGGACAGATGGTATTCAATGCTGAAGAAAAAGCCAGAAAAACTGCTCTGACATATGAACCAGGCTTACTGATGAAAGTGTAGATTTAATGTAAGAATTTTTGATTAATTAATAGTCAATATGATGGACACCTAGGAGGATGCCATAATAATGTGGAATTTGAAAAATATTTTTTTAACTTGGTTCATTAATTATCAGTTTTGCTTTTGGTAATACAGGTAATTAATCCAATAATTTTTCAAGGCTCCTACTTTATTTACCTTACCTTTCTATGTTGTGGAAGGAGAGTCTCTGTCCTTTAGACTTATATCAGTTTAACTGAATCAAATTCATTTTAAGAAACAGAATAATGCAATTTATTGATGAACAATATGTTGAAGTATGATAAGTGCATATGCATATGCTGACATGTAAGACTTAATGCAGACACACTAGACAGACAAACATATAAGCTGACTCTTTATTAGTATTTAGAGTTCTACTTTATATTGGCACAGATATGATGTCCGATGTTGTGTGGAGTTGTTGCTCTTATGTTTCTACGCATTCAAGTGAAAGTTTCTTCAAACTTTGGAGTGCACTTGTTTCTTTGCTGCATTATCCTTGTCATTGCTGTGCTACTGCTTTCTCAACTTGCTTTCTGCTGCTAGGCCCTTTGCTGTGCCGTCTGCATCTTGCGGGGAAAAAACAAAACATTACTGTTGTTGGCACAAGAGTGTAGATGCTGAAGTTCCCTTGAAGTAATGGCTGCTTCTCAGCCTTCATAATGGCTCACTGTTTAGCTTGGCAAACTGGATCTTGGCTCACAGGTCCACAAACGGAAGTTTGTTGGGTTCAACTTTCCAATAAAGCAGCTTGTAACCTTTTACGTTTCGGGGGTCATTTTGCATATTTTTAATAGATGGGTTCTTGTGTCCATCGTAGTTGCCATTCCTTGAATTATATGTCTTCATCCTTGCTTGAAACCATTTTATACCTTTTGGCTCAAGAGGTTTCAGAGGGGCTACTGGAGAGATATCAGGTTACCTCTGATTTATACCTTTGTTTTCAAGTGACGTCCAGGCAGATCCTAGTACAAGCTGTAGTTCAGTCACATGGTTTGGAATGCAAGTGAAGGTTTTGTGCAGCTGGATGCCTGTATCCCTGTTAAATCAGCTTTCTTAACAGTCTAGGCGTGCCACTAAAGTCTAGCAGAATGGGCACTGCCCACTTTATCCTACAAGGATAACCAGCAGAGCATCTTACACACTTCTTTTACACTTAAGCAAATTGGTAGTTACCTTGAAATGACTTTGCCTCTGTAATTTTAATGTTTTTCATTAAGTGTTTAAAGCATTTCATTGGAATAAAAGTAAGTGCTGCTGTCTATGGAAACCTTAGGAATAGGGATAATGACTGTTTCCACAGCTCAGGGACCAGTTTAAACAGTAAATGAAAAACTGGAGAGAGTTGCTTGAAATAAGACTTCGTGTGCTAAATGGATACGCTTTCTGGCCCTACTGCCTTCTTGGTTTTTACCTTCCGCAAATATTTATCCACTTCAGTTATACTGACCCCGATCCCAACAGTATTTCTTTTATTTTTTACAAAGCATTTCCCTTGTTTGAGCATTTTTAGTGCTGAAATCCTTGATTTCAAATCTTGTAAAAAATCACTATGTTCATCTACTAAAAGCTTGTGGCCCTTGTTTATTAGTTCACACTTTTTTAGAATCCAGTCTTGTGATTGTTTTCAGATCTTTTCAAACCTGCTTTGGATTTCTATCTTTAAACTACTTCTTGATTTTTTCACTATACGTCTTTTTATTTTGTTTATTTAACCTGTAAATTATTTGCTAATCTCACTTTTCTTCTGCATTAAATTTCCTTGTTGTTTAGCCATACTACTGCCTTTTTATTGTTTGTGATCTGTGGCATACTATTTGGATACGTTTTGACAGTTCTTTCCTTAATGATCATAGAGTCACAGAGTTTCATGTATTAACTAACAGTAGAATTGACCTTGTCTAGGGTCAGTGAGGATATTGGCACATTCCAGTCAGTGCAGGAGAAGCACTACTGCACTTTCTACACTGTCATTGCTCTAGTTTTGTGTTTTCTGTATGACTGTTTTTTATTGTTCTTTTTCTGTTTGCACTTTGATAGTAAACAAATAACTACACAGTTGACACACCCAGGACTGCTCTACAATAGAATATGTAGATGGCAGAGATGTTTCCATAACATTTGTTCAATGTGTTGTCCCCTCTAGTGTTAATATTCACATACTGATGGTAGTGTTGGCAATACTGATTCCAGTTAACATAAATTGAATCACGCTTTATGAGTTTGAAAGAGTCAGGTGATATGGTTTCCAGTTTATAAACTGTTTCAAAAATTGTTTCAATTGCCGCTTGCACAGCAGCATGTAGCGGTACATAAATATTTAATTAAACTCATGGGGTAGGTAAAAAGTTTGACTTTGAGCAGTTTAATATTTGTGATATCATTACATCACTGTTTAAGATATAGACAGACCCTGCCACCTGACTGCTTAGCAAAAGGTGAGTTTCTATCTTGCTGTTCACATACCAGTCCATCTATTTCAATGGCACTGTCTCAGTACTCTTAAAAAAGGTCTCACTAAAGCACATTTGATGGCTTTAATTGTACTCCTGGAGGTATTGTGCAGATCCCTTCAGTTTGTATAGTTTATTCTGTAAGGACTGTGTGTTACTCATAATAATTGTTGGCAATAGTGTTTTACAACTTCTCAATCACGGACATACTCAAAGTCCACCTGTCTTTCCTCGCTGACAGTTTTTAATTCGTTCAGTATATTAGCAGTGCACGGGGTACCTAGTCTCATTGGCAGTAGTGTGTCTTACTATAACAATTTAAAGCATAAAACACAGATGCACTGAAACATCTGCTACAGTACAGCCACTATTCCAAAAGTCTTTTCAAAGGTTAAATAATTTAATCAAAACATATATTTAAATATTCCATCTGTTAGTATGCTGGTCAGTAAATCTAGTGTGGACTACAATACTGATTCAAAGAAAATATTTTCTAAAAATATTTAATGATTTTTTTTTCCACTTAGAAGTACTACTTATTCTTTTAAATCAAATAAGAGTATTCATTTTTCTTTAAGTTGTAACTGTCTGATACAATTAAAGAAAAGATCAAACAATCACATTCCTTTTAGGTGCTGGATTTCTAGTGTTGAAATGTAAACCTCCTTTTAAAACTTCACAAAACCCTGTTTCTGTAGCTGCAGGCAGCAATTATCAGGAAGAATACACTCAATAAGTCATAGATTGTATGTTCTACGTTCATGTCAAGGGTTTCAAACATGGTTCGTATTCATCAGGCTTTTATTGTTCATGTTGCCAAAGCCTGAGGGAGACTGTCCTCGTAATGAATGGCAATTACACTGTCACCATAGGTGTCTGCACACAGCAAAGACTATATTATACCTGCTATATGATAAATAGGAAACTGACAGTTCCTTAGTGAAAGAGAAAGTTTCAAGTGCAGAATCGCTTCTGACCACAATATATTGAGCCTTGGGGTCATGTTACAGTTTAACAAAGATGAGTCAAACTCTGATTTTCATTATCTAGCTTTTTCAACTGACAGAGTCAAATGGCCCTAAAGTGAAGAGTTTTGAGACATTGTGAGAAATTAGAGAAAAATGAAGGGAAGGTCACACTCTTTGCTTAGAGTCATACAGCAATCGGTGGGACCACAAAAGAATAAAGGTATTGCATGCCCTTTGGCATATATCATTTTAAAAAGTCTGGTTTGATTATTGGGAATTTGCTTCCTAAATATTTTTCAAAAGGTTCAGTTTACCTTTAATTTGTCCAGATTTGTTTTTTTTTTTTGCCTAATTTAGAAGCTAGTCAGCTTTCTTTTAGGTATCTTTATTTTGCAAAAATAAAACTTGTGAAGGCACAGAAAAAGTACAGCATTATTTTTACAAATTAAATTTATTTTCTTTATTCAGTATGTTTTCAACTTCTTGGACAATCTTCCTTAGAACTCTTTTAGACATGCCTGTATTTAAATAAGTGAAATGGAGAAATGATGAGTCTGAACCTAAAACATGAACCTTACCTAGGCTGTTAGTTGGTGCTTGTCAAGAGTAAGTATACCAGCTATTTTTTCCAAATCATCTCAATAATGAACCTGCTGCAGGTTGTATTTGAAAAATATTAGTGTATTTTCTACTTTCAGATGGAAGGTAACCTGTCATTAGTGCTTTAGTGACATCAGCCTGGAAGAGACAGAAACCTCAGACATCGGTTTCTATAGGCTTTCAGGGATTTTAGCTTTATTATTAATTCAATAATTAATTACATTGATGTGATGGCATTCATTTTTGCACCTGTGTGTAGAGCACACATTAGTTGTTAGGTGATGAAGGGGTGAGAAAGATAGATAGTTATCCAATAAGGGATGGGCGATGATTAAGGAGCCAGAATGACCTGGTTGTGTTTGGCAATTTAGCCAGGACATCGGGGAAAAAACAATATTCTTTTTTTTTAAAAAAAAAGCAAGGTATCTATTATGATCACAGAGAGTCAGGACCTTGGTTTTATGCCTCATCTGAATGATGGCACCAATTTTTACAGCATAATGTGCCAGTCTCTGTACTTCGGGCATTGGGATCCACGCACAGACCACAGGGTAGGCACCTTCTTAGTTGAATGAACAGATTGCCTTACCTGATGAATCGTTTGATCCCAGCATTATAAAACGAATTGCAGCAGAGTATGACAAAATTATAGTAGGCTTGTTTTCTATAAAACCCTTTTTTAGAGCAGCACAGCCTGTTGTCTGTAGTGGTGTAAACCTTTAAAGCCTTGGGTTGAAATTTGTGTTGCTTTTCTGAAGAATGAGATCCAGAAATATCTGAAATAAAATCACATTCTACAAGCTACAAGCTAGTCCCTGTGTTTTACTTCATATTTATCAAAGAGAAAAGTGATTCTCCAAAAAATACTTAGATGTCTATACGTTGAGTGTATTTAGTGTGGCATTCACTTGGAATTTTTTTTTTTTTTTTAGGGGATATCCTGTCGCCACTATCACAGTGTCCATAAGATGCGGGACCAGAACTCATTGCAGTGGGTTCATGGTTTGCACCAAGCATGGGACATTGAAGAACTGGTAAAGCTTGGCAAAAGGCTGCGCGCCTGTGCATATTTTGCTGCAAGGGAACTTATGCAGGAAGCAGATATTGTATTCTGCCCCTACAATTACCTTCTTGACCCTCAAATAAGGGAATGTGTAAGTTTTAGTTCTCTCTTAATTATTGTATTTTGTTGAGGACTTTTTAGCTACCCGCTGCTACATAAAAGTTACATTTTATTTACTAAATTATTTGAAAATGACTTACATAGATGTGCCTTCTGTATATTAATAATATGTAGAGTAATTTCAAATTTGTAATTCCTGTTTAGCTGTTTAGAATATTTGTTCTCAAACTTTCCACCATGAGTACCACCTTAGAAAATATTTGGCTTAAATACCAATGTTATGACCGGCATTTAAATACACTAGTGTAGGCCTATTTAACTACATATATAGTTTACTCAAGAGCCAGTTTTATTCCTAATATTAATATTTATTATTGACTGTCCTCCACAGCCACAACTGTACTTGACTGAAACACACAGGTGACAGTAATAAAAAATGCACTGTACTGAAACACTCGGTGAGATTATTGACACATTTACTACAATAGGACATTCACAAAGGGCAATGAGAAAACTGCAAACACACATGCAAGCAAGTAAGGAGAATTAACTGTACTACATTGAAGATATTAACTACACTTTATCCAAATACAGCATGTGAGTAAATTAAGTATAACAGCTCTATACCAACAATAAGAATAGAAATATTAAAATTTGGTGGTTATTGACAACTTAGCCTACATACATGTCTAATGAGAAGGATGTGCGTGGCTCTGTAAACAAAGTCTTGTGATGTCTGGGTCGATTGAGGTCCGCTTCAGCCTCAGATTTGGTTCAGAATCCAACCTGCTTCTGTATATAGTCTTTATGAAGGCGATTGAAGAGAAGCCTTTCTGTAACAGATATGTGGTTGCAAATAGGAGAAAGAGAACAGCCTTGTCTGAAAAGTGCAGGGTATTCACTGCATCACTTTATCCAAAAATCCAATGTCTGACTTCTGAAAGCAGACTTCAGTGTCTGGTCATGAGAGAGTTCGAGTAATCTCTTTTATTCACTTTCTGTGAAGCCCTTGAGCAATGGCAGATGTTTCAAAGCTGAGTGGGTTTCTCATTCAGTAGTTGACTTTTGTGATCGCTGAACTTTTTGAGAGAGTCAAGGTACGCAACAATGTTGTCCCTGACTCCATCAGTGATGGTCAGGTTGTTGTCACACAGGAAACTCTCCAAATTGGGGAAAGATGAAACTTCACCTGCCTTGACCTTTGTTTTGAATAACTGCATATTTATCAGCATTGTTTTAATTTTGTCCTGCACATCAAAAACACTGATGGAGAGTCCCTGTAGTCCCAAATTCAGCTTGTTTGAACAAGAGAAAATGTCAGACAAGTAAGCCAGCTGACTGAACCACCTTCTCTCAGGAAACCACCTTAATTCTGTATGGAGCAGAAGTTTAACATGTTCGCTGTCCATCTCGTCACATAATGCTCGCAATAGGTGGGAATGCATCAGTCTGGTCTTTATGAAGTTCACAATTTTCACAGCTGAGTCTAGTACAGACCTCAGTTCTTTGTGCATTTTCATCAATGTGAGTGCATTGTGATCAATGCTGCAGAGAGTCCATTGTATCTCCAGTGCCATCTCGCAAATTTAGGCTACTACTCTGCTGTGGCAACATGTCATGGCCCTAGCGCCATCTGTGCAGACTCTGATACACAGAAGTGACTGACAGAACAGAAAGTCCTCTTGAGCTGCGCGTTGATAATCATGTCTAATGTAAACCAGCAAGCCATATCTACATCTGTAGTCTTATCTAGCTGAATGGAAAATAGCAACACCGTTTCATTGGAAAATACCACTAAGTTCAGCAGTTTGACAGCCTTCTCCCCACACATGCTACATGTTACCTCATTGGCTAATGGTAGGCAGAGTTGTTCGCCAGTTGTGTGTGGTTTACCAGCTTTTGCTATGATGAGACTGGCACAATACAAAGCTTCTTGTGCTTTGGCTATGGGTATAGCACAATACCAATTTGTTGTCTTGGACTGCTTTAGATCCTCACCTTTTCTCAGAAAAAAATCAACTGGTTCGTCTTTCAGCACTGTTCACTTGGTTGTAACATGCCATTTGCGATTTGATGGCTTCATACATTCATCACTAAGAACATCACAACACACTGCGGCCTGGGCTCATCTTCTGTCCCACTCCAAAAGAATTCAAACTTGATGTAACTCAAGTCTTATTTCCTTATTGTTTTGTGTCATTTGCTAGCTGGTGCAATTAAAGCTGCACTGGCCCTGCTAATGTTGACTTTAACACTTGGGCTAGGTTCACCGTCATTGACTTCAGTTTCTGCCATTCTACTCGATGTATTCACTGCACTTCTTATACTTCCTGTTTGGAGCCACAATTGCATTGTTTTCGATACAACATTTTTGCTTCCTCTGCTTGCCATCACAGCTAGTCAAGCATTTAAGCTAATTCTCCAAACAGTTAGGCTTGTTCATATAATTTTTATAAAAAAAAAGAAAAAATCTAAAAAGCTTTATAAAACATCTTGGAGACTCCCGCCATACCACTAGAGGGAGCCCGCATACCACAGTTTGAGAAGCACTGGTCTAGAATAACCAGCATCTAATCCAACAACAGACAAGTGTATGCCTGCTTAACCTATTTATTTATACACAGCGCAAAGACTGTTTGCTTCAGTGTTTTATCACCTCATATTTTACAGTATCTTTATTCCCCTAATAGTTGTGAAAGTTGACACTGATATTAAATTGGGGTATATTTTAAATGTATTAAGATATTTAAACTGTCATATAATGTGCTTTCTCTTTTCACTTGAGTAATATTTATATTAACCTTATTTGATAATAGATGGACATCAAATTGACAAATCAGATTGTAGTCCTGGATGAAGCGCATAATATTGAAGATTGTGCCCGAGACTCTGCCAGCTACACAACAACTCTCACCCAACTTCTTTTGGCCCGTGAAGAGCTGGATAGTATGGTGAATCACGACATCAGACGAAGTGACCATGATCCACTCCGTGCCCTGTGCACCAGCCTTACCAAGTAATTATTTCTTTATTTGCATAAGCCCTACTGGGGTAGAAACTTCCAGAACGTATGGAAAAAGAAATGTAAATAAAATAAAAATAATAATAATAAAAACACTACAATGTGCCATTGGAAGTGTCTCGCATATGAAAAATATCCCTTTATGTAAAGAGTGGTGTAAACTAATTAAAGATTAAATTTACAATTGACTTGGTTGGCAGAAGAGTTACCTTCTTGAAGAGAATCACAGCTAATTGATCATGATATACATAAAAATGTTTAGGCAGTCTGTCTCTTTTTCACTGTAATGTGCCAAAATACAGTTGAAGCACTGTAGGTTAAATAAGTTGTTAAAAGTAATCAATTGAGTCAGTTTTTGGATAAATAGATTTGTAGATTATAATCCAATGACTAGGCACTAAGCACTAATATACTGTAAAATATACAAGAAACAATCATGCATTTGTCAGTGTAAGTGGCTGTTGAATAACCGTATGACTTCTGGATAAATACTGTCCCTTAATTTAGTGGTGCAAGTTCTAATATTCCACTACAATTTGACAGACATTAGCTCAGAGGGAATAAAGTGACTGTGCAGAATCTTTATTAAAACTATTTTCTTTTCTAACACAGAATATGTAGTGTCCAGATATCTAACTGTCTCAATCATAAAGCTAAGCATATTTTGTAGAAGCTGGCAATAGTTACCCTCATAATTAATGTGGAAGAATTAAGGGGTGCATTCTTTTTTCACACATGGTGTTAATATTTTTTTCTTATTTTTGGCTGAGTAAATAATAACAAACTTATATTTATTATGTATTTGTAACCTGGGGTTACATTTATTTAATGTTAGGACTTGATGAGGATTAGGTAATGTTTAGTTATGGTCTAACATACCAGTAATGCAATAAAACCATTATAAACATGGAGGGCAATTTGAAAGAATGGTTGTAAACAATATTTTTTTCTATGAAAATCAATATTCTTAATTTATAAGGAAATTATTTTTTTTTTTTATAATAACTGTTGATTTTTCTGTATTGTGATTTTATAAAGCTGGATCCATGAGACTTCTGTTTCTCTGGTTGAGAGAGAATATGAAACTTCCTGTAAGGTGTGGAATGGTAAAGAGATCCTGACAGTTTTTCACGGTCTAGGAATCACAGAGGCCACCTTTTCCATCCTGCAGGTGAGAGGTGATTGAAGTGTAGAATTTCAACTAGCATTGTAGAGACTGACTTAAGTTTTTTTTCCACTAATCTGAGTAAATAATGATATACAGCTACTTTTAATTGACATATTCATCTTGAAATCAATAAGCAAGATTGTTTTTCAGCACTAATATAAAGTAGTTATTTCTGGCATGTAATTTTTCCTTTTGCCTTTCACAAGTTATGGTTTGTTCCTTTCAAGATATTAAATAATTTTTTAAACTGGCACAGTTTCTATACTTTATTAGTCATTAAGGAGTTTTATTTTTGTTGTTGACTAGCTGAAATTGTATATTAGTAGCATGTATAATGGTGACATTTTTGTAATTTTGTTAAAAACCTATGGGATTTTTACCCTAACCAAATGCTTTTCCGTCCTTACAGAATCACTTGCACACTGTGATTGAAAAGGAAGAGAAGGTTACTCTTGTCAATGGGAAAGAAGAGGCTGTACAAGTCCCAACTGTCAGTGCACAAACTCAGACGGTTTTGAAAGGACTCTTCATGGTTCTCGAGTTCCTCTTCAGACATAATTGCAAGTTAGTAAAATTGTCCATCATGTTTTAATGATCAATTACTTCAGGACGCAAAATACAACCCAAAAATCAGCACCTGCATAGGTTTTTTTATTATTATTATTATTATTATTATTTGTAGTAAAGAGTCAAACACACTTATATGCATACTGTACTCAAATTTTAAAAAGTGGGAGTGGTCTCCCCTAGACTTTCTTGTACACTAAGATATGGGGATGGATATTTGAGGAGTAAACTCAATAGCCCAAAAGTTCATAGAAATCTACATTTTGTACCTAATACTTGTATGCAAAATTTGGTTGACCTAAGTGAAAGCATACTCGAGTTATTGTATTTACATACAAACACACACACACACACAGAAATAATTCCAAAAATTTTTTGGACTCGGGGTGGTCTAAAATGTTGAGATTCATTAAAATCTTGAAATGTAATTTTTGGAGGATTCCAATACTTTCCCTATACTTAGTATATGAGAAAGTCAGAGAGGTCTAAAACGTCAAGATTAATCAAAATCTCAACATCAAATTTTTGGACTTCTTGTATAATGAAGCAGGCAGTCTAATTAAGGGAATTGTTTAAAAATATATTATGTTTCAGAGTCAGAAATCTTGTAAAAGGTTTTGTAAAATAATTTGTGTACAGTACATTTCCAGTGTAGACATTTTAAAACATTTGCAATAATTCAGGGGTCTGCAACACCAGTCCTGGAGGGCTATTGCGGCTACAAGTTTTCATCCCAATTCTTTTCTTAGGACCATTTTTTTCTCCTAATTAACTTGTTTTCCCATCATTTTAATTGACTTTTTTTTTTTAATATTCCATCCTTGGAATTGCTTCATATTTTCCTTAAATGGTACTCAAACAGAAATGAGATATCAAATGTATGGAATTATTACAATAAAATCAATAAAATTATAATAAAAAAAAAGTGTGTGAAACTCAGTTCTCCCTTTGCTATGTAATATGCCAAGTTCATTTTAACTGAAAGTTAATTTCTTTTTGCATCACCATGTGTCTTTTTTGTGTTTTGAAACCTTTTACCGCCGCAGATTTTTTGGCACATTTGCTTTCAGCCAACACACTGTCACAGCCTGCCATATATCATTTGCTATCGGGAGTGTGCTGTTGGATTTTCACATTGTGATCCTGCTACAAAATCTGTTTTACTGGCTAAACTAGGATTGCTGCAGTAGCACTTGTATATTATTGCGTCTTCCTCCAGTCTGAGTAAAAGCCAGTTAAATTCTGATGGCCAGCAGCCAGGAACTTTTGCTTTTCCACCGTGCTCCTACCTTTTGATTTAGAATGAGAGATATACCTTTTAGATAGATAGATAGATACTTTATTAATCCCAAGGGGAAATTCACATAATCCAGCAGCAGTATACTGATACTTAAAACAAAAAAAAAATATTAAAGAGTAATAAAAATGCATGTAAAAACAGACAATAACTTTGAATAATGTTAGCATTTACTCCCCCTGGAGGAATTGAAGAGTCGCATAGTGTTGGGGAGGAATGATCTCCTCAGTCTGTCAGTGGAGCAAAACAGTGACAAAAGTCTGTCACTGAAGCTTCTCCTCTGCCTGGAGATGACACTGTTAAGTGGATACAGTGGATTCTTCATGATTGACAGGAGTTTGCTTAGTGCCCGTCGCTCTGCTACAGATGTTAAACTATCCAGCTTTATTCCTACAATAGAGCCTGCCTTCTTAACAAGTTTGTCCAGGCGTGAGACGTCCTTCTTCTTTATGCTGCCTCCCCAGCACACCACCGCGTAGAAGAGGGCACTCGCCACAACTGTCTGGTAGAACATCTGCAGCATCTTATTACAGATGTTGAAGGACGCCAACCTTCTAAGAAAGTTTGGTTGGCTCTGACCTTTCTTACACAGAGCATCAGTATTGGCAGTCCAATCCAATTTGTCATCCAGCTGCACTCCCAGGTATTTAGTCTCAGTTGATGTGCTTTTGGAATCGCTGCTGCACTGTCACTGAATTTTTGATTTCCTTTGCACACGAGATTGAAAAACAAGTTTTCTGTTTGGATTGATACTTAAGTTTCTTGGCAGCCATTTTTTGTAAGCACACACATGCTAGCATTGCATGTGAATGCAAGCTTGTAATGCAGCATGATAATTTACCAAAGTGACCGTAGGAAAAAAAAAAAACCACGCACAAATATGGCAAGTGAAAATCTGCAGAATTTTATTTATTTATATAAAGGATTTTGCAGGGTTGAATATAAGACTGTTTTTGATCTGCACTTACAGACGATGTGTTGAACAATAATAGACAAAGCCTCTAAGGTTGTCATACTGAAAAATCTGTGTAAAGAGATTTGTATCTGAAAAAATCTTTGGAATGCAAGAAAAACTAGACAAGGAGAAATTATGGAGATAGTAAAAAGAATGAGTATTTCTCAGTATTTTCAATTATATAGAATGAACATACTCGTTGATGGCTTAAGTGGGGATGAGAAAAATGGGTGATTGCTGCTGCAATGGGTATAAAGAAAGCACAGTTTATACTGTAAGTACAGGTGGAGAGAAACGTTTGGAAGTACAGTGGAACCTCGAGATACGAGTTTAATTCGTTCCAGCACTGAGCTTGTATAGCGAATTTCTCGTATCTAGAACAAACTTCCCCATTGAAAATAATGGAAATCCAGTTAATCTGTTCCGCACCCCCAAAAATATCAACATAAAAATCAATTTTCCTAACAAATAACACTGATAAATAATATATACAAGTGGAACCTCAGTTTGCGAGTAACTTGGTTTACGAGTGTTTTGCAAGACAAGCCTAATTTTTTAATTAATTTTGACTTGATAAAACGTGCGATGTTTTGTCTGCTGAGCGTCATGTGATCATAACTGAGCTGATGGTTCTTCTCTCTCCTTATCTCTCTCGCTCGCGCACGCGTCTCTCTCTCTCTCTCCTTATCTCTCTCGCTCGCTTGCCTCTCTCTCTCTCCTTATCTCTCTCGCTCGCGCACACCTCTCTCTCTCTCTCTCCTCTTGAGGGCAATCGTCTCCTATTCTCCGTCTGCATGTCCGCAATATTTTTGGATACGCTTATACGGCGAACTGCTACAGCGAAACAATGAAATCACAAGCGCACAAACGCGCAGATCCTCACGTTACGGGAGAACAAGGAACACTGAGTGAGCTGATGGGCTGGCAGCGTCAGCTTGGATGAATCCCCAAGTCGAGGCGGATCGGGAAACACGTCACGCATACCCACAGCCTGGCTCGTATTTAGATCCGAATTTTTCGCTCATACTTTCCTCGTATCTTGAATTTCTTGTATACAGAGCTGTTCGTATCTTGAGGTTCCACTATATTAGTAGTTGTCTTAGATGTAGAAACACAGTTTCTCTGACTTTGTCTCCAAACCGTCCGACCTGAACCAACCCTCTAATGTACTCGTTCTTAATCCTATCCATCCTCGTCACACCCAATGCAAATTATAGTATCTTTAACTCTGCCACCTCCTGCTCTGTCTCCTGTTTTTTGGTCAGTGCCATCATCTCCAACCCATATAACATAGGTGGTCTCACTACCATCCTGTAGACCTTCCCTTTCACTCTTGCTGGTTGATATGTGTCACAAAATACTCCTGACAGTGTTCTCCACCCATTCCACCCTACCTGCACTGTCTATTTTACCTCTTTTCCACAATCCCCATTACTCTGTACTGTTGATCCCAAGTATTTAAACTCTTGGGAGTTCTTGGGAGCTATTTATTCCTACAGCTCTTCATTCCTCCCTCTCCTCTCTAGAGCATATCTCCACCTCTCCAGGGTCTCCTCAGCCTGCTCCCTACTCTTGCTAAAATGTCATCAGCAAACATCATATTCCATGGGGAGTCCTGTCAAATCTCATCTGTCAACCTGTCCATCACCATTGCAAATAAGCAAGGGCTCAGAGTCGATCCCTGATGTAATCCCACCTCCACGTTGAATGCATCCGTCACTCCTACCACAGACCTCACCATGGTCACACTTCCCTCGTACATATCCTATACATCTCTTACATACTTCTCTGCCTCTCCAGACTTCCTCATACAATAAAACAAATCCTCTCAAGGCACCCTGTTATATGCTTTCTCCAGGTCCACAAAGATGCAATGCAACTCCTTTCGGCCTTCTTCATCAACACTCTCAGAGCCAATATCGCATCAGTGGTGCTCTTTCTTGGCATGAAACCATTCTGCTGCTCACTAATCATCACCTTCATTCTTAACCTAGCTTCCACTACTCTTTACCATAACTTCATGCTGTGGCTTATCAATTTTATCCTCCTGTAATTACTATAGCTCTGCACATCCCGCTTATTCTTAAAAATTGGTACCAGTACACTTCTTCTCTACTCCTCCAGCATATGCTCACTTTCCAAGATTCCATTAAACAATCTGGTTAAAAACTCTCCTAAACACCTCCATGCTTCCACAGGTATGTCATCTAGACCAGCGGCCTTTACGTTCTTCATCCTCTTCATTGCTGTCCTTACTTCCTCCTTGCTGATCTGTTGCACATACTGATTCACAATTGCCACATCATCCAACCCTCTCTCTCTCATATTCTCTTCATTCATCAGCCTCTCAAAGTACTCTTTCCATCTGCTCAACACACGCTCCTCACATGTATGTTTCCACCTTTATCACCCTAACCTGCTACACATCTTTCTCAGCTTGGTCCCTCTGTTTAGCCAATCAGTACAGGTCCTTTTCTCCCTCCTTAGTGTTCAACCTCTCATACAGTTCATCATACGCCTTTTCTTTAGCCTTCACTACCTCTCTCTTCACCTTGCGCCTTATCACTTGTACTCTTGTCTACTTTCTGCATCTCTCTGACTATCCCACTTCTTCTTCGAAAACCTCTTCCTCTGTACTGTATACCCTGCTGTACTTCCCCATTCCGCCACCAGGTTTCCTTTTCCTCCTTCCTCTGTCCAGATGTCACACAAAGCACCCTTCTAGCTGTCACCCTTACTACTTCTGCTGTAGTTGCCCAGCTGTCTGGTAACTCTTCACTGCCACCTAATGTCTGTCTTACCTCCTCTCTGAACTCAACCTTGCAGTCTTCCTTTTTCAGTTTACATCATTTGATCCTTAATTTTCCCTTCTCTCTCTTCCTCCTCCTCCTCTTCATCTCCAATGTCATCCTACAGCCTAATTAGGATATAGTCTACCTGTGTGCATCTTCCTCCATTCTTGTACATCACCCAGTGTTCCTCCCTCTTCTTAAAATATGTTTTCACCACAGCCACATCCATCCTTTTCGCAAAATCTACTATCGTGTGACCTTTTAATTCCTCTCCTTGACACCATACCTACCCAGCACCTCTCATTGCCCCTGTTCCTTCACCAACATGTCCATTAAAATCCGTTTCAATCACCACTCTCTGTCCCTTGGGTACACTGTCCATCACTTCATGTAACTCACTCCAGAAATCATCGTTCTCATCCATCGCACACCTGTAGTGGTCCTGTACTGCTAAGATTCACACTGTCAAGCTGACAGTGATTTATTTATTTTTTATAGAGGATCCCAGGGCCCCCAGCCTTGGCCCGCCCGCAAACACTCACAAACAAAGACAAATTAAAGCACGCTGGGAACTAAGGACAATTTAAGAATATAAGGAAATTAAATAATATACATGGAAACAATAATACCACCCCTGTACCCCTACGGCAATATTACATTAAACACATAAACGCAAACGCCACACAGCAAAGTCCGTGGAATACCAAACCGGATGTAATGAGAGACGACGAGAGTAGGTCCAGAGATCTTTATGTTGAATGGGAAGGTAAAAACAGTCCTACCAGTAGACACTGTAAGGGTGAAGATGGATGGATGGTTCAGGAGCGCTCCTTTTTCTTGCGGGGAAGCCAATGAATCCAAAATCAGTCCTCCGCACGCAGGTAGACAGACGATCCAGACCCCAAGAAAGAATACAATCCAGGACACAGCAATTAAATATGAATTAATTAACAGAAGGCAGTCCGACAGGTAAACGACACACAAAATACAACACAAAACACCTTTTTCTCCCTTGGCCACCTACCCTCCTTTTAAACTCCTTTGACCCCACCAGCCCCTGCAGGGACTGCTGGGAGATGCAGTTCTCACTAATAGTAGCACTGCTACAAACTTGCAGGACATATGCACTAACAACATTCATCATCACAACTTGAGTTTCCTGCTTCATAATCATCACTCTGTCTGTCAATCTTTTCACCTCCAAAAGACTCTAGACATACTATTTCTTCAGAATAACCCCTACCCCATTTCTCCTCCCATCCACACACACCATGATAGAACAATTTGAATCCACCTCCAATCCACCTGACCTTACTCTCCTTCCCTTTAGCCTCTTACACACACAATATATCACCCTTCCTTCTCTCTCTCACATTAGCTAATGCTCTCCCCTTACCAGTCACACTACCAGCATTCAAAGTTCCTACTCTCAGTTCAACTCTCTTTACCTTCGTCTTCTTTTCCTGCCTCTGGACATCACTCCCTGCTCTTCTTTTCCTTATTCAGCCAACAGTACCCCAATTTCTGCCAGCACCCTGTTGGTGGCCATTGTTAACCCAGGCCTCAACCAATCCGAAATGGAAATCTGTATTGTTGTCTGCATATTGATCTGGCAAAATTTTACACCGGATGCTCTTACTGACATAACCATCCCCATTTGTCCGGGCTTGGTACTGGCATGAAGAAACACACTGGTTTCTGCATCCCCTGTGTTTGGGTTGTCAGTGGGAAAACAATATACTTAAAAAAAAAAAGATTAAGTGACATGATTTTATTCAAAAATGCACTAAAAAGTAAAAATATATATTTTTTTCCTTGTACTAAATTTTGTTTATGTTCTTCAAGCAGTAGGTTTTAAATTGCTTTCATTGAGGTTGCGCAAGGATCTGAATTACTAAATTCTGCAAATAACCAAACTGTATTGGTGGATTTGGCTGACCACTACAAAGAACTGAGTAAAATAAATAAATAAATAAATAAAAAATCAAGCACCTTTGTCAAAGGGAATACCTTGAAAATTATTGTGAAGAAGGCAAGTTTGCAGACTATGTAGCCCAAACAAAGGAGGAAATAAACAAAACGCAAAAGATGGATAGGTTGTAATGGAAAAAAAATCAAGGAATTGTTTTCATTTAGCTGTGCTTAGCAGCTTTGTTTTTATTATTTAATGGATAACACCAATTCCTGAATCATAAATAGCTAGAAAGATATTCAACTAAAGTAGAAGTGTTATTAACTGAACATACAAATGGGGAACATCAACAAGATGATTGTTGACCATTGTACAGAACAAGGCTTTATAAATTAAAGATATTAGTGTTGAGCAAGTGTAGAAAAGAATTGTGTTGCAAGATTTTGGAATTTGGACATTTTGTAATGTGACGGGACTTCAGTGGCTAGGTTTTGATCTATTATTGACTGCCTATGAAGTTTAAATGTTTAACACCACCATTCTGAGCCAATTAAATTACTGCACATATATTCTAAGCAGAAAATGACCCTTGACTATGTAAGTGCAACCAAGAACATACAAATATAAGAAGAAAAAAGTCTCATAAACTGTGAAAATAAAGAAACTTTTACCTTTGAGTGGAATATCAATGATTGTGACCTTTCTATCATTTATCATAAAGATCTAAGTTAAACTTTAAAATAGGAAGAATAGTGGATGGAAAAAATAAGCTTTCAAAAGTCCTTCTTCAATAAATTGTTTTTATGCATTGCCCCATTGAACTCAAACTGGAGTAACTGGGTTTGAAAACGGAAATATGTACAGTGTGAGGAGATGGATGAACTATTGTAAATAAAACGTAATATTTTACAAGTTCACTAGTCATATACAGGAACACATAAGAGCTTCTCTTTGTTAAACTTCTTCCGATATTTACATTTTAGACCAGACATTAGGTTATTTGATCTTAAAGGTGTTATTTAAAATCATTTATTAACATTACAATAAGAAAATATACAAATAGAAAATAAAACTTGAGGAAAAATCACTGAAGGTTACAAATTACTATTGATTCAATTTCAAATTATTATGTGTTCCCTAAGGGTTATTTTGTGACTGACTCATTTTTTTATTTTTTTTATTTTTATCATTATTTTTGCTTTTGCGTACTCTATGAAGATTTGCTGAGGATTACAGAATTGTTCTACAACAAACCTACACATGGGATAGCCGGCCTGATGCTCCTGATGCTAATGGATTTTTTGCACGACCTAGGAGAAAACGTAATTTACAGAAGACAGTTGTTCTTACCCTAAACTTTTGGTGCCTAAATCCTGCAGTGGTAAGAATTTTTGAAGACTTTTCTGTGTGTGTGTGTGTGTGTGTATATATATATATATATATATATTGTGGACTTGAACCCGGACACACACAGACGGACATCTTATGTTCACCCAACACACGTTTATTATACAATATTTACAAATAATAAAGTCAGTGCACTTCCCAGTGCCTCCAGCACCTTTTCCCCAAATGTCCAGGCCTCACAGTCCTTGTGCCTTTCTCCTGGCCGCCACCAATCCTCTCTCCAGCTCTGTCCACTTCCACCCGACTTCCGCTTTCGACTGAAGGGAGGCGGCCCTTTAAATAGGGACCCGGATGGGCTCCAGCTGCTTCCCGGCACTCCTCCGTAGACACACTCCAGTGTGGCGGAAGTGTCGGCTGCGCACCCGGAAGCCGTCCGGGTGTCCCCTGTCGTCTTCCCCCCAGCACTTCCTGGTGTGGCGGAAGTGCTGGGCTCCAGGGATATTCAGGCACCGGGGCGCCGCCTGGCGGTGGCCACGGGTCCCTACAGGGCTGGGCTCCCAAGCCCTTTACCCGAGGCCCCCATCACAACCAGGGCGGACGCCCCTCGCGGTCTGGAGGAGGCACAATATATATTTATATATATAATATATAAATAAACCATTGCTTGTTTGGGGGTCATCTCAATTTTGCCCTTCCAGTGCAGCTGAAACTGATTAACAACCCCCTCTGTTACTTAACTGACCAGATCAATATCCCAGAAGTTTCATCGACTTGTTGCTATACTTAAAAAGTGTTCCTTTTTTTGAGAACTCTATCTATCTGTCTATCTATCTATCTATCTATTATAAAAAATCCTGGGAGAGAAAGACTAGGGAGATGAGACGTGATCTTCACGTGAAAATCACGGAAGACACTTAAAAGACTGGCAAGACAAAAGAGATTGGCCACGGAGCGTCTTGCGGGGGGACCTTAAACATGAGACTTTGTGCCAAGAGATTGACCCAGGACCGTCTCGTGGAGATGTAGAACATGATATTCTTGCAGGACATGCCCTACTTACAACCAATATAAAATAAGACCATGGGCAGCAAAACACTCAGTCGTGTAAAAGCTTTGAGCACACACCGATCCAGGGCTCTCAGCGCATAAAAGGCGTATAAGGACAATATGTTATAGATGAAACGTAGACGAGTAAGTGAAGAAGAAAGAGCAGCATGAAGAAAAGAGACTCAAAAGCATTGCAGAGAAAAAAAATGCAAAAAGAAAAAGAATAATCAAGGTGCAAATTCAGAAAATAAGGAAAGTAATAATCAGCCCGGATCAATTGGAATTGAAAAAAAAACATGTCCAATCGGGCTCAGAATTAAAAGACAAAGAGTAAAAGACAAAGTATAACTTCATAAAGACGTTCAAAAATATTGGCGCTATACACATGCAGAGCAGGTTTGAGATTATGAAAGCAGTGGAATTCGAAAGGCCCAAAAAAAGGTTGGCATGATACAAATGCAGAGAAAGTTAAAAGAATATGAAAGCAGGAAAATTAGAAAGTATCAAAAAAAAAAGGAAGTAAAGATTGCAGTAGCGCAAACAAACGGAAATAATTACTCGAAAAAAGGGAAAATAATCACCACAGACCAGGTGTCTTTGGGGAAAAAAAAGCAGGACAAGGCGAGGTCAGAAATAAAAGACAAAGAGTAGAAAACAAAGTAAAACATCATGAAGAGATTAAAAAACAAAGGGGGCCAAACATATCCAGAGCAGAATAGAGATAATGAAAACAGTGGAATTAAAAAAAAAAAAAAAAAAAAAAAGTAGGTGCGATACACATGCAGAGCAAGATACAGATTATGAAAGCAGAAAAAGATGAAAGTGTCAAAAAAAAGAAAGTAAAGAGAAATTATTACTCGGAGAAATAAAGAAAAGGCAAATAGAGATCGAATATATGGACATAGGTGATATGTCAGAAGTGTATAAATATTGTAAGGCTTTGAAGTTTAAGTCAGAGAATTTCAAAAACGAAGTTTACCTCATATGCATTTATTGGTTAATTTGCAAAAAAAAAGATTAACTGCTGATGATGTAGATCGTTTTGTCTGTGCTGAAATTCCAGAGAAACCTATCCTGAATTATGGTACAACGTCATTAAACACATGTCTCATGGACCTCATTTAAAAGATTCAGCATGTTGGGACACGAAAGATTCCAAATATTGTTTTTAACGAAGTTCTGAAATAAAAGTGAAACTAATGAAATAGCAACAATTCAATGAAAAAAAATATCTTAAAAGTGTGTATCCAGAAAACCAAACACGTGGGTTGGCGAACAGGGGCGAAGCCCCTTAGTGTGGTTGTATGTACAGTGCATCCGGAAAGTATTCACAGCGCATCACTTTTTCCACATTTTGTTATGTTACAGCCTTATTCCAAAATGGATTAAATTCATTTTTTTCCTCAGAATTCTATACACAACACCCCATAATGACAATGTGAAAAATGTTTACTTGAGGTTTTTGCAAATTTATTAAAAATAAAAAAAACTTAGAAATCACATGTGCATAAGTATTCACAGCCTTTGCTGAATACTTTGTCGATGCACCTTTGGCAGCAATTAAGTCTTTTTGAATTTGATGCCACATACTTGACACACCTATCCTTGGCCAGTTTCGCCCATTCCTCTTTGCAGCACCCCTCAAGCTCCATCAGTTGGATGGGAAATGTCGGTGCATAGCTATTTTAAGATCTTTCCAGAGATGTTCAATCGGATTCAAGTCTGGGCTCCGGCTGGGCCACTCAAGGACATTCACAGAGTTGTCCTGAAGCCACTCCTTTGATATCTTGGCTGTGTGCTTAGGGTCGTTGTCCTGCTGAAAGATGAACCGTCGCCCCAGTCTGAGGTCAAGAGTGCTCTGGAGCAGGTTTTCATCCAGGATGTCTCTGTACATTGCTGCAGTCATCTTTCCCTTTATCCTGACTAGTCTCCCAGTTCTTGCCACTGAAAAACATCCCCACAGCATGATGCTGCCACCACCATGCTTCACTGTAGGGATGGTATTGGCCTGGTGATGAGCGGTGCCTGGTTTCCTCCAAACGTGATGCCTGGCTTTCACACCAAAGAGTTCAATATTTGTCTCATCAGACCAGAGAATTTTGTTTCTCGTGGTCTGAGAGTCCTTCAGGTGCCTTTTAGCAAACTCCAGGCGGGCTGCCATGTGCCTTTTACTAAGGAATGGCTTCCGTCTGGCCACTGTACCATACAGGCCTGATTGGTGGATTGCTGCAGAGATGGTTGTCTTCTGGAAGGTTCTCCTCTCTCCACAGAGGACCTCTGGAGCTATGACAGAGTGACCATCGGGTTCTTGGTCACCTCCCTGACTAAGGCCCTTCTCCCCTAATTGCTCAGTTTAGATGGCCGACCAGCTCTAGGAAGAGTCCTGGTGGTTTCGAACTTCTTCCACTTACGGATGATGGAGGCCACTGTGCTCTTTGGGACCTTCAAAGCAGCAGAAATTTTTCTGTAACTTTCCCCAGATTTGTGCCTCAAGACAATCCTGTTTTGGAGGTCTACTGACAATTCCTTTGACTTCATGCTTGGCTTGTGCTCTGACATGAACTGTCAACTGTGGCACCTTATATAGGCAGGTGTGTGCCTTTCCAAATCATGTCCAACCTACTGAATTTACCACAGGTGGACTCCAATTAAGCTGCAGAAACATCTCAAGGATGATCAGGGGAAACAGGATGTTCAATTTTGAGCTTCATGGCAAAGGCTGTGAATACTTATGTACATGTGCTTTCTCAGTTTTTTTATTTTTAATAAATTTGCAAAAATCTCAAGTAAACTTCTTTCATGTTGTCATTATGGGGTGTTGTGTGTAGAATTCTGAGGAAAAAAATGAATTTAATCCATTTTGGAATAAGGCTGTAACATAATAAAATGTGTAAAAAGTTATGCCCTGTCAATACTTTCCGGATGCACTGTGTGTGTGTGTATGTGTGTATATATATATATATATATATATATACACACACACACACACACTGAAATGAAATAAAAGAAGTGTTGAGGCATCAGCAGGTGACCCTGTTTAGTGTCCAGTATGATTTGCTGAAATAATTTTAATAATTTTACAATGGTAAAATGTGAGATATGTCAATGTTAACAAGTTAAGCTCTTCAGGGATTTCTGTCTCTCAAGAAGAATAGGTTTAGAACACGGGTGTCGAACTCCGGTCCTGGAGAGCCACAGTGGCTGCAGGTTTTCATTCAAACCCGTTCCCTAATCAGTGACCAGTTTTTTCTGCTAATTAACTTGTTTTCCCTTCATTTTAATGTTTTTAAGGATTCAGTGCTCTGAATTGATTCTTTTCTTCATTAAATGGCAGCCAAACAGAAATGAGATGTGAAACGAGAAAGCGGATGACCAGCTAAACTGGGGCTTCACACTCCTTCCAAAATCAATCCAACCAGTTCCTTAATGAGAAGCCAATTCTTGCTGTTAATTAAACCATTTACTTAATTCCACGGCTCGTTGCTGCTCTCATTCTGCCACAGCAGACGTTTCCAAAACTGATGATTTTCTTTTTTTTCTAAGAACACCGTCAAGATGTTTTGGTGACCTGAGAGATCAACCTTACTGAGGCCCTCACCTTTCTTTATGTTCAGATAACGTGGTTAGCTGGTGATGTGGCAGCTTGTTTTGTGTCTCATTATTGTTTGGCTGCTCATTAAGGAAAAAGAAAGAACTAAGGGGTCTGAGTCAAGTTAATTAAAACAAAGGCAAAAGAAGTTAATTAGCAGCAAAAACTGGTCACCAATGAAGAAGATGGTTAGAATGAAAACCTGCAGCCACTGCGGCCCTCTAGGCCTGGAGTTCGACATCCCTGGTCTAGAATAAGAAGGGCTGCCTGGGTAGGTCTAGAATAAGAAGGACTTCCTGGGTCAGGTGCTTTATGTAGTGAGACAGAAGGGGTGGAGCAACTGTTATCCCAGGCAGAAGTGACATCATTGATCCTCCCGATAGTTCTCCTTCAATCTAAGGCAAACAGAAATCATTTCTCTAGAGGTTATTTTCTGTAAACGTTTTGATTTTGAATTGTTTTATTAGGCAATCTACAATAAATTCTTAGTGATGATCATATTTGACTAAATTAAATGCAGGCCTTTTCAGATCTTGGTGAAAGTGTGCGGACTATTGTGTTGTCTTCTGGAACTTTGTCTCCAATGGCCTCATTTTCTTCAGAGCTTGGGGTGAAGTTCTCCATCCAGCTGGAGGCAAGCCATGTTATCAAGAGTTCACAGGTAAAATTATTCTACATCGTATGAAAATGAAGTATGTGGCCAAGAAGGTAATCATATGTAGTAAGGCAGCCTTCCTAGTAGTAGTAGTAGTGCATAGTCAAGAGGAGAGAAATACACATTCTTCTTCCCTTCTTTAGATAGGTGTGAACACATGTTTATTTCATAATAATAAAATTTAAAATTAATGCATCAAAAATTATCATTATTCACAACTCAATTCTTTGGAGATAAAGATTCATGTTGTTTATTTTTTATTACATTCTATTGTGTCTTTAACTTAAATCATTAAAACTGAAAATCATGGGTATGTTTCCTAGAACAAATTCTGTAAAGGGAGTGTTGTATATACTGTATAATACTAAAATCTATGTGACATGTATGGTTGTATTTAAATTGTTTTTAAACATGTGGTAGGTATGGGTTGGCACCATTGGAACAGGACCAAATAGTCGGAAACTATGTGCAACCTTTCAGCATACAGAGACATTTGACTTTCAAGATGAAGTTGGGGCATTACTCCTAAAAGTCTGTGAGCTAATGTCTCATGGTATCCTGTGCTTTCTGCCATCCTACAAGGTAGGGAAGTTTATTGGCTCACGTATTTTGTCACTCTCTCTCTCTCTCTTTTTTCTTGTTCCTATATAGCAAGTCAAATGTCTTTTACTATTTACCAATGTAAATGTAATAAGCTGTATTTCATGCAGTTTTATATTTGCTGTTGGTATGAGTTTTGCATCTTAATTTCATTTCATTGTTATATTTGTAATCATTTGTCATCATTCATAATCATGTGGTAGCATGTGGTGACGCAGTAGTGTTGTATTACAGTTTTCACATTTATAATTATTGTAAATGAATTAATTTCATACCACCTGTTAGACAAGTACCTAATTTGTTTAGGAAGACCCAGAAAAGCAGAAAGTTTCTTTGTTTGGCCTTTTGTTTTTTTAACATTATGCTGCTACTATTATAATTGAACATTTACAGCGAGACACTATATCATCTCTAAAGGCAAACCCATGTAGTATGTTCAAAAAAGCAGTGCAAAGGTTTTACTGTACCCAAAAGCGGGTAAAGAAATTCTCCAAAAGGTATATTAAAAAAAAAAAAAAAAATCCAATAACAAAAACCTGAAATGCAATGCAAATTTAAAAAATTACTAAGGAAACCTACTAATACATAACACAGTGCAAAAAAGTCTGAGAAAAGCTGAAGATTTTAAGGAGTATAACGGATAGTTAGAAATAGATAATGGCTCAGCAAGCAATTGTTGGCAACACTGTTTTTTAAATAGTGCCGCCTCAGGTGACTGCTGTAATAGCAACGCATCTGAGTAATTAAAACAAGTGAAGGCTCCTCCTCCTTTGGCTCAGTCCTCA
This sequence comes from Polypterus bichir lapradei, assembly GCA_026402145.1. Lineage (NCBI taxonomy): Eukaryota > Metazoa > Chordata > Cladistia > Polypteriformes > Polypteridae > Polypterus > Polypterus bichir. The sequence goes on along the minus strand of JANRMT010062814.1, from coordinate 88,828,353 downwards.
GTATTAATGGAGGGAAGCAATTAACAAATAAAAGGAACCAACACAAATACTGAGTTGGAGCAAAGATCCAAAGACTTAATTTTTGTAATTAAGGCCTCCTTTTTATATTTTTTTGTTTTGTTAAATTATCTAGCAGATACATCTGATTAATAAGTAGTAATGTTTGCTATATTTTGCAAAACTTAAAAACAGAAGTTATGTGGAAGATGCTAAAATAAAGTAGAAGAAAGTTCTGTGGTTTGATGAGACAATAACTGAACATCCTGACTGTAAATATAGAAGAGGCAGCATCATGTTGTAGGGATGCTTCTTTGCAGCAGATCATTGATGAAATGTGAAGGTAGAGGGTAAAATGATTGCTGCTTAATACAGGATGTCCTAGAGGAAAAACTACTGCAGCCTTCAAGAGAATTGTGAATTAGGTAAACATTCTTTTCAAACAAAACAACCCCAAACATAAAGTGCAAAGCTACAAGGAAATGGCTTATAAACAATAATGTTAATTTCCTAGAATGGCCAAGTCAGATTATAAAACTCAGTTCAATCTGATAATTTGTGGTTGTTCATTTATAGTCCTAATGTAACTTTCCAGAGCTTGACCAGTTTTGCAAAAAAGAATGGAAAAAATAGTGTTGGGATGTGTAAAGCTGATGTAGAGTCCTATCCACACAGACTCAATGCTTTAATTGCAGTCAAAGGTGCATCTACTAAATAATGACATGACGGGGTGAAAAAACATGAAAAAATGAGGGTGTAAGTATCTTTATATAAGTGCTGTTTGTAATAAAACAGAAATAGAAATAACTTACTAGTAATTTGTTAGTAGTTCTGTTGCCTCTTCACAGTGCCCATGGTTTTGAGTTCAGCATAAGCATTTTGTGATTTTTGTAAAATTTTGTTTGCAACAGACTGGAAAAATATCTGGTTGGTTTACCAGCCTTTATTTTTTATGCTCTCCATTACACAAAAGAGATAACTGAAAAGGGAAAGCTGATTTTTTCCTCAGGAGAAATCGACGGGATTGCCACACTGGTTAATTGTGTCATTTTATTTCATTTGCTTGCACAAAATTTTTTAATAAATATTTACATATTAGTGTGTTGTTATTGATGCATTCAAAGATGTGCAGTATCTTAATATCTTGGGATATAAACTTTGTCTCTAAATTATGAAGCTGTACATAACTCAGTTGACCTGTAGGAGGCACCAGAGGCCTATTTTATACATGTCATTCCTTCCTTTTTTTAATTTTTTTTTTATTATTATTTTTGAATCTTCAATATGCAGTCATGGAACAGTTGTGCAAAAATATTAAATCAACTAGTGGGAAATTCCAGCGCCCATGCTTCCTTCAAAAGTGCAAGTTTTGGGATAAGCAATTATATTTGTAGAAGGCAGTCATTAATGTTTAATAATCATCTTTCAAACCTCAGAATTCAACTTACGTTTTTGTGTATCACCTTTCACTTGCACGTTTGCTTATAGGATCCCATTGATAAATACTTTGTCCTTCTTTGTTTGTTATACATTTTGTATGAATAATTTATTTTCATACCAGATGACTGTCAGAATGAATTCTCACAGGGCTTTGGTAACTTTCTCAAATAACTCTCATAGATCAATGTGGCCGCTGGAGATCAACAGCATTTACTTGATAGACAGAAGTAAATTATATCTTATTGTTTAACAGTGAATTTAAACCATTTTTTTCTTTGTATTTTTTATTTAAACAAAAAATAGAAACAAAAAACAAAGATTTTTTTTAATTCCACCTGTTTTCTTTTTTTAACATCAAAACTGGGTACATATTGTTTTCTCAGTTGCAAAAAAGTGGTGTTTCATTTAGACTTAGTGTTTGTCTTAATATTAGTGTCTTTATGTGTGCCTATTATTTCATCAGTAAGATAAGCTTTATAATTAATAATGATGTCAGTATAGTTTTATCAGACTACATCTTATCCCAATCCTCATGTGCATGGTGAGTTTCATCAGTCTTTAGTATTTTTCTGCTATTTGAGATGCCAGCTTGCCTCTGACTATTTCCATCTTGCACCTTCTAGCTCCCAACTGTATTCCGTTACTGTATTGCACCAGACATCCACAGACTGAACTGCAATAGGTTGTGAGTGCTATTAGCCTTGGAACCACTGTGGTTATGTGCCTAGCTGGTAACTGTACTTATGACATTTAGCTGATACCTGTGAGCAGTATGCAATTTAAAGCTAGAAATTATTATATGTTTGAAAATCTTATTCAGAGTTCTGTGTATGTCCCATTTTACTGCAGGTATATCATAGATATCAGCTGTGCTATCAGATCAGGTTTACTGCATATTCAAAGTGCTTTAAACATTTTTAGATAACATCAGGTTTTCCACTGTTTGTCTCTATATTTCATTTTCATTATACAAATATTTAACTGATGTAGAAATAAAATCAAATGTAATAATAGCAAATTATTGTTTTTATTTTATATTTTTCAAAATGTAAGTTTAGAACTCCATTTTAAAATGAAGTATATGTTAACTGTTTAGAAAACTGGGATCTGTGTAGTGGCATGTCATATAGTCTTCCCTAGGGGACTACTACATTTATGCTACAATTTCTCAGTGGTATGAGTCATCACACATAATTTCTTCATGATACATTTGCAGAGTTATGGAGAACGTCTTTGTAATTTAAACACAAATATTAGGGGGAAAAGCAGAATTCTTAAGTATAAAAATTTCAAAGTTATATATAGATCACCCTGCAATTTAATTTTGTTATATTTTCGGCTTTAAAAATTGGTTGAGGTGGGTTTGGAAATAAAACACCTTATGAAAGTGAATGTCAAAATGTGAAAAGATTACACAGTAATGCAAGATGCTTTTAAACAAGATTAAGATAAGAACCATTAGGGTTCTTGTCGCCAACCTGTCTGTGTTAAGATACATCTTGCCTGGCGCCTGGAACAAGGGTGATCCATTCAGTATGTGTCATATCAAAGTCAAAGTGCACAGCAAGAAAATGCTAATGCTTATAAATCATTTCCACCTTTTAACTTATTTGCATTGTAGAATTTGTTAGTAAACTATCATTTTAAGTATTATTTTATTATTAAATAATTTAGAGTTAATATTTTGCTTAAAAGCAGTTTGGCAAACATATAATCTGATAGTGGAATAGTAGATTTATATGTCATCTTGTATTATTGAGATCTTTTTTAAAGGATAACAGAAAAGGCTTAATAGAGTTTTAGCGCTGGGAAGATTGCTTTCTACATTAATATTTTTTCAAAGACCTTCTAGTCATCTTGTTTTGTAAACTCAATGCTATAATAACTTTTCAATATCTAAATTTCAGATGTTCCCTCGTACAATGCAGTTTTATTATGAAAGGGAAGATTATGTCTATTTATGCAGTGGAGAAACAGACTTTATCACAAAGTTTAGTGCTAATCCATTCATATTTTTACCTGCAGTGTTTGTTTCATGTGTTTAGAAATTGTGCATGAATATTCGTGTGATTAAAGTGCAACTTTTGATTAATTTTTCCTCATGAGGGTTACAAAGCTGGACAGACCTGGTTACCCTACACTTAGCTACTTTTTCCAAATCCTCCTGTAAAATTCCCAAACAATTGCAGGCTGGTTCAAGATGTTCAGTCTCTGCTGAATCTTTTCCTAGTGGAATAGAAAAGTTAATTGGAGAAGTTCATCTTAATACAGAAGCCAGCACAGATGTTCTTTATGTTTAGTTAGTGTCACTTATAGTTAAGACAGTTACAATAATCAAACAACCAGTGGTTGCTTCAGAAGTCTCAAACTTGAGGTATTGAAACATACAATGAAGTGAACCACTACAGTTGAACAGCCTGTGTGTAGGGACCAAATGTCCCTTCATGGCCAAGAACAATGGAGTTTTTTTTGTACAGAGTAATACCTGAAGAAGTGAACATTAACAAAAAATGTGAATTGTTTAAGCACTTATAAATAAGAAACTAGATTAGATTAGAACCATTCCTGGTTCATTAACCCCTAACACTCCTACATGGAAAATGCCAAGAGAACATCCTGAGTTTCCCCCATATTCCTGAGCTCTAACACAGTTAAAAAAACTTTGAGCTCAGCAGCCCTCTGTAGAAACCTGATATCATTCACTTGAGCTTAAGATGTCATTGTTTAGTTGCTACACAGAGCTCTTGACGATAAGTGAGGAATAGGATTTAGAAAGCTAAATTAAAGTCTTTGTCAGTGGACTTAACTCGTGCTTAACCACCTTGGACTAGTATAACATATGCAGAATTGCTGTTCTTGCACTAATTCTTACTTGTGAACAACACCTCAAATGTAAATAAACTCGCCTACTTTCTACAGCTTCTGAACCCCTAACCTGTAGTCAATAAACTAGTCTTTTCTGGGAGAACCTTAGATATAGAGGTAGTAATTGTTGTTTTCCATTTTCTTTACAGCTCAACAGAAACCATTCCAGAGTTTAATACCTTTCAAAACAGTACACATGGCAATACTACTACTACTACTACTACTACTAATTATAAAAAATATGGATGACAATACTACTACTAATTATAATAATAATAATAAATATGGGAACCACCACACCAGTCTGGTTGTTTTAAAATAATGCCTAAACATTTCCCACAATTCAGCTACATGGGTCACCTGATCAACAGTACTTGCTGATAAACACCACTAAAGCCCTGGCTGCGTGAGTGGATTCTGGCATGTCTTTACCAGGCAAAATTATTTTAGAAATACCATAAAAGAGTTTTATTTTTGGATTGTTCTTTGTTAAGCCACTCCCCTTAAACTGATTTGGTATAGGTAATCCTATCTGGAGCACATCTCACCTGACAGTATAACTCCAAACACTGTTGAGGGGAGAGTAAGGCTGTTATATGGAATATGCATTTAACATTAGTAAAGTAATTTGCAATGGTGTTACCAAAAAGCTATTAGTGTGGTTTTTGTATTTTGCTACTAAAATGTGATGTAAACGGAGCAGCTTTAATAATAATTAATAATGATTTGCATGGTTGAAGTATTTGTTAAATAAAAAATTCAGTATAATAAAATTGTTAAAATAACAATTATGTGTTTTCAGACAAACGTGTAGTACAAATAGTTACTGATGGCCATATGTAGTTGATTTTACTAGCTCATGAACACCCAAAGTGTTTGTTTTTAGTCAGAGGCTTCTGAATAATCATAGGGCATTTCTTAATAATTTTAGTAATGTTTTTGCCCAAAAGTAGTGAGTAATTATGTTGCATATATTGCATGGAAGTATAAATTCTTTGCATTTTGCTTCCTTTCAGAATGTAAAATAGCAGTATGTTAATTACAGCATAGATCTGCAAGCTGATTTTATATCTTGTATTTTATTCAGTTAAGTGGCATAAGTTGTTAGCAAAGTGACTTACAAAAATGCTAATTTAAATTTTTTTTTTTTTTTTTTGCTGTAGCTGTATTTTTTTGCTTTATGGTAAGAAGTAAGTGCATATTCTAAAAGAAATCTCAACTGAAGTTCTCCATTCCCATCAAAATAACTTAATTTATTTGGCAAAAAAGTAACTCATTGAGACCATGCAAAAGTGAGCATCGTTTCTTTTGCATTGATTGTGAGTTTGTGGTAGGAACCAGAATCACCAGTGGCGCCAAACAAACAAGTAGCCATAGTGATATGTTGATGTCACTGTGTAGGTGGTTGAATGATTTTATTTATTCTGCTGACTAAGTACTCATTTACAATCTTAGAATAAACACAGGAATAACCAGAGTTGCCTAGATAGACCACCCAAGCTCTTGTGATTTCATTATTCTTAATTACATGTGTTCATTCTGTAAAGTATAATTTACAGTATATCTGTGTATGTGTGGCTAAAATAATTCCATCATTTTAGAGATGTGCTGCATGTGTGTTAAGCTAAGGAGAATAATTCAGACCTGAGCAATAGTTCATATACAACCTGTTCAAATTATTGCAACAGTGAATAGCTTCATATGTTTTGCTTTTTCTGTTTTTGCAAATAAGGAAATATACGTAAAGTGTAATACTATCTGTGCTATTAAAGGAATATTTCACATTACTATTAAAAACATAAAGATGTAATGTTTTGTTATCAGTTGTCAAATTTTTCAAACAGTCTTTATGCATGAAAGTGTTGGTCCATTTTATACTGTTATTTGTTTATATTCCATGTTAGTCCACTATCTTTGTGATGCATTTTTGTCATTACTTTTAGATCATTGTTTCCCAGTCTTTGTGGTGTCACAGTTTTTCACATGCCATTGTGTTCTCGACCCACCTGGAAGTGCATACGTTTAGTGCAGTTGTATGAGCGGAGTAAGTAGGGATGTCCACCTTGGTTAATTGAATGTGATTGTCAAAGCATGGGTGGTTGTGAAACATGGGGTTTGCTGTCCCATGAGATCACCAGACCATCAGATGAATCAAGTGTGATCGCCAATGTTTTTCCTACTTAGTGAATCAAGCAGGGTTGTCAGAATAGGGGTTGGGAAGGTTGTCCAGGATCAGCCACAGCCTATCTGAACTGTTGGGGAACACTTGTCTGGACCATTCTCTTTGATACTTGTAGCTAATTCAAATGATTGGTAGTTTCTATATTACACTTACAGTTTAATTTTTTTGCCTTTTGGAGGCTTTGTATTATTTAACAAAAGGAAATCTGTATTTCCCTTTAGTACTGATACAAATTAAATCCCTGCAGTGCCACATATATACAAGTACAGATACTTGTAACACATGTAGCTGCTAGTTGCTTTCAAATATATTGAACATCAAGCATATGCCTATGATGCACTTTATTTCCTCAATCTTTGAGTTATTTGTTTTAAATGCATGCTTGGAAAGATGAACAGTGTTTGGGGAAGCATGATACTGGTTGTTAAAGGTGATGTTTCTTTTTAAGTACATATAGAATTGCCTAATAACTCTTCCACATTTCATTGACTTACATGTAAGATGCTTTCTTACTATTTGACAAATGCTAAAAATTTGTATAGTGTATCTTGATTATTGTTTAGCCTCTCTGTCTATCCAAAAGGGGTCAAGCAGCATAAAGGCTAGTGAACAAGGAAGTGTGGATGAGTAGGACACTTGAGAGTGTCCCTTTGCAGATGGATGTTTTTGGTTTATCCTAAAAATGCAAATCTCATCCTGTATTTTGATGGTCATATGTGTTTCTGAGATTCTATCCTTGTTAATTGGTAATAATGAATTATTATTATTATTAATATTGCTTATTAATTCTAACTTGAAAACATTGCAATAAATGATCACAGAACCTGAATGAACATATTGATAACTGTATATTATTTCTTATGGTAAAACAGTTCCTGGTGGCTTTTTTATATAATGCCACTTTTATAAATGCATTTAAACAGAATGTTTGAAATTAGAAGGGAATGTAACTATTATCCTCACCAAATTTAAAGTGAAGTATTATATTTAAAATCTGTTGGAAGTTAAACTACTCTCTTTCTGCTTTACTGCAGTTGCACCTAACATTAGATTTTTGAAAGACTTGTTTTAAATGTTTGCGATTTTTGCAGTTAATTTCATACTAGAGGTGTAATGGAATATTGTACCCTCCTTTTGGGGGACTCTAAGCAAAGATAGGACCTATTTTCATTGTACTAACAGAATTTTGTCAAGCAGACATATTCAGTGTAAGTTGTTACTCTGTTACTTGCTCCAGCATTGGTGCAGTTTTCATTTTGCTATTATTGCTGTGAGTAAATGTAATTCAAAAAGATTAAATGCTCTTACTTATTACAAAGCATCAAAATATCATTTAACCACTTCTTAGTTGAGCCTACCACATATACAGTCATTAATAGAAAACTGAGGGAGAATGATATTGGTGCAATCAAATGTAACTCACTTAAAAACCAACTGAAATACACAAAATCATCAGCGTGCTGAAAGGCTTATCTCAGTCCTGTGAGTGCACGCTACTGCTGCTTGCGTGCACGGAGCACCATTTGTAAAATACAAAATAACATTAACCAGCTATACACACAGTACCAAAGCAGCAAGAAATTTCAGTCTCTTCAAAGATTTACTATTATTAGTGTCCAGAAAACTGCCTAAAATTGGTCATTCATGTTTACTTAAACTAAATGGCTCAGTCATACATATTAAAGAGTGTGAAGGCCAGTAATGGAGTTGAGAACTGCTCATATTGAATAATGGAGGATAACAATACTAGCAATATGTTTTTGTCATTTTTAACAGCAGACAAAAGTGTTTATTTGATTATGAAATGGGACATGAACGGAGAAAAAATAAATATATACCTTGTTTTTTTATATTTCAGATTCAACTTCAAATTCATTGTCATGAGTACAGAGTACAATTAACAATTTGTATCTTACATTGCTTTTCCTAAATTTCCCTAGAATGGTCAGGGTGGAATGTTTTCTCTTCTTAGTAGGAGCCATTTGCTAGAAGTGCTGGTTCCTATTACCATTTTTTATTCTTCTGGCATTTGTAAAATCATAACTCAATCAAAATGATAGATTGCAGAAGTTTGAAATTTAGCAGAGGAATAAAATATGCTTTAAAATAATAAGAAAATTAGTATTTTCCCCCCATTTTTGTTAATGTCATGTCTAGAAAACCCAAAGGCAGTTTATTATTCCCATGCTTTCCAGGGATGAATTGCTTGATTTACATACATAACATTTTTTGTCCAATTCTTGTATTGAACAGTTTCATTTTTGTCACCTTATGTAGAGGAAGTATTTTATTTAAAAAAAAAAAAAAAACAGTGCTTGTTCAGTCTGAATGTATTTTACTATCATGTTTCTAGAAAGTTTATTCTGTTCATCTGGACATACAGTGGAACCTCGGGTCACAAACATCTCGGACCACGTACAAATTGGATTATGACCAAAAAGTTCCAAAAGGGTCCACAACTCACTTCAAGAGGCCAGTTTTAAATAAATAAC
>JANRMT010062814.1:88800310-88819367 GCA_026402145.1 Polypterus bichir lapradei | reverse complement strand
ATAAATAACCACTGCGCTACCGCTGCCACGTCCTCTTCATAAATAGAAGCGCGAGGCGGCTAAAGGGAGGAAAAAGAAAAGAAAGATGGAGGTTGCGGAGTGAGGAAGTAAGCAGGAAGCAGTATGGAAAGAACCGGTGTGAGTGAGCGAGCGAGCGCGTGCTCGCAGGCAGGCAGCTGGACAGTGAGCTGTAAAGCAGGTGTGTTTGGCCAACACTCGGTGGGGCAGAAGGAAGCGGTTGCTCCAGCTGAGCGATCAAGGAGCTGGAGTGACCAGAAGAAGGGTGGCTGGCCGTGTAAGGCCGAGAAAGCAGCGGGGGTCACCAGTTAAAGAATGCACCGGGCTTGTTTTTAAAGAGACTGCTACCAGCATTGTTTTAACCTTGTTGTATTTAATGAAGACTTTTTTCTATTGGATTTTAACCTCCACTTCACTTCTGTTTTTATGGGATTATTTATTTATTAAAGGATTCTGAAAGCACTGCACTTTATTTAATTTGGACTTTGTTTTTGATTGTTGTTTTGTTGATTTTAATAAAAGCATTTGGCACTTTTTGCACCATCCCCTTCCTCCATTGTAGTGCCTCACTGTCGTGCTCATCGGTAACATTACCGACGGTGACAGGTTTAAGGGCTCCCGGAAGCGAGATGGGAGCATGCAGCCAACCTGCATCGTCACAGACTTTACTTCAAAAATGTAATCTCCTCTCCACCCAGCTTCCTCCTCACTTCCTTCATGCCAAAACTCGACTCATGCAAGTTTAGATTTCTTGGTTGTTTATTTTTAGTTTTTGTATAAATTAAGGATTTTTCTAGTGTTCGTTTTTTTTTTCCCTGTGCTTAAAACTCATTAAAAAAAAGTGTTTACAGCGAGCGGTTTGTAAGACTATAGCGTGAACTCCTCCAATGTTACTTTTCTTGGTTGTTTATGGTTAGTTTTTGTATAAATTACGGATTTTTCAAATGTTCATTTTTTTCCCTGTGCTTAAAACTAAATTTAAAAACTTAAACTTAAAATTAAAAAAAAGTGTTTACAGCGAGCGGTTCGTAAGGCTATAGCTTGAACTCTTGCAATGTTAGTTTTCTCTGTTCAAGTTTTTCTCAGTGTTATTCAATGTTTTTACATTTAGCTTGCTATTGCACTGTGCATTCTGTGGTATAATTAACTATTTTTGTGCTTAAAAATCTTTACATAAATATATTTACATACAGTTTGTATGGTCTGGAACGGATTAATTGTATTTACATACAATCCTATGGGGGAAATTACTTCGGGTCACGACCAAATCGGGTTGCGACCAGAGTTTTGGAACGAATTACGGTCATGACGCGAGGTTCCACTGTAGTTTTTTTCCTATACGTTTCATCACTCATCCAAGTGACTTCTTCAGTCTCAGTTGACCTCAGGGTTCTCCAACCTTATAAACAATACCTTGGCCTAATGACTAAACTAGCACCATTGACAAACAGTGGGCCGTGTGATCAATGATATGCAAATTGTCCGTTGATCAATGGCCATGAGTACCATTCACAAAGAGTTGGGAAATGGCTGCAATCACCACATTGTAAGATGGTGAAAGATGTACCCTTAGGCACCCTCCTCGATTCAGAGATGGTTGTTCCTTTTTCACGTAAATAGCCTCTTTGACTCCTCGTTCAAACCAGCGTTCCTCCATCACTGAAAGAGTGACCACTGTAGATGTAAATACACTGCGGAGTCCTGCCCTGACGAGGTAGCTCTTCTGTGTTGTGCCATCCATTTCGCCAGTGGTTAATTGGTTTCCCCGATGTATGATTTGCAGCAATCCTCTTGGCACTTAACTGCGTAAACTATGTTACTCTGTTACTCTGTCTGTGCCAGGGCACCCGATCCTTTGGGTGAACCAATTTTTGCTGTATCATGTTTTGGGGTTTGAAAGCTACTGAGACCTAGGGCCTCATGTATAACGCCGTGCGTAAAACTCGCACTATAACATGGCATAAGCACAAAAGCGGGAATGTGCGTATGCACAGAAAAATCCAGATGCATAAATCTGTGCGTTCGGCAACTTCCACGTTCTTCCGCTACATAAATCCCGACCAGCGTGAAAAGTAACGCACATGCATGCGCCTGCTGCCCCACCCCAGCCCCTCCCAGAATTACGCCTCTTTGAATATGCAAATCAATATAAATAGCCCTTAAGCTCAGTGTTCTGTGAAAAGGCAATGACAAAAGCACGAGGGAAAATGGAATTTCAGTGAATACCAAGTGGAGGCAAGGAAAAACGTAGTATTTGTTGGTTTAAACAGTGGTATAAACAACAAAAGGATGTTGATCGAGTGACATAGCGTGTTGGATAAAGTCGAAATAAAGTCAAATAAAAAAAGAAGTTGTCAGATATCAAAGTTGCAGTGAAAAGACGAGTCATAGCCCACCATTTGAGTGTCATATGAAAGCTTATTAGGGTACAGAGAAAAAAAAAAGGCACACCGTGGGGGGGGGGGGGTGGGACGCACGAAATGTAAACTTTAATCTTGAAATTTCCACTTTAATCACGTAGTTTATTTTGTCATTAAAATAGAACATCATAAACTTCATTTTCAAATTGTTTAATTTACTAGTTTCTCAAATCCCATCGTAACTAAAGTGGCATGTTAAATGCTTTGTTTTGTATTTGATCTTCTATGTGCTCTGTGTGTGAATCACTACATGTTTCTAGGCTTTCTCTTCCTCTGACAGGACACAGAATCCATTACATTCCTGATATTACAGCTCTCTGAATAACTAAAATACTGAGATGTATACGTGATATCATTTTCATGATGATAGGAGTTAAAGCATGTTATTAAACATGGGAACATGGTGGCGCAGTGATTTGTTCATGTTTCATGCAAGATGCTTGCTGCGCCGTGTGCGACCTTTGATGAAATACTTTATTGTAGAAGTACTGTCTCTTTCAAACGTACTAACCTCAAATTCCTGTCCGTACTTTTCTTTCTCCAAATACCCAATCGCCATACAATCAGCTCTGTAATAGATGTTAACCTATCTGTAAGCTTAGAATGCAGATTCTTCAAAACTTTTAAGGAACATTGAAATATCTTCATAGTATGTGTTTAATTATTTTATCCATCTATCCATCCAGTGTTGTGCCAACCCCAGCAAATACAGAGTGCGAGGCAGGAGCAATCCGTGAACGGAGCGCAAGCGGCTCGCTAGCACTGCGGCACTGTGTCCTCATATGTTTAATTATTAACAATATTGATTATTTAAATGAAGTTAAAGATTTTTATCTGTATAATATAATAAACATATTTTGCTGCATTTCATCTTAAAAATGATATCGTCATCATATGTAAATAGGCACTTTATAAAGTGGCTCACGTTGTGCAATATTATAACTGTATTGCAAGTTTACAGTGAGGTGATTGTACTTATAAGGAGCACTTGATGGACTGATTGAGTGCGTTTATAGTTCATGGGATGAAACTGTTTCTGAACTGCGAGGAAAGGCTCTGAAGTGTTTGTCATATGAGTGCAGTTCAGTAGACAGCATGGCTGAGGCAGCGTGTGCTTGATGCTGTATACCAATAATTCTCTTTCTGATCAGCTGCTGTACAGCTGTGATTCACACTCAGATACAATGATATAAATACTCCAAGTGGTGCAGTGAGAGTAATATGGAAAAAGATGATCCGCTGTGGCAACCTCTAATGGGAGCAGCTGAAATAAGAAGAAGAAGGTGCAGTGAGAGTAACAACGCTAAAGCAGCTATTGTATTTAGAATACCATTCTGTGAACCATTATATTGTTACAGGTTACATTCAGAAGCATTAAACTAATAAACAATATGTGGTTAATTTCAGTGTATTTATAAAGCCGCGTCAGGGATGTGGATCTGAAAAAGAAAGGGTAACCGCACAGGAACAGTAGCACTGCTTTGATGCTGGGTGCCGCCAGTCTGCAAAATCGACCGCAGAACTTGCATACGACAGGGTATGAGCTACCATGGAAATGTGCGTGGCTTTATGCCAAGTTTAGGTTTTATACATCGCGATTTGAGCATGGAAACGTTCCTACGCAACATTTTTGTGCGTACGCACTGTTTATACATGAGTCCCCTGGTGTTTTGAAAAAATGCATCTCATCTGTTCCGATGCTCCTGACACATAAGGGATCACCAAAGGTTTTCGCTTAGGCAGCGGTTGTCCTTCCCCCTCCCCCGGATTGCTTAGAGCATTCTTTAGGGGTCTTTCCTGCTTTGACAAAAGTCCAGCTGGGATAACCACATTTACTCAGGGCACTTTTTGATATGATGTTCTTCTGCTTCCCTGGCTGTTGTGTCTGTGGGTATGGTTTTTGCTCTGTGTTTTAGAGTCTTGATGACACCTATTTTGTGCTCTAGTGCAGGCATGTCAAACTCACTACCATTGGTGGGCCGCTTCGACTGCCATACGTGTGTCAGTGGGCCGCACTGTAACAAATACTATTATACTATTATACAAAGTTACTGTAGCTTTCTTTCCAATACTGAAAACTTTAAAAAATGTAACACTTAAAGTTTAAAGAAAAGCAATTTATTTCCATACAATCTCCGTACAACAGCATACAATTAGAGTCTTAGCCTCTTAGCTAAGTCCTTATATTATTATATTATATTCATTATGTTATATTCATTGCTTATATAGGAGTTTTACAGTGTGAGATTTATTTCTTTTGTCCAGAAACTTGGCATCTCTTGTTAGTTTGAAATCTTGTGCAACTGCAACTTTTATAAGGAATGAAAGGTGCTCGGCAGTAAGTCTTGAGCGATGTGGGGTTTTGGTAGCTTTCATTAACAAAAACAATTGCTCACAAAGGTAAGTGCTTCCAAACATAGACAGTACTCTCGATGCCAACTTATGGATCTGCACATATGAGGGTGGCAGGTAAGCATACAAGCCTGGCACACCAACTTCATTGTATTTTGCCATCAGAATAGAATCTGACTGCAGTTCAATCAATTCCATTTGGATATTCTCAGGCGCATTCTCATCGTTGTAAGAGTATGGTGACGTAAACAGCACAAAGTCCTCTTCGTGTGAACTGAAATCGCGAAAACGCTCACTGAATTCATTGCTCAGTAATACATGTTGAAAAAGAAATCCTCCAAAAATCAAATTTTACTTCACTAAGTTTACTTCAAAGTTAATATTGTAAAATAAGCCGATATGCAAAAAGCCCCCAACCTACACTAATTATACGAACTCAGAATCACAAAAATCTGTTAATAAACAACTCCCCAACTTCTCGCATCCACTTCAGATCTTCAGCTGTAGTCTGCACTAATTGTTTGTTACAATACTAGCACAAAATTACATAAAACTATAGCAAAAAAAATGTGAAAATATGCGAGCTATTACTATTCGTGGTGGTCAGTTCTGCCCAGTGGCCAGTCTCGGCAGCCCAGCCAGTAGTGTAGCCCAGTGGTCCGCAACCTGTTTGACACTAAGGACTGCTTTACTAGAAGCAAATTTTTCCAGGGACCGGTGGGTTATTGGAGGTTGGAGTTTGTGGGGTGATTATGGGAGGGTTCGTAGGGCAGTTTTGTACACAATTTACATTACATTTCTATTATTATAAAGTTATAATTTAGTAATAGAAATTATACAGCTTACCATAATGCAGAATCAGTGAGAGCCCTGAGCTTGTTTTCCTGCAACCAGACGATCCTATCTAGGGAGGATGGAAGACAGTAACACGCGAAATGTGTTGATTATGTTCAGTCTACTCCGTAATCTCGTTTTGGTTGCTGTCACTGCAGAAAACGTGCATCACAAAGATAGGATGTTAGAAACTGAAGCAGCTTCAATAGCTTCTTTCGCGTTAGTTTAATCTTCTCCTATCTACAAGTTATGCTGACGAGAATTTTTCTCAGCATTTCCTTGCGATAATACACTTTCAGGGTGAGAATGATGCCCAAATCCAATGGCTGAAGCACTGGCGTGCAATTGGGTGGGAGGAATTCAACATGATCATTATCTAAATGCGGAAGCATGTTGTGGTCAGCACAGTTATCCTTTTCTTCTTCTTCATATTGTGAGGTTTCTGAACACTTTTGGGATCTGGGATCCACCCCACCCAACGGGAACGACACGCTAAAGTGCGTCCTGAAGCGCTATTGCCACGTGTGAGATTGTTTGTCCTTGGTCCCAAGAGAGATTAAAAACCTCATATTTTCTGGAAAGAGTTCTGCATTAATTGGAATATTTCTTGAACAAGCATCACTCCAACCACATAAAAACGGCTTTTTCGGCATCTTCAAATGCAGCAGTTCGCATACGTTTGCAACCCGAGATTTTTCTTCTTTTTTCCCATATAACAAGTATGCCGTTTCTATAGAAGGGTGACAATGAGTTAAATTCCAATGGATGTTTTTCAAATGTTGACGAGCAATAAGGAAAAGGTATCACTTGAAACCACACAAAACAAAAACAGCAAAAAAACAGTACGAGGAATGTTCGAAGAAAGAACATTTTATTTCAATGTTTATGTTTGGGGATCGTTGTGCAAATGTCCACAACTGAGCTGTGACCACAGAACTAACTGCTCTGTGGATGATTCATTCAACCATTTCACGGTCACTTCATTGTAATGAAAGTATCTGCTGCTGAATGTACTTCGTAGTAACAAAATGTCTGTGGACTCGTGTCATATGGGGAAACTGTCAGAAACATAAAAATACTTTGTTGTAATACTCTCTCACCACGGTCTCTCCTCTCTCTGCGCTGCTGCAAAGCCCTGCCCGCCTAGCGTTCTGAAAAGTGTCCTCAGTGAAAGGGGCAGCCTTTTTGCTGTAGCCCTTCACTGAGTGAGTCTCCGTTGCTGGCAGCTCGGTAGTGAGCCGAGACCGCAGCCTAGTACTTCAGTTGCGACTTTGCGGCTGGAACTATACTAGC
Source organism: Polypterus bichir lapradei (assembly GCA_026402145.1). NCBI lineage: Eukaryota > Metazoa > Chordata > Cladistia > Polypteriformes > Polypteridae > Polypterus > Polypterus bichir. The sequence continues at coordinate 88,812,450 of JANRMT010062814.1, read as the reverse complement.
AGATGACGTTTCCGGTACCGTAATGCCATGGGAAAACGTGCTTTTGTCAGAAGGCAGAAGTAAGAAAAGTCAATAAATAACGCCGAAGATGCAGAATGATTCAATCTCAAATGATAGTAATCATTTTGTACAAGTTTAGTGCTAACTAGGATCTGTCATGCGGGCCGCACAGATTTCTGTTGCGGGCCACGTGTTTGACATGCCTGCTGTAGTGGATGGTGAGAGTCAAACCTTAAATACTGATCTGTATGCGTTGGTTTACAGTACACATCAACTTTTAACTCTCTGTGAATGGTACTTATGGCCATTGATCAATAGATAATTTGCATATCATTGATCACACGGCCCATTGTTAGTCAATGGTGCTAGTTCAGTCATTAGGCCAAGGTACTGTTTATAAGATTGGAAAAACCTGCAGTCAACTGAGACTGAGGAATTCACTTGGATGAGTGATGAAACGTATCGGAAAAAAATTGTCCAGATGAACAGAATTAACTTTCTAGAATTTCCTTACCTGGATTATTGATCATGCATCAAGATGCTATCATGTTTGATCCCATTTGTCCGTAACACTATTTTGTAGCATTAGCTTATATTAAGAAAACCTGATTTTTTTTTTCTTAGTGTATCAAATTTGTTTTCCTCCATATTCATTTACTAATGTTGAGAACCCAATCATTTTTCTCAGATTCTCCTTTTTGTTTTCAAATGCTAAAGAATGGCTACTTTTTACTGTAGGCAGACATAAATATAACAAAATAATGGAGCAATACATCTCTGATGTAATCTTGATGATACTTATAACAAGTATATCAACATGTGAATCTGTCATTCACTGATGTTTTACTCTATAGAGCTTACATGGCACCTAGCTGCCTTATTAACTTATGTGTTCTCAATTGTTTTATTTTATCTGAGATACTTTGAAATGAAGTGCATTGGGGTTATATTTGTTTTTGAAATGGCCTTTGATCTATTTTTGTATGATATTTTATGTTATGTATGTTTCAGCTTAGAAAAGGATAGGAAATATAACAAAAAAAGGAAAATAATGCCCAGTATAAACTAGTCATGATGTTTATTTTAAATATATTATACTAGTATTAATGTCATGTGCTAAGTACTCAGAACATTTCTTAAAGTTTAAACCAAAGCCATGAAAATGTAAACATAAAAAAGAACTTTAATTTTACATGTTGTATTTACAAATGCATTTTATTATGCATTATTGATTCAAGAAATCCTTTGCATTTAGGTTAAAGTAATTAGGTAATTATCATTTTTCAGTATGTTGAAAGACAATAGACAAGAATGTCTATGTACTGAAGCAAGTTTAGAAGTGAATCACAATTTCACTTTAATGTTTCAGTTTACCTTTAATGACACTAGCCTTAGTGTTTTGCAGTTGTGGCGATTTTGTTTAACACTAGAATATCTGAAGCCTACAAAAATAACAGTAATCCTGGCTCGCCTAAAATCCCTTCACATCTCTGCCATCAGCGTGTTTTGTTTTGTAAATGTGTCGATCAGCACAAGCAGCCTGCTGTCTGTGCCAAGCAGAGTTGTGTTGTGTTATAGCAGTCTATTAGCGCTGTGAAGAACCTGTCTGTTGCTACGGTCCTGCCTTTGTCCAGTCTGATAGTGGTCACAGGACATCATATCTTTGATTGCCAGTACAACAAACAGTTGTGAGCAGGCATCAGCCACAGAGCTGCTCTTGTGAAAAGAATGGAGATTTGTGCCATCATTTCAAAAAGGGAGGGGCAAGTTTGTTGTACCACATGAGCATCACTGAGAGAATAAAACTGATTAATAAAAAACAAGCGCTTACTTTTACATGTAGCCAAAATTTACAGGGGGTTTTACAGACTCAAATCAAATGTATGTTTTTTATTATATTGTGGAAATAATAATAATAGCAGCTCAATACTCAAAAGATGGATCGCCTGGTCTCGAACCCGGAACCTTTGGATTATAATGCAGAAGTTCTTACCTCTGCACCATTCAAGAATGCATGTAAATTCCTTGTTGATTGATATTTGAACTTGAGTTTTTAACTCATTGACAGCCACATGCAAATTGAATGCTTTTTTTTCCCCCTTTGGTTATATTCTTGAATAAAAGCGCAAATGTTCATTTGATATTTGGGCTAAAGTCTTCACACATTATACACTTCTCATCATTATTAGTATAACATGGAAAAAGTTTGTGCTTTAGTTATGTGTTCAGCAATTCTTGCATTTCTCACATTTCCTTTCATCCTATACTTACCCATGTCTTTGTAGACACGGAACACACATGAAATACATATGTTCCAAATAAAGATATACTGTATTATTTACTCTATACAACTCCAGGCACATCACATGCAGATAAGGAGCGTTGGCTTGAGCTGGGAGACCTTTTTGCTCGCGAGCTGAGCTCAATCAAGACGGCTTGCTGCTTGTGCTGATCAATGCATTTACAAAACAAAAGACACTGATGGTAGAGGTGCAAAGGCATTTAAGGTGGGCTGGGATTAGTTTTTTTCGTAGACTTCAGGAATTCTCGTGTTAATAAAAGGCCTTTGGGTCAATACTCTTAGGGCATGAATATGTATTGTATGAACATTTATAAAATTGTGACAATATTGATATAAACAGCAGAAAAATGTTATTTATAAGGTGATTTTTGGACAGAAAAAGTAAAATGAACCAAATAATAATAATTCATACATTTAAGGGAACAGGTTTAATGTGGTACTAGATTGCTGACATTTAGAATGTATACTAAGTACTAACATCATGCTTTTTATATGATTAAAGAGACTATGTTTGTGATTGTTACTATGTGCAAGTTTAATCATATTTGCAGTGTTTGCTTTTATAACATTTGTTAACATTGTATCTAAAGACCACTGCAGAACTTTCTGAAAGTTAGTTTTTTTATATACATAAGCTTGACTGGTGCAACATAGTTTGTATAATTAGGAGTAGCTAAAGGGCTTTTATATTTATTGTGCAGTGTGTATAGGAGACACAGGTGGATGTGGAGGCAGCTGGCTGGACAGTAAGTTAAGAAATTCATTGGCATCATTCCAGCATGATCACTAGGACGAAAGCAAGGGAAAGCACACATTATAACAGGGGAAGAACATTTATTCAGATATAGTGTAGGTGGTAGCATTTGTGGTAGAAATTAATAGGTTAGGAAAAGTTATGTGAAGCTGTCATATAGGGACGTGAACAGGGAAAAAAAGGGCACAGAAGCAGAACTCGTGGTAATTACTTCACTGCAAATTCTCAGCATGCAGACCAAGCTATGTGATAATATTTATAACCATTGATTAAAAATGAATATTTAAATTGTTAATTTAAAAAGGGCTAAACAATTTCATTTAAGCAAATTTATAAATGAAGTCATTACAACTACAGTCTACTTTTTAGAAGTTTGATTCCATGAGGCCTACAGCTACAAGAGATGCCAGTTAAAAACAGCACCTCATTTATATAGTCACTGAAGATGAGTTGGCTAGCATTTATCATTATATTTAATTGGAAGACCTTCTCCAGAAGTCTTTTAGAAGAATAATGTTCACCCGTTGAATAGCATGGAAGGAGACTTCTGTCAAAAAAGAAGGAAACAAGTGGATCATGGTCAGTGCAAATAAGAGGTATCCAGCTATTTTCAGGATCTTGTGGAAGTAAAAAGGGACTGTGATAATTGTTATGTGGTAGGCAGGATTGAGAGGCCCAAAGGAGTCACCTCATAACAAGCCCTCTGCAAGTGAGAAATAGAGAATGGTAAGACTCAGTTCACTAGAAATCAATTTTTTTTCAAAGGTTTCCCTTTCTGAAAAATATTTTCTGATTATGATAGCTTCAAGGTAAACACAAATATAACTTCAGATTGACTGTAACTTGTAGGAATTTGGAGAAACATGAAAATCACATTTATTGAAATTAGCGTTTTTAATGGATTAAACGTGCTAGCACATTACATTAGCTAAATTGAGCTAAGTATGTTTTGCTTTTGACTTTTGTTTGTGCTGAGCATCAAATGCTTCTTGTTTTGGTGCCCAATAATAGTCATTTACTATTGATAGATTCCCCTTGAAGTGATACTTCTTTTCCATCATTGCAATATCCTGGTGAAGCCTTTCACCATGTTTGTCACTTACTGCACCAAGATTAGCAGTCCAAGTGTGAATGCAGAAAATGTATCTTTAGTGATGTGTTACACTTGATAGTTTTGTACGCTTGAATGTAATTTGGTGCTCTGTAGTTGCCAAGAAAATTTTCATCAACATCTTTGAATGCCTTTCTTGCGATTTACTTTGGCCTTCCTATTCGTTTTCATATTTTTTTTTTTCATCAGAGGATGCAAAAATATCTTTGTTGGATTGACAACTGGTTATTATGCCACACTTTTCTGCCCTGGAACCAAATACTTACAGAACTGCTTATTTTTTTATTTTTTTAATGGGCATGCATTAAGGCACACCGGGTATAAAAAAAGATGCAGGGGAAAATAAAGTACAGTGGCATGCAAATGTTTGGGCAACCTTGCTTAAAATGTCTGCTACTGTGAGTAGTTAAGTGAGCAGAAGATAAACTAATCACCAAATGGCATAAAGTTAAAGATGACACATTTCTTTATTATTTTAAGCAAGATTTTTCAATGATGTTTAGGTCTAGGGACTATGAGGGCCATGACAAAACCATCAACTTGAACCTCTAGAGGTATTCCATTGTAGATTTTAAGATGTGTTTTGCTTCATTATCTTGTTATGGGGCCCATCCTTTTTTAACTTCAACCTTTTTACAGATGGTGTAATTTTTGCTTCAGATGTTGCTGGTATTTATTTTAATCCATTTTTCCCTCTACCAATGACATGTTCCCTGTGCCCCTGGTTGCAACTCTTTCTCTTGTTCCTAGCTGGCGACAGATCTGGGTTTACACTGCTGTAGGTACTGCGGGGGATTAAACTTTCTTGAAGACGTTTTCCAAGCTAAACGGTCCAATGTGATGGCTTTGGCATCCAGAAGGCTAATAGAATGGTTCTTTAGGTCATCTTCAGTTTGTTTTAGCCATGTGCTTTTTGGTGCTGCCCTTTGTACCTTCCAAGTATGGGGTTGTTCTTGCCTTAAGAGTTTAAATGTCATCTGTTTGTTGTCAATTCTGCAGACGTGTCCAAACCAGTGTAGTTGCCTTCGCTGGATTTCCGCTGCTACTGTTCGTTGTTGCATCGTGCTAGTGTGGTCTATTTTTAAAGTTGATTAAGGAGGAAGATGCCCAGAATCTGGCATAGACAGCACATTTGGAAGATGTTTAGCTTATTCAGCTCAGATTTGAGCATAGTCAAGTTTCAGATCTGTATAGGAAGATCAGTAGAATCAATGTTCAGAAGAGGTGTATTTTAGATTGAATGGAAATATTGCTTTCTTCCACAGGCACCACTTCAAAGAAGTGAATGCCATGGTTGCTTGGCTGATCCTGCTGTGTATCTCAGTTGTTGCTGCTATTTTCTTTCTTGGACGATCAAACCCAGATATTTACATTCTTTTACTTGTTCGATTTGGATCCCATCTAGGTGAATAGTTGCAGGCGATCTGTCAGTGGTAAGGTCTTTGGTCTTATCTGGGTTGATCTTCACAACGTACAGTTTGGCAGCTTGGGCAATGATGTATAGTGTATTGGTGGAGATCCTGGTTTGCAACTCCCCAGGCAGACATGCGGTCCAGTCCCACCCTCCAAAAATGACCCTCTATCTGCCGCTGCCAGGTGTTACGTGGGCGACCCCTTGGCCTGGTCCAGCCACTCGGGTCCCCAACAATGAGGATCTTACGAGCTGGATCACCCTCGGGGAAACGCGCGACATGGCTGTAGTGCCGTAACTGACGCTCCCTCACAATGCAGGTAATGTGCCTCATTCTGGACTCCATGAGCAACCGCTCAATCAACAGAAAGTCAAACCAATGATACCCAAGGATTTTCCGGAGAGACACAGTACCAAAGGAGTCTAGTCTTCGTCTCAGGTCACTGGATAGAATCCATGTCTCGCAACCATATAGCAAGACAGGAAGCACCAGGACTCTAAAGACTTGGACCTTTGTCCTTTTGCATAGATATCAGAAGCGCCACACACCCCTTTGCTAGCGACTTCATGACCCCTCTCATGATCTCCCAATTCGTCTACTGACTTCATAGGAAGAGTCACCAGAGACATGAATGTCACTGCCAAGATAAGTAAACCTCTCAACAAGTTCGACACTCTCTCGCAAACAGACACACTGCTGATGGCTGTGCCCAAGAGGTCATTAAAGGCCTGGATCTTGGTTTTTAACCAGGACACTCGCAAGCCCAGACACTCTGACACCTTACTCAGTCTCTCGAGCACCCTGATCAAAGCCTCCATTGACTCTGCGAAGATCACAGCATCATCAGCAAAGTCAAGTTCTGGGAATCTTTCTTCACCAATGGATGCCCCACAGCCACTGGACCCCACGACCTTGCCTAACACCCAGTCCATACAAGCATTGAACAGAGTAGGAGCAAGAACACACCCCTGATGAACCCCAGAATCAACTGGGAAAAATGCAGAGGTCCTGCCTCCACTCTGCACAGCACTCACAGTACCAGTGTACAAGCCGGCCATGATATCCAGCAAACTTGAGGGGATCCCGCGAACCCTCAGGATGTCCCACAGGGCAGCTCGATCAACTGAGTCGAACACTTTGCAAAAATCAACAAAGGCTGCAAAGAAACTCTGCTGATATTCGCATTTGCGCTCCATAAGAACCCTCAGTGCCAGGATGCGGTCGATGGTAGACTTTTTAGGCGTAAAACCAGACTGTTCCGGTTGCTGGTAGGTGAGCAAGTAATCATGGATCCTATTGAGGATGACCCTAGCAATGACTTTACCAGCCATCGAGAGCAGTGTTATCCCCCTGTATTTGCTGCAATCCAGGCGATCACCCTTCCCTTTCCAGATAGGGACAAGTAGTCCCATTTTCCAGTCAGTTGGGATGATGCCAGTCTCCCAAATGGAAGCAAAGATTGCTTGCAATGCCAGGAGGACAGCCTTACCACCAGCCTGGAGAAGTTCACCCAGGATACCACAGATCCCTGCAGCCTTTCCTCCCCTCATCTGGTTCACCATCTGTGCAATCTCAGTGAGATTGGGTGGTTCACAGCTAATTGGAGGATCAGCCTCAAGAACCATGGACCCAAAGATATCCAACGTCACAGCCGGAGGATCAGCTTTGAACAACTGCTCAAAGTAGCCAGCCCAGCGGGTCACAGCTGCACTGTCATCCTTAAGGACTGTTCCATCAGCCACCCTGACTGCGACTCTCCGAGGAACAGATTTGGATGTGCGTAATGCTTAGATTCCTCTGTAAGCAGGACGTGGGTCACAAAACCACAGATGGTGTGTCACTTGGTCACAGATTCCTCTAACAAACGCCTCCTTATCTGCCCTCAGAGCCCTCACAGCCGTCCTTCTCAGTTCCCGGTACAGACCAGAGTTGCCATTGAGCCGTGCGCTGTGACTCCTCTCGAAGATATCCAGGGTGCCCTGCGAGATGGAACATCGGTAACACCAACACAACCCTCTGCAACCTTCAGGGTCTTGTCACAGAAGGTCTCCCACATCCCATTAGGATCAGCAGTCATACCCAAATCTGCAAGTTCCCCACACAAACATTTTTTATTTTTTTTTTATTCGCAACTAAACTTAGTTTTATTACCTTAAATAATAATCTGCACACTGTGCAGAATGCATCAAACATCGTGGACTTCATGTCCTGTGACTGTTCTGAACACTGTCCCTCTTCCTGCCCAAGTTAAGCTAAGGTTTTTTTTTCTCTCAAGGTGCCCAATGTAGTACAAAAAGTGTTAAACAGAAAGAAATGACCACTGCTCTTTTGCATCATACAATGCAGAGAGGACATGTCACAAACTTTGTTTCCCACTGGAGACAAATAAAGTTCTATTGATCTGTCTATTAGACTATTTATTGCATATAACAACTTACTAACAGAGTACATGCTTATCTAAAGTTGTATTGACCAAAATGTTAGCACTATTTTAGAAGAAAACAAAAAACTAAAGAAAGAAATTATTTTTTTATTGTTTGGCTACATTATGAGTGAACACACTTTAGAATAGGTAAGGTTATACTTTGTTTATTCTTTTATTAAATACTAGCAAAATACCCGCGCTTCGCAGCGGAGAAGTAGTGTGTCAAAGAAGTAATGAAAAAGAAAATGAAACATTTTGAAAATAACGTAACATGATTGTCAATGTAATTGTTTTGTCACTGTTGTGAGTGATGAGTGTTGCTGTCACATATAATAAATATATATATATATACACACACACACATATAAACATATATATATATACATATCAATACATATACACATATATATATATACACACACACATATATACATACATATATATATATCTACATATATACATATACATACACACATACATACACACACACACATATATACACACAAATACATATAAATATACATACACACACACATATATAAACGTATACATACATATCTACATATATATACACACACACACACACACACACAAATCTATACTAATAAAAGGCAAAGCCCTCACTCACTCACTCACTCATCACTAATTCTCCAACTTCCCGTGTGGGTAGAAGGCTGAAATTTGGCAGGCTCATTCCTTACAGCTTACTTACAAAATTTGGGCAGGTTTCATTTTGAAATTCTATGCATAATGGTCATAACTAGAAGCTATTTTTTTTACTGTAATGGAGTTCAGCTCGAGGGGCGGAGTTTCGTGTGACATCATCACGCCTCTCACGTAATCACGCATTACGTAGAAAACCAGGAAGAGCTACAAAACGCGCTGAAGAAAACATGCATTATATAATTAAGAAGGCAGCGAAACAATTAGAAGCGAGCGAGTGACATATAAAACCATATTCAGCGGCTCACGTGAACTGACGCAGTGCGCAGACAAAAAGCAACAGTTCCAAAGAGTGCTGAACAAAAACCGAATTACACTGCTACGCTCAAATAGACAAACCACACGCCGTGGCGCAATAGTAGAGCATTCGCCTGTAGCGCCCACGTCTGAGGTTCGATTCCCGAGAGGGGATGCACTAAGTATGTACGCGCATGTCTCGATTTATTTTAACCTCGCATCCCCTTAGTTTGAGACGTATGAAAACGCATGCGGTTAACGCAGAAAGACAGATCACCTATTGAAGCTTCATGAATAATGGATACTTTATTCGCGATCAATGATTGTTTTGGTAAAGCCATACTCAGTGTATTCATTAGATGAACGGTAAAAAAGTAAGAGCGAGGGGACGGTAACTTACTGAAGCACACAAGCAAAACCACAATAGCACGCGGGCTCGATGTACTGTAGTGCGCGTCAACTAGATCTGACTTGCGCGATCACATTCCAAAAAATATTTCTTTTCAAGTTCTATTTAGTCCATATGAGTCAAACTCAAGGCCTACGGGCCACATCTGGCCCGGCGTGTAATTATATCCGGCCCGCGAGATCATTTTATATACTGTATTATTGTTATTAATGGCCCGGGGATATGAAACGCTGGTAACACAATAAACTACAGATCCCATAATCCAGCGCTTCAGCTGCCTTGCCGAACACTTACCGCGTCCCCGCGGTCTCTTAAGTCGTTTCCTTACTTTGCGAAGGAAGCAGCTTTCTCACAGCTTCTGCACTGTTTTAAAAACGAACGACATATAAGAAAGTCCTTTTTGCTTGCTTCAACAACGAAGCAAGCTTTTTATTTAATTCACGGGTTCTCCTAGCTTCGCCAAGGAAGCAGCTTTCTCACAGCTTCTGTACTGTTTTAAAATCGAACGACATATAAGAAGACAATGACAAAACAATTACATTGTCAATCATGTTACGTTATTATTAAAATGTTTCCTTTTCTTTTTACTTCTCCGCTGCCAAGCGCGGGTATTTTGCTATATATATAGATATATATATATATATATATAGATAGATATGACAAAAACACTCATATCAATGACAAAACAATTACATTAACAATCAAGTTACGTTATTTTTAAAATTTTTCCTTTTCTTTTTCATAACTTCTTTAACACAGTACTTCTCCGCTGCGAAGCGCGGGTATTCTGCTAGTGTGTAAATATTTGTATGAACACTAAAAGAGTCAACACCATAAGACATAAACTAAAAATGTTTCACAATGTGTCCCTGAATGAAGGGAGGCTCAAAATCAAAAGTACCAGTCAGTATCTGGTGTGGCCACCAGCTGCTTGAAGTACTGCAGTGCATCTCCTCCTCATGGACTGGACCAGATTTGTCAGTTCTTGCTGTGAGATGTTACCCCACTCTTCCACCAAGGCACCTGCAAGTTCCTGGACATTTCTGGGGGAAATGGCCCTAGCCCTCACCCTGCGATCCAACAGGTCCCAGACGTGCTCAATGGGATTGAGATCTGGGCTCTTCGCTGGCCATGGCAGAACACTGACATTGCTGTCATGCAGAAACTCACGCACTTTTTGCCACTCCTGTCTGGTCCAGCGAAGGTGGGTTTGTGCTCATAGGCGGCGTTGTCCTGGCCTGCAGGCCTGCAAGCCCTCAGTCCAGCCTCTCTCAGCCTATTGCGGACAGTCTGAGCACTGATGGAGGGATTGTGTGTTCCTGGTGTGACTCGGGCAGTTGTTGTGGCCATCCTGTACCTGTCACGCAGGTGTGATATTCGGATGTACCGATCCTGTGCAGGTGTTGTTACACGTGGTCTTCCACTGCGAGGATGATCAGCTGTCCTTCCTGTCTCCCTGTAGCGCTGTCTTAGACGTCTCACAGTGTGGACATAGCAATTTATTGCCCTAGCCACATCAGCAGTCCTCATGCTTCCCTGCAGCATGCCTAATGCACGTTCACGCAGATGAGCAGGGACCCTGGGCATCTTTCGTTGGGTGTTTTTCACAGTCGGTAGACAAGTCTCTTTAGTGTCCTGCGTTTTTAGAACTGTGACCTTAAATGCTTACTTTCTGTAAGCTGTTAAGGTCTTAACGACCATTCCACAGGTGCATGTTAATTAATTGATTATGGTTAATTGAACATGCATGGAAAACATTGTTTAAACAATTTACAATGAAGATCTGTAGTTATTTGGATTTTTAAAACATTATTGTTGAAATACACAGTCCTGAAAAAGGGACGTTTCTTTTTTTGCTGAGTATATATGTATATATATATACCCCGATCTACATACTCGAATAATGGATACTTTATTCGCCATCAATGATTGTTTTGGTAAAGCCATACTCGGTGTATTCATTAGATGAACGGTAAAAAAGTAAGAGCGAGGGGAGGATGACTTATTGAGGCATGCAGGCTGTAGTGCGCGTCAACTCTATCTGAATTGCGCAATCACATTTGAAAAAATATATCTTTTCAAGTTCTATTTAGTCCATATGTGTCAAACTCAAGGGCCGCAGGCCACATCCGGCCCGGCGTGTAATTATATCCGGCCCGCGAGATCATTTTATATACTGTATTATTGTTATTAATGGCCCGGGTATATGAAGCACTGGTAACACAATAAACTACAGATCCCATAATGCAGCGCTTCAGCTGCCGTGCCGAACACTTACCGCGTTAATCAAGTCTAGCTTATGATGCTGCAAGTTATTGCGAAGCTAGCCCACACGATGCCGAAGAGAAAAGGTGATTCTGAACATAGAGCCTTTAAAAACCGATGGGAGGCTGAGTACATGTTTACTGACATTGCCGGTAAACCCGTGTGTCTCATTTGTGGAGCTAATGTGGCTGTAATTACAGAATTTAATCTAAGACGGCACTATGAGACAAAACATCAGGGTAACCTGATAGTCGACAGAAATATCTTTGGTAGGAATGGTAAAAACAGACAGGAATATTATTCCTGAATAAATCAACTCAAACCTTAAATAACTTATAATATTTTGCTCTCCATAAAAATATATCCTGTCTAAATTATACAAGTTAGAATTAAAGTAAACGTTAAAAGAACAAACATTCAAATATCTTTACTCTTATGTAATTTTATATAAAAAATAAACTTAGATTTTAAATATCCCAAAAGATTTTGCTCTCCATAAAAA
>JANRMT010062814.1:88718199-88795310 GCA_026402145.1 Polypterus bichir lapradei | reverse complement strand
AGCTTCACTTGAAATCACTTTGTGATTGTGCACGGGTAAAAACGTCCGCTGAAGTGTCAGATTCTTATTTAATTCTTCTGCTTTCTGTATCTTCTGCATTGCATTCAGGTCTTTCAGGTTATCTTGATGTTTTGTCTCATTGTGCCGTCTTAGATTAAATTCTGTAATTACAGCCACATTAGCTCCACAAATGAGACACACGGGTTTACCGGCAATGTCAGTAAACATATACTCAGCCTCCCATCGGTTTTTAAAGGCTCTATGTTCAGAATCACCTTTTCTCTTCGGCATCGCGTTCGGCAAGGCAGCTGAAGCGCTGCATTATGGGATCTGTAGTTTATTGTGTTACCAGCGCTTATATACCTGGGCCATTAATAACAATAATACAGTATATAAAATGATCTCGCGGGCCGGATATAATTACACGCCGGGCCGGATGTGGCCCGTGGCCCTTGAGTTTGACACATATGGACTAAATAGAACTTGAAAAGATATATTTTTTCGTACATCGAGCCCGCGTGCTAATGTGGTTTTGCCTGCATGCCTCAATAAGTCACCCTCCCCTCGCTCTTACTTTTTTACCGTTCATCTAATGAATACACTGAGTATGGCTTTACCAAAATAATCATTGATTGCGAATAAAGTATTCATTATTCGAGTATGTAGATTGGGGTATATATATACATATATATATACCCGCGTATCGCAGCGGAGACGTAGTGTGTTAAAGAAGCTATGAAAAAGATTTGTTTCTTACTGCATCAATAAACAGATCGTCTTCTTCTTTATCTGAGACCTGACACACTGCATGCACGGGTTTTTTTTTTTAACACTGTCTTCCTTTAGCGGGTCATTCACTTTTTCCACCGTGTGCTTTGTTTCTACAGTAGCTGCAGTTATGAATAATATGCTTATATGTATCAGACGCTTCATATTTTTTTGCTGCCTTTTCAATTGTGTAATTCGGTTTTTGTTCAGCGCTCTTTGGAACTGTTGCTTTTTGTCTGTGCACTGCGTCAGCTCACGTGAGCCGCTCGGTGTACATTCATCGAAGTTTCCCAGCTGTGCTGGTGCCATCTCGTGCTATGTCCATGGCTGTATTTAATGTTTCCTAAGTCCCGGCACTTAAAACTTTCTCTCGCAGTTTCGCTGAGTTTGTGCCAAACACCACCCTGTCCATCTCATCTTCCTCTGCATAAGCACAGTCCTTCACCCGTGAATATTTACCCGTGGCAGTGTTTCTATTGGATTGCCGCTGACGGACGGCCTTATATGGGCAGGCACTAAATTACAAACGCCAGCGGCAGCCTGTCTATGAACTTAATTTAAAGTTTAGGTTTACATCGTGCTTTGTTTCCGAAGTAGCAGAACTCATGAATATGGTTGTATATGTCACTCGCTCGCTTCTTATTGTTTCGCTGCCTTCTCAATTATATAATGCATGTTTTCTTCAGCGCTTTTTGGGCCTCTTCCTGGTTTTCTACCTACTGCGTGATTACGTGGGAGGCGTGATGATGTCACAAGAAACTCCGCCCCCACGGGTTTCACGCTCATCTCCATTACAGTAAATGGAGAAAAACAGCTTCCAGTTATGACCATTACGCGTAGAATTTCGAAATGAAACCTGCCCAACTTTTGTAAGGAAGCTGTAAGGAATAAGCCTGCCAAATTTCAGCCTTCTACCTACACAGGAAGTTGGAGAATTAGTGATGAGTCAGTCAGTTAGTCAGTGAGTCAGTGAGTGAGTGAGGGCTTTGCTGTTTATTAGTATAGATATATATACCCGCGTATCGCAGCGGAGAAGTAGTGTGTTAAAGAAGCTATGAAAAAGAAAAGGGAACATTTTAAAAATAACGTAACATGACTGTCAATATACAGTAATTGTTTTGTGAGTGTTATTGAGTGTTGCTGTCATCAAGGACTTGATTATCATTATTTCTTTCAATCAGGTTCGTATTTGTAGGATGTGTTGTGTTCAAGTTACATTCCGTGTTTGTCAATCGTTGTAAAGATAACAGGTTTCATTCATCGATTTCTCTCGCAGTTTCGCTGAATTTGTGCCAAACACCACCCTGACCATCTCATCTTCCTCTGCATAAGCACAGTCCTTCATCCGTGAATATTTATTGGCAGTGTTTCTATTGGATTGCCGCTGACGGACGGCCTTATATGGGCAGGGACTAAATTACAAACGCCAGCGGCAGCCTGTCTATGAACTTAATTTAAAGTTTAGGTTTACACTGTGCTTTGTTTCCGAAGTAGCATCACTCATGAATATGGTTGTATATCACTCGCTCGCTTCTTATTGTTTCGCTGCCTTCTCAATTATATAATGCATGTTTTCTTCAGCGCTTTTTGGAGGTCTTCCTGGTTTTCCATGTACTGCGTGATGATGTCACACGAAACTCCGCCCCCACGGCTTTCGCGCTCATCTCCATTACAGTAAATGGAGAAAAACAGCTTCCAGTTATGACCATTACACGTAGAATTTCGAAATGAAACCTGCTTAACTTTTGTAAGTGAGTTGTACGGAATGAGCCTGCCAAATTTCAGCCTTCTACCTACACGGGAAGTTGGAGAATTAGTGATGAGTGAGTGAGTAAGTCAGTCAGTGAGGGCTTTGCCTTTTATTAGTATAGACTAGCTGTGTTGCCTGCCTTCACTTGGGAAATTTAATTTATGGTGAGATTAGTTAATCAGATGTATCAGAAGTACTATGTAACCATGTACTTTTCTGTATACACTAATTTATGTGTTTTTACGAAAGGCTAATGCTTTGGGCAGTAGTGTAGTGTGGAGTAGTGGTTAAGGCTTTGGATCTACAACTTCAAACCCTGATATTGTGGGTTCAAATTCTGCTACTGACACTGTGTGACAAAAAGCTTATTAATTCACCAGACTGTGACCCTATTGGGAAAAGAAGTAGAATGTAACCAATTATATCTCAGATGTTGTAAGTTGCCTTGGATAAAGGTCAGCCAGTCAAATAATAAGTAATAATAATATTATTAGGTAACTGGAACTGCTTACTTTTGAACATGCTATACATAACTGCACATGAGTAAAACACTCCAGCATTAGATCAATATTTACTTTTCCTAGTGACTATGCTTTTGCTTCTCATTGCAACCCACAATTTTAAAAGAAAGTATATTTTGTTTAATTGAAATGGTTAATCATTAGGGATAATTAGAATTTTTGTCATTATTATATGCTTATGATTTTTACTTCTTTACGTCATTAATAGTGGTGCAACGGATCAAAAAACTCACGGATCGGATCAATTTTCGGATCAGCAAAAAAAAAAAAAGATGACAAATTTAACTCTCCATTTATTTAGTTAAGTATTTTTTGCCCATTAAAAAACATTCAACTCAAGACTCATTCCACTCAATTATATAAATACAAATTAAGGTGCAATATAGGGCATGATAACTATTTCCTTTAATGTGGACACAATAAAAAACAACTTTAAATGCAATTTAAGGCATCATTGCTTCTTACTTTGAACATGGAGAGAAAAATAAAAACTAGGTTATGTCCACATCATCAAAAAAGAAGAAAGAAAGCAAGGCAGACCTGAGCTTATAATTTCAGTTTTTTTTTTTCAAAAACATGAGGATGTCTACATTTTCTGGTAAAAGTGTAGATCTCTTCGCTGTAACTATGTCCCCTGCTGTTGAAAACACCCTCTCGCTAGGCACAGAAGTGCCAGGCACAGCAAGATGGTGTCTTGCCATTGTGGCAAGGTGAGGGTATTTACATTTGTTGCTTTTCCACCAAGTCAGTGGATCACCATCGACTGGAATGCCACTTGCTGCCTCATAGGATACCACCTCCTCTTTGATGATGTCAGCAAAAGCCTTGCTGACCATGTCCTTCTGTGCAAAGGTCTCGCCAAAAAGCTCCGCCATTGCCGACTTCTTTTGAGGAGGAGCTGTGTCTGCTCCTGTTGGTGCTGCATATTGACGCTGCAGGGAAAGTTACATTATTGATTAAAACTTTTTTTTAAATGATGCCGGATGTTTGTCGAGCTCATCTGCTTAAACTGCTACCGCTGGCCATGAGCACGTGTATGAAGCAGCAAACCGGACAAAAGTCAAGCGAAAATGCGCAAGAGAGGTTGAGTTAGTGCGCGAGAGGTTGAATTATTGCACGAGAGAGACAGAGTTAGTGCGTGAGAGCTACCGAGTTAGTGCGTGAGAGAAGTTTAATTGCAGTTCAGTGCGCGAGAGCTACCGAGTTGCGCAAGAGAGGTTGAGAGAGTGCGCGAGAGACACGCGCACAATACAGTGGAACTTTTTTTTTTTTTTCTCGGATCTTCGGATCACGTGCGTACCGAACCGTGAACAGGAATCGGTTCGGATCACGGATCAACAGTGATCCGTTGCACCACTAGTCATTAACTTAAGTATTTCCTTTTGTGTTTTTCATTTGTTACATGTTCATGTTTGTATTTTCTTTTTTTTAAAACCATAGTCATAGGCAAAGTTCTAACACATCACATTTTACTTTAACTAATTACAAAAAGCAATGAGGTTTACAGGCTGCACATTTAGGCGGCTGATATAACGAATTGAATGTTTTTGCTTTTGAGGTTGTTTTTTCTAGTGCTTGAATTGGAAGAAAGTGACTGTTGGTATTGTTTTGGAGGCTCTTAAATGATCAAGATTCACAGTTTAAAGTCCACAGATTTGAATGTAAATTTAAAGAATTTTGGAGAGCTGTTAATTGCTTCTGCTGCCACCTTAATTCTCATAAATCCTCGTCTGTGCCGCAAAGAGCATATAAGTTAACATAATATACAGTATATATAAACTATTCCAAAGTTTACTGACAAAAAAGTGTTGGATAATTTTCTTTTTTCAAGTTTCAACCAAGTCAGTCAAAACATAATAATATATCGAAATGATCTTTCTTACCAGGTACCTACTGGCATAGATGTACAGTCCTACCAAATTTCGCTTTTTAACCAAATGGAGAGGTGGGGGTGAAAAATGATATATTTTATATTTTGGAAAATTTGGACCTGGACACAAACAGGCTGACACAGAATGTCCCAAAACACACGTGTTTATGTACAACCCCCACCACAGTGCACAAAATAACAGTAATAGATATTTATATATTATTTAATCCTCCTCCACTAAAATTCACAATTGGCGCAGTGCGGTCAGGGTCAGGCAGGGGGCCCTAAAGGCTGGTTTATGCTGGGCGCAGGGGCTTACAAAAAATCGCAAATGGTGGATTTCAAAGAGAGGCTGGTTACTTGTGCCAGAATGATGAACAAGAGGCTGAAAATGATGCAACAGGTTATGAAAATGCAAGGGAGTCATGCAAAATAATTTGAATGCATCTGCCCATCATGTAGGACCCCTGCTATGAACTGATCTATGTCCCGTGTAATTCAGTGTTCTTTCTGATTTGGTGCATGCACTGTACAGTAATGTACAATTGTCATGGATTTCCTTGTGTTTCCGCATTTTTGCTTGCCTTTTCTGTTTTTATTTAACACATGCCCCATGCAAAATGCTGACCCAGAGGGGACTGGGCGGTCTCTTGGTCTGGAATCCCTACAGATTTTATTTTTTTTCTCCAGCTCTTGGAGTTTTTTTTTTTGTTTTTTCTGTCCACCCTGGCCATCGGACCTTACTTATTCTATGTTAATTAATGTTGACTTATGTTTATTTTTTATTGTGTCTTCTGTTTTTCTATTCTTCATTTTGTAAAGCACTTTGAGCTACATTTTTTTTGTATGAAAATGTGCTATATAAATAAATAAATAAATAAATGTTGATTGACCTGTCTGTCAGTAAACATGAACGTGCAGCCATTTGCCCGCTGTTTCATCATGCATAGTGATGTCATGAAGTCTGCATTTTAAGTTTGCGGACAGTGATCTTTGTTAAAATGGTATCTAAAAATGCTGCTTGTTACCTATTTCATCAGTTTCTGGGTGTGCACTATATATTTGGTTTCCAATAAATTATTCAATGAGAGGTAGTCAACAAAGAAACATGGATAAGCAGATTTAGTAAAATAATAATAGTAATATTTATACTGTAATTAATGATTCATGACTTGGCACCCAAGCACTCTGTACAAAGACATTTAAAAGAGAGATTGTTAAAATAAATTTACTATTCCACTTTCATGCCATATATGGTGCCTTGCTCTTAAACATCTGTTCAGGGAATAAAAAACACTTCCATGGGAAGGACTTTGTTGTGGAACTCAGTTTCACCTCTGTCACATGAGTGATTAAAACCATGTGAATGAAATAGTTTAAGTTCTATAAAAAAAAAATCCCTTGTCAGTCATGACCACCCCTTTAAATTGGGGGGAAAACCTCATTTTCTCAGCAAGTGTCATTATCTAAATAAACTAGTTTTCTTGTATATACATACACAGTTGATCATGGGATATATAAACTCATCAAATGTTTAAAAAAAAAAACCATGTAGAAATCATTCAATGCCCCTTTGCAAAATGAACACTGTGTAGTTAAAATGGTGTACAGTGTCTTTAATAACTCTATCAGGCAGTTTTCTCTATAGCACTTTCATATCTACTATGCCTCTCCATCCCTTCCACCAGAGGAGAATCCTTTCCACAGCTGACCCTTTGCTTTAGAAATGCGTGCCCCTGTAATCTGCTTGCAAAATGAACACTGTATAGCTAAAATTGTTCAAAATGTATTTCTATAACAATTTCATATTTAATGTTCCTTTCCATCCCATGCACTCAGGGGAACACTCATTTCCACAGCTGAGCCTTTGATGTTGAAATGTCATTTTGTTTAGAAAATGAACATTGGACAGCTAAAATTGAGCTATACCTATTTAAAAAGACTCTAGGAAGTGTTTTGTCACTTTTTTCTCCACTGTGCCCTTTTGTCCTATCCACTGGGAGGGACACTTTTTTCCCCCAGCTGGAGCATAGCCGTAGAAATGTGTACCCCAGTCTGCTGCTGCTACAAAATCAACACTGGACAGCTAAAATTCTTCAAAGTGTATTTTAAAAGGGTGTAGAAAGTTTGGTAAATCACTTTCATGTCTACTGTGGCCTTCCATCTCATCCACTGGAGAGCACTCGTTTCCATGGCTGGAGTAGACTGTAGAAAAAATGCCTGACCCTGGCTATTGTGTTTCATTATGATTGCTGGAATTGTAAAATTGTCCAAAAATTATTTAAAAGATAGAAGGAAGTCTTCTACATCACTTTTATGTGTACTGTGCTCCTATGTTCCATTCATTTGAGGGCACACTTATTTTCTTAGCTTGGCCTTTGCCTTAGAAATAACTGCCCACTGTCTTCTGCTTTTTATTACTTGCTACTGTCGATATAGAAAACGTACCACTTCAGCCCCAAAGGCAAGCATGAGCTGAGCGTAGAATTAGGCTGTTCTATAGGCACACCTTCTGCAGTGAAGACCCAGCATTGGTTGGCCCACATTTTCTGGACACTTTGTTTTTTTACATTCAGATCACACAGGATGTTTTTGTATCGCCATATGTAATACCTGGCTATAAGCTCCTTTTTTGGCATTTTGTCACTTTCTTCATGACTTGTTTGGGGAAATCTCAAAGTTAAGTGTTCATAAGAATTCTTTGATTTTTGCCTCCAGCTGTAGTATCTAATGACAGTTTTCACAATCAATGGGATGTGAGACAAACCATTAAGTAATGGAAAAGTTGCAGGAGTTTCTGCAGCACACTGGGGTAGAATCACTTGCTTGGCATAAAAATGTGGCGCCCCAGGATAAAACAGATCTCAGACAGACTAAAAACTAAAATGCAGGGAAAGTCAGAGAATAGTACTGATATAGACATTACCTTTCTGAATATCCAACTCAGAGGCATAAGTCTCACCAACTTCAGATTACCTTCAATTGCATGCTGAGAAAACAGTGGGAGTCACAGTCATGGAACTGGAAAGCCAGTTTAAAAATATGAGGGGTAATACACAGCAGGGAAGCTCACATGTCTCTGAGATCATTTGTTGCTTCTCAATCTTCTATCATGATTCATGGCCAGATGAATTAACCACTTTTGGATAAAATGAGACTTTACAGTTACTTTAAGTAACTGGTATCAAGAAGTCTGGTTGAAGAACGCATGTGATGTCAAGGCTATACAAACAGAATGGAGATTGCTAAAAATTCTGAATAAAGGCCAATTCTCAGATGTGTAACAGTTTATGGGAAGTCTTACTGACAAAATACATTTATTGCACAGATTTCCACAATATTCCATGTCTTCTTGAGATCATGTTTGCTCTTCCTATTTCAGTAGCTCAGTGTGAACATGGCTTTTCAGTACAGAACAAAAAAAAAGTACAAAACTCACTCAATGTTTCTAATTTGGAGGATTTAGTCAGGATCAGTGTAGAAGGCCCATCACCTGAGAAGTTTCATCCTGAGCCCTGTTTCAAACACTGCCACACTTCAAACAAGAGGAAAAGAAGACCAAATTACACTGGACGGCCCTTTGACCTTTTGATGGTTAGTGACACAGGCTTAGAGCCTGAGTAAAATACATTGTTCGTAGATGACTACATTGTTTGAAATGTATAATGACATTAAGTTATTCAAATCATCAAGACGGACATAAAAGCACAGAGATGCATTGCGCATGAGAGAATTAGGCACACATACATGAAGGTTAGTAAAGCAAGAGACTGAAAGATTAAAACTTGGAACCCTCATTGTGCATTTTGACACATTACAATCTAAATTAAATATAATTTTATTTCTCACACAGAAACAAGAGATTATATTTGAAAATAACCACATTATTATTTTCCCCGATTTCTCACCTTCAACAGCTGCCAAACGTGCCACATTTTACAGCATTAAACAGTGCTTACAGAAACCCGAGGCTTGGACTACCCGCTTGGTTCAGAGACAGGGCCATTTCAATATGGCATCTGCTTTGGAGCACTGTGGTTTCACAGTACCCAACCCATCAGGTAACCTAAATAATTGGCTTCGTTCAGTCCACAAACATTTCTTGGGATTAATCTGAAGTCCGGCCTCACCAAGTGTCCATAATACTGCTCGGACCTGCTGTAGGTGTTCCTCCCATGCCCTGGAATAGATGTCCACGTCATCCAGGTAAGCAGCACTATATGAGTTATGAGGCCGGAGCACTTTATCCACCCGGCGCTGAAAAGCTGCAGGAGCCCTGTGTAACCCAAATGAAAGGACACAATACTGCCAGTGACCACTAGGGGTGTTAAACATAGTCTTAACCTTTGCAGAGTCCGTTAAAGGAACCTGCCAGTACCCCTTTGTCATGTCAAGAGTGGTCATATATTTAGCCTAGCCTTTCTAGGAGGTCGTTCATTTGTGTCATTGGATAGGCATTAAACTGGGATACCTGATTAAGTCGATGGTAGTCATTGCAAAACCTCCAACTCCCATCAGACATACTGACCAAGACGATGGGACTGGACCATGGTTTCTCTGTCATTCCTAGTTCCATCATGCACTTGATCTTTAGCTCTACTTCAGCTCTTTTTACCTTGGGAAGGCAATATGGGTGTTCTCGAACTATAACCCCAGGTTCTGTCACAATATCGTGTGCAATTAGAGAGGTTCTTCCAGGTGTTTCACTCACTACCTCTGGGACAAACAGGATAACTGCTTCCAGCTCCTGTCTTTGTCTGGGACTTAAATCCACACCGTAGTTAAGGTTATTTTTGTGAGCAAAGAGTGAGTGGGGCTGACCGGAGGAGGGATTGGGATCTCTGTTCTTCCACGGCTTCACCAGATTTCCATGATAGACCTACTCGCTTGGCCTACAATTGGGTTGTTTCACCAAATAATCAACGACACCTTTCCTCTCCTTAACTTCATAAGGTCCTTGCCAGTGGGCTAGCAATTTAGAGTAGGAGGTAGGGACCAGAACCATGACCTGATCTCCTGGGTGGAATTCCCGGGGAAATGTTCCTTGGTTGTATTATCGGGCCTGTGCTGCTTGCATTTATTTCATGTGACTTTTAAGTAAGGGACAAATCTTTTCCAAATCTATCACGTAATTGTGCGATATATTCTAATACAGTGGAACCTCAAGATACAACACCTCTGTATACAAGAAATTCAAGATACGAGGAAAGTATGAGCGAAAAATTCGGATCTAAATACGAGCATTGGCTCGCATAACGAGCCACGATCCAGGCTGTGGGTATGCGTAACACGTTTCCTGATCCGCCTCGACTCGGGGATTCACCCAAGCTGACGCTGCCAGCCCGTCAGCTCACTCAGTGTTCCTTGTTCTCCCGTAGCGTGAGGATCTACGCGTTTGTGCGCTTGTGATTTCATTGTTTCGCTGTAGCAGTTCGGCGTATAAGCGTATCCAAAAATATCGCAGACATGCAGACGGAGAATAGGAGACGATTGCCCTCAAGAGGAGAGAGAAAGAGAGAGAGAGGTGTGCGCGCGCACACGAGCGAGCGAGATAAGGAGAGAGAGAGAGAGAGAGAGAGAGTGATGCGTGCGCTAAAGAGATAAGGAGAGAGAGACGCGCACGAGAGAGAACAACCATCAGCTCAGTTATGATCGCATGACGCTCAGCAGACAAAGTGTATCCATACTACTCGTATTGCAAGACATCGCACGTTTTATCAAGTCAAAATTAATTAAAAAATTTAGCTCATCTTCCAAAACACTCGCAAACCGAGGTTCCACTTGTATATATTATTTATCAGTGTCATTTGTTAGGAAAATTGATTTTTATGTTGATATTTTTGGGGGTGCGGAACGGATTAACTGGATTTCCATTATTTTCAATGGGGAAGTTTGTTCTAGATACGAGAAATTCACTATACAAGCTCAGTGCTGGAACGAATTAAACTCGTATCTCGAGTTTCCACTGTATATTGGTAGAGGGAAGAGCCTCTTCTTCCTATCCTTCTTTTAAAATATCCAGTATGACCCAGGGTTGTCTTCTGTATAATAATTTGAAAGAGGAGAAGCCCGTAGAGGCTTGTGGGACTTCCCGATATGCAAAAAGGACTAGGGGGAGAGCAGATCTCAGTTCCTTCTATCCTCATTGACCACCTTGTGAAGCAATTGTTTGAGAGTCTGATTAAAGTTCTCCACTAGACCATTGGTTTGAGAATGATACACCGCGGTCTTTAGGTGCTTTTTTTAAGTAACTTAGCTGTTTCCCTGAACATCTCTGAGGTGAAAGGTGGCCCTTGGTCCGTCAGGACTTCCTTAGGGAATCCAACTCGTGCGAAGACCCCTACCAATTCCCGTGTGATGGCTTTTGACGTGCCTGAGCATAGTGGAACAGCTTCGTGATATCAGTTGGCATAATCCACGAGGACTATAATATACTTGTTTTCTCTATCTGATAGCTCTAGGGGTCCTACTAAATCGACCCCAATCTTTTCAAAGGGGACATCATTCAGGGGAATGGGTATGAGAGGAGCACACAGTCCCTACTAGGAATTTGTTGCAATTGACACTCTGGGCAGGATGTGCAAAAGCGATGAAGCTCCTTGTGAATTCCCAGCCAATAAAATTAAAGCTTAATCCACTTCAAAGTTTTCTTGGTACCTAAATGGCCTCCTAGGAGGTGGGCGTGTGCTTACTCACAGACCTGCCGCCGGTAAGTCTGTTGAGTCAGCAACAACTTCCATACTTCCACCTCATGCTCTGCTACCTGATACAAAAGGTTGTTTTCTAAGACAAAGTGAGGACCTTGTGGCATGGGCTGATGAACACGTTGGCCATTGACAAGTACGACTGCATTTTTTGCAAATTTAGGAGAATCATCACTCCACTGTCATCTTTTTAAAGAAGCCGGTGTTTCTCTAAATTGATATTGTAACATGGAGAGAGCGTCAGGTCTGACCTCAAGGCCGTGGTTTCTTCCCATGTCACTAGAGCGGTGGGTGATGGCCCAGGAGTAGCCACGTCATACTGAGTGACTGCATCTTTTCTCTCTGCCGGCTGATTACACAGCGTGGAGGCAGCTTGAGACATATCAATCCCATCTGTAATTAGGCCTAAAATTGATTTAAAGGTGGAAAGTGCTAAACTGATTTTACTTTTAGACCAGACCCACCCTAATATCACTGGGAATGGTGGATTGCGAAGGACTGCTACGGTTAATTTTTTTAGCGATCCTTCACAACTGATGACAGAGAATGCGGACTTGCACCAGTGGGTTTCTCCATGAATGCAGGTTAGACTAATCTTAACTATTAGACATTGTTGCGGTAGCACATATCGGCGAGCCACAATGGAAATGTTGCTGCAGGAGTCAAATAAAGCATCATTTTTAAACTTTTTACAATAATCACTCCTTTATGTGGGATCGCCAGGGGATTTGTAAGTGCACAACACCCTTCCTTCCCCCTCTAACTACATTCCTCCTCGTCCCTGAGTGGGTTACACGTCTGCGGCTTCAGGGACTTCGGCAAAGGCTCCGGTTTGTAGCTGGGGGACTGAAATATTGGGATGTAATCCATCTGGGCTTGACTAAGGGACGGTTCTGCCCTCCAGAATTGCAAGGCCGTCTTACATGTTTCTGTAAGCTTCATGAGTGCTGTCATGTTTTGAAATTGTTGTCCTCAAATCAGCTGGGTGAAGTGTTCTGGAAGATTATTTAAGAATATGTAGCTGGCAACCTGCTCCACTATTTGCATGGCAGTGTTTCATCTGGCCTTAGCGATTGCCCTATCTTTGCCCACACTGAGAAGCCCTGTTTGGCGGCTGGCCGCTCTGGATCACACCTCCATTCTTTTATTTTCCTCACCTACTGGTCTGGGGCAACCCCATGTTTAGAGCATAATAAGCCCCTCCCGCACACTCCCCATGTTTCTTAGTTTGCCCAGTTATGTGTACTGGTAGCGGAACCTGAACTGGATCTTTCTGAAGCACGGGACGAACCCCCGGAAACTCGGACACGGTACTTTCCCACCTGGATATCCGTCCGGTCCTGCTCCTGGTTCTTCTGTGAGTCCACCATCCTGTCGACTACGCCAGTTGTCAAAAACATGACAAAAGAGCCACAAAAAGGTTTTGGGCAGCCACCTGTATATTATTCCTGGCTGCAAAAATGGATATTAATAAGGTACAGACTGGAGTCCACAACAGAACTGATTTGCTGGGACACAGATGGTGGCTTTAAAGGAGAGCAGAGGAAGTGTCGTCATCTGTAGGGCCGGAACCAGAAGTGGTGTCATTGGGGCTAGGATCGGAAGTGATGTCAGCAGTGGGGCCGGAAGTTATGTCATCGCTGCCAGGTGGAATTTCCCGTAACTGGTCTGCAGAAAAGTGAGAGAAAGATTTAGTGCACTCCGCCACCCCCTGGTCTGGCATGGAATTACTCCTATTCAAGCCCTTTAGTTGCCTCCCATGTGCATGTGTATGACATATATTTCCCCCCACCCCCAAAGGGGACTGTTTAACATCATTTCCAGGATTTACTGTTTCAGGACTGTTTAAGATTCTATTTTATGTTATAGTATTTGGACTGTATTGTCAATAGATACCTCTATTTTAATCCTCATACACTGCTGCTCAGGGGCGGTCCTAGCCTGTTTGGTGCCCTGGGCGAACACCGCCTCTGGCAACCCCAGGCGCCGATGCCCAAGATGCCGCCCTGGCCAAGTCGCCCATATCAAAAACCGCCACTGCTGTTGCTGCAGAGCTTGTTTTGTTTTGGACATGCTTTGATTTCTACAGTAGGTATGTCAAAGGACTGGGACTTTGTGAAGTGTGGTCTAGCCTCACGTTAGGAGGCACATTGAGGGGGCAGGGTGGTGAGAAAGAGAGCAAGCTATTTCTAATCTATCTTTAAAATTGTAAGTGCCATTGTAACAATAGGCTTCAATGCAATGTCCTGGAAAAATTGGAAGTTTAGGTCAAAGGTCAAATTAAGACTACAAAATGTCAACAAAAGTTCAGAAGCAGTCTCCACAACCAAAAAGTTAACTTTGTGAGCTGGAATATTAAAGGTCTCAATCAAGAATTAAAGATAAAGAAGAATTCTCTCATCTAACAGATCTAAATACTGAAATAGTATTTTTACAGGAGACCCACTTAATAAGACAGGATCAGTTTCAGTTGCACTGACATTGGACTGGTCAAATATTCCACTCCAGCTATACAAAGAAAACTAGAGATGTGGGAATTCTTATACATAGAACAATTTCATTTGTAGAATCAGATGTACAGTCGTGGCCAAATGTTTTGAGAATGACACAAGTATTAGTTTTCACAAAGGTTGCTGCTTCAGTGTTTTTAGATCTTTTTGTCAGATGTTTCTATGGCATACTGAAGTATAATTACAAGTATTTAATAAGTTTCAAAGGCTTTTATTGACAATTACATTAAGTTTATGCAACGAGTCAATATTTGCAGTGTTGGCCGTTCTTTTTGAAGACCTCTGCAATTTGCTCTGGCATGCTGTCAATCAACGTCTGGGCCAAATCCTGACTGATGGCAGCCAATTCCTTCATAATCAATGCTTTGAGTATGTTAGAGTTTGTGGGGTTTTGTTTGTCAACCCGCCTCTTGAGGTTTAACCCAAGTTCTGAATGGGATTAAGGTTTGGGGAGTTTCCAGGCCATGAACCCAAAATTTCAATGTTTTGTTCCCCAAGCCACTTAGTTATCACTTTTGTCTTATGGCATGGTGCTCCATCTTGCTGGAAAAGGCATTGTTCCAAAGTGTCACCAAAGTGTTCTTGGATGGTTGGGAGAAGTTGCTGTCGAGGATGTTTTGGTACCATCCTGTATTCATGGCTCTGTTCTTAGGCAAAATTGTGAGTGAGCCCACTCCCCTTGGCTGAGAAGTAACCCCACACATGAATGGTCTCAGGATGCTTTACTGTTGGCATGACACAGGACTGATGGTAGCGATCAACTTCTCTTCTCCTCACAGTCTTTTTTCCGGATGCCCCAAACAATCGGAAAGGGGATTCATCGGAGAAAATGACTTTATCCCAGTCCAATCCCTATACCTTTTGCAGAATACCTGTCTGTCCCTGATGTTTTTCTTGGAAAGAAGTGGCTTATTTGCTGCCCTTCTTGACACCAGGCCATTCTAAAAAAGTCTTTGCCTCACTGTATATGGTTCCCCGATTCCGCAGCTGAATCAACTTTAGAAGACGGCCCTGGCGCTTGCTGGACTTTCTTGGGCGCCCTGAAGCCTTCTTCACAACAGCAGTAGAAATGTTTTTTTGGGATTAAGTTCATTTTCATGGCAAAGAGGGTCTTTGCAATTAATTGCAATTCATCTCACCACTCTTCATACCATTCTGGAGTATATGCAAATTGCCATCATAAAAATTGAGGCAGCAAACTTTGTGAAAAATTAATATTTGTGTCATTCTCAAAACTTTTGGCCACAACTGTAGTATCTTATTCTGAAGGGTGATATGTGATTGTCATGGGTAATTTATTTAACTGTAAAGTGATTTTGATCAATATCTTAACACCCAATGTGGATGATAGGGACTTCATCCAAAACGTATTTGCATCTATTCCTAATATGAACAATTTGGCTTTAATTGTGTTTTAAATCCAGACCTGGATTGATCTCCTGTCACAGGGCGATGACATCTAACAATGTAAAAACAATTACATAGTTTGTAATTGATCACAACTTTTCAGACCCCTGGAGATTTCTAAACCCGAACTCAAGAGCATATTTCTTCTTCTCACCAGTACTATCACTTTTACTCAATAATTTATTATTTCTTTATAGATAACAATTTCTTGTCCATGATTAAATCTTACATTGCTATTGTTATCTCTGACCACCCTTTGATCAAGGAGCTCAAATCATTATGCCCCACATACTCATATCGCAGCTGGCGTCTTAACCCACTTTTATTAACAGACAAGAACTGTACAGAGTTTATATCCAAGCAAATCAAATTTTTTGGAAACCAATGCATACTCAGAGGACTCTACAGGAATACTCTGGGAAACTCTGAAGGCTTTCTAAAGAGGACAGATTATTTAATATCTTTCCCACAAAAATAAATAGGAAACCAAGAAGGCAGCAGACCTAATCAGTGAAATTACCAGAATAGATCAAGAAAATGCCAGGTGTCCAAATGAGGCACTTTATTGGAAAAGACAAGCTTTGCATTCAGAACTCAACTTCTTGACAAGAAAAGAAACAGAACTCATTTTAAAATCCTGACATCATTACTATGAACATCAGTTTAAAGAAGACAAAACACAACCTAATGCATTTTTGGATGCATTATAGATACCGCAACTAGATACTCTCAGTGCAGAAGAATTGGATAAACCTCTGGCACTCTCACAATTACTAGATGCTATAAGCTCACTTCAGAGTGGGAAATCAGCAGGCCCCGATGGCTACCCTGCCAAAGTTTATAAAAAATTAGCTCCCCTTTTATTTGCAACATTTACAGAAGCTAGACAATAAAATTCTACCTGAAAGTTTTCTCCAAACATTAATTACTGTCTTTACTAAGAAAATTAAGGACTTATTACAATGTGCATCATACAGACCGATCTCACTTCTGAATAATGATGTTAAGATACTCTCCAAAGTTTTTATCTGTAGGAAGTCTGCAAAATAACCACCTTTTTTCACCCTCTCAAACGTATGCAGTTTTTAATGTTTGGAAAACATATGGGATTAAATCACTTTGGGATTTGTACATGGATAATGTATTTGCATCCTATGAACAATTACACTCCACATTTAACTTTCCATTAACAGAATTCTTTCAATACCTCCAAATTAGAAACTTTACTAAATCCGCTGAATTTTCCTTACCTCTCACCTACTTCTGTTCCAGAAGAAGTATTGATCAGGACTCTGACAGCATTTCTGTAGTATATAAAAACATGTTAAAGTCCCCCCCTTTCAAAAAATCCAAGACTACAGTGGGAAAAGGAGCTCTTACTCAACTTTTTAGAAAAGGAGTGGAATCTAGGCATGCACAGAATTCATAGTAGCTCCATATGTGCAAAGCATATAATTATTCAATTTAAAATCTTTTATCAAGCACATCTGTCTCATTTAAAATTGTCCAAAATGTTTCCTGGGTAAGATCCAACCTGTGAATGTTGCATTTGAGCTTCAGCTTCATTTAGCAACATGTTTTGGGCGTGCACCAAATTAACATCATTCTGGACCAAAATCTTTAAATGCCTTTCAGACAGCCTTGGTGTCACGATCTCTCCTAATCCATTAACATCTGTGTTTGGTGTTCTCCCAGATGGGCTTAAAGAGGAGAAGGATAAACAAACTGTAATTGCCTTTACTTCACTATTGGCGCGTAGACTTATCTTGCTCAAACGGGAGAATCCTAACCCACTTAACCCATTAAGTCAATGGGCAGCTGATGTTCTATACTATTTAAAATTGGAAAAAATCAAATTCTCATTTAGAGGACCTGTTAAAAACCTGGCAGTATCTAATCAATAACATTTTAGAATGAACATTTAAGCATTTTCTCCCCTTATTCCCCCCCCAGCATTCTTAGTTTTACTTTTGCTGTTGGCCTAGCTCTCTTTCTCATCGCTGGGGTTTGATTTCAACTAAATCTTGTCAAGTTTGATCAGCTTGTATGGAATGCTACTTGCTTTTAATAAATTCAATAAAATGTTAAAAAAAAAAAAAAACTCTGTAAAAAGCTTTGCATTTTTTGGCGTGAGAAATTACATTTTTATTAAATCATCTTTTTACTGTAAAATGTGTGAAACACTAAAACTGTCAGCGACGTGACTCCTTGCAAGACAGTAGCGCTATCGCTCCACCACTGTGTCACGGAAACTCCAGATAAAAAAGACGGCACAAAAGATGGTATGATACTTTTAAAATGTATCGTGTCATTATGGTCGGTAATATGCAACACTTGAATATAAAAGCACCACAAATGCATCTGTATGTCGGCATTTTGCTTCACCACATCAAACGGTTCATCAAACATCGAAGCGTGCACATTGATCCCGTAGGATCCTCAAAGCTGCTTTCTGCGACATGTAGATAGTAAACCGAGACTCTGACGTCACATTCCAACTTTTATCACACTGTGCCCCCATCCAAAACACCACCCCACACACACACTTTTTGCTGGTACTGCAACTCGCGCACGTGTCGTGTTAATTTCTGAGGACCTGCTCAGAGGATGCATCAAATGAGTGAACGCTAGGAACGTGTGGCAGCCATGATGCATGCACATACACGTTCTGAGCGTGAAATATAAACAAGCCCTAACACTTTTAGCTCTGTTTTCACAGCCTGACTGATGCTCGGGTCTAACATTAAAGAGATTAATATTTTCCACATTTTATATTTTGGCACCTAAAGCAAAACTATTGGCTCCTTATTTTTTTCTTTTAGGTTTTTTTTGCTATATTGCTTAGCCATAGTTAAAGGTGTATATGTTATAACAATTTGGGGAGCTTTTGGAACAGATGCGACCTCTACCTCTCAGATGGGTTACTTTTGAACAGGGACAAAAAAAAGCAGTAAGTTTAGGACAAGACCAGTTATATAGGGGAGAAAACACAAATATTAATAAAATTATAAAAGGTAACAGGTTCTCATTTCCAAAGTATTGCGATTTCACTCCTTTGTCCTAACTGTCAGTAACATGCTCCTGAATGTACCAATGCTGAATGCTTTCCAGGTAACGTTGAATTCAGCCACATTCTGTCGTGAAGCGTAAAAAAAAAAAATAAAACATCAGACAGACAGATCTCTCTTGTGTTTGGTCCAAAACATGTTCTTCCCCTGTTTACTTGCATTTGTAATGCATGCATTATACTTCCAGGTGAGCAGTAATTGGTTGAAAGCACTTGCATACACAGAGTGCAGCACTGAATCTTAAGACAATAAAAATGTGGTGAGTTGCAGATTGGTGGAACTGAGTCATTGGGAATTTTAAACTACATATCTGCCCCCAACTCTCTAATATTGTGTAAATGAAGTCTATGGCTGAAAATCGCTAGGAAAATTAGTGTGATAGGGTCTTATTGAAGTTAGTGAGTGCATATATAAACCCTTGATGAGTATTTTTCACTGCATACTGAGGTAATTACTAAAGATAGTAGGCTAGCAAAAATTATTCTACAGTATTACATAAAATGTGTGACTGGTCTGATCTACCTAAACATTTGTCACAGTTGAAATAACAAGCTATTTTTAAGGAAAATATTGCACATCGTTTGGCAAGAACATGTGTATTAGTAGATTGTCAGCATGGGTTTAGATGGTGGATATTGTGTTTAAACTAATATGCTGATTTCTATTAGGAAGCAATAAGGTTTGATCAGACAGGTGCATATATTTTTTTTATCTTGATTTCCGAAAATCATTTGATAAAGTCCCACATGAGAGGCTACTCATCAAACTAAATAAATTATGGGAATTCAAGGTGCTGTGTGGAGATAGGTAGAAAAGATTCATCATAGGTGAAATTTAAATATGTCATTGTAAAGTAGTAACTATGTTTTAATTGGAATTCATAATAGGAGGTTTGAAACATGATATGAGTACATCTTATGAGAAAAACAATGGAGTTATAGTAGTTCTCCACATTCCCATGAATCGATTTACGACCAAACAAGTTGAGGCTATCCCTACTTATGGCTGAGGGCCATAGGAAAACATTAGGGTAATAATGTTCTTTTGTTTGTCACATACTTGAGGCAGTGACTCACTGTTTTTACCCATTGAATGATGCATTTTGTATAGAAGTGGTGGTGGAGCTGCAGAGGTAGAAGTCTCTCGGCTGTCACCCCTCCTGTACTTATGCTGCAACCAACAAATGGCCACAAAGCAATAAGCAGAAAATCTGGGCGGAGTGGTGGCTCTGAGGCAAAGGATCTGTGCTGGTATCCAGAAGGTTGCTGGTTCGAATCCCCGTCACAGCCAAAAGAGATCCTACTCTGCTGGTACCTTGAGCAAGACCCTTAACCTGTAATTGCTCCATGGGCACTGTACAATGGCTGACCCTGTGCTCGGACCCCAAGAAGTATGCGAAAACTAACAAATTCCTAATACAAGAAATTGTATAAGGCGAAATAAAGAAGAAAAAAAAATTATATATATACAGGACACTGATTGGTTGCCACACACCATTTTTTTGATGATGAGATTCATGCAGCTGGCAATTAGTTTTTGTTTCCAATCTGTGCAGATGGTTTGCATTCTTTTCTTCCTCAAGAAGATAGAAACATGTTGCCACATAATAGTAATAAATCTTTAGTCATTATTATTTCTCATAGTTCTGTATGTTTTCTGACTCATGAAGGTCCGTTTTAAGGTTTTTTTCATAGTGTAATGATCCAGTTAGAGATTCAGAATGCCTTGGACAGCTACGGAGGACTGTGCTTTCAGAAGGTTCAGTGTGATATACAAATGAAACGCGAAGTATGAGAGACAGGATGGAGTGTGGAAGGTGCTGGAATGGAAATGCCCTGCCTTGGCATTGGCGAAGGGGGGGACGGGGGGGACAAGCATGCAGACGAAAACAGCATCATAGTGTGCGGGAACAGCGAAGCATGGTGCCCAGTAGCTGTCCAGCAAGAACAGCCCTCTTAATCTCCAGACGGATCAATACTATATGATGTTTGGCTGCCACCCCTTGTAATGGAATGTGGTTCTCACTTCTATTATTTACTGTTGCTAAGTGATAGAGATTTATAGAGCTCCTAAAGAGACATGGGAAAACAAAAAAATCCTTTTAGACTTTCGCATTAGCATGCTAAACTATGGCTCCATTGAGATTACATGGGCCATGAAATGAATTAAATTAAAGCCTGCAAAATCTCTTACACGTGCATGCGTGTGTGAAAATTTGAGAAGGAGACAACATGTGGATTTATGCAAATATTTCAGCTCTACTTGGCCAAAACAGACAGGTCAGAATGAAGAATGGGGAACAAAGAAAGAACAACAAAGTGGAAGAATTCAGAAATATTTGACTATGAGACAAAAAGAAAGCGTATCTTTTTGGTTTAATGAACAAAAGAATTTCCGTGGCTGGTACAGTATATAATACGATAAACGACATAATGTTCCTTTGGGTGTGTCGTCAATTCACTGCAATTTCTGACTCGTCAAGCACGTTTGTTACGGAAACCAGTAATTTTAGGGAAGAACTTGTCAAAAAGCATGACAGATCTGTCATTGCAAGGAGTGTATGGGTGTCCCGTCTGCAGCTTCATTGCCTAAACAAACACCAAAAGCAAAGAAAATAATAAAAATGGACAAAGCACAACATGAAGTCCTGACAAAACTTTACAGAAAAGCTTACTACATTGCCAAAATTTAACACCCTTTGCAAACTTCAGGCAGCAAATGGCTTAGATCTTGGTTCTACTTATCACAATGATCATGCATGCAGAGAATTTATTGGAGCCATAGCACAAACATCAAAAGATCAGATTGAAAAGGAAATACAAGAAAGCAAATCCTTAACAGTTCTTGCAGATGGCAGCATAGACACTGGCACCATAGAGCAGGTGGTGGTTCATGTCAGGTATGTGAAATGTAATGGTGACATATCCACTTATATGATCAAATGTCATTCAGGATAGAGCGCAAATGCTTCAGGTGTTTTAGAAGTTATTAATGAGGAAGTGGACACCATGGGTATCAGTGAGGAGACATGGAAGGAGAAAGTAGTGTGTGCAAATTTTGATGGAGTTTCAGTGATGATGTAGCTGTGAGACTAAAACAGTGGATACTCCATATCATAACAACCCACTGTGTGGCACTCAAATTAGAACTAGCAGTACTGGATAGTGTGAAAGGCTGTGGGTAGCTGGTCAAGTTTGAGGATGCACTGAAAACCATCTTTAAGATGTGCTACTATTCTTCAAAAAAGTGAAGACAACTAATGAAATAAGTGAATTGGTTAATGAGAAAGTGGCTTATTTAATTCGCCTGAAAAGCACATGGTGGCTGCCGGCAGTCTGAGATGTGTAATGGCTTTGTAAAAAATGTTACACTCCCACAATTGAGAACATGGCAGGAGGAGGTGATGTTAAGTCAGAGGATGCTGTCAAAGCAAAGGGCGTAGTGCAGGAGATGAACACCAAGAAATTTGTTTGCTTCCTACATTTCATGTTGGACTATAGTATAGTCTTATCCATGTGCAGTACTGATTTTTAGTATGACAGCTTGAACATCATGCAAACAAATCAGTTGGTTGAGAGCATCACATGTACGCTTACTCAGCCTGAGAACAAAACCAGGAGAGTACCAGAAAGCCTTGGAAACAAAGGCCATAGTGAAAGATGATGGTAGGATCTGCTACTGTGGAACTCTGCTCTGAAAAAGCCAACGACCTTCTAGAAGAATTGAGTGCACAGACAAAGGTACCCTTGGTGCAGAGTTTCAGAAGATTATTGACAACACAATTAAGTACATGGACAAATCTGTCTTTAAAAATCTGTCTGAAAATCCTCTCGCTTGTTTAAAAGTTTTTGTCCCTTCCACTCTTCTCCACCCCAGAGAAGAACTGGCAAATTATGGGGATGAAGTGGTGGATTATCTTGTCACCCAGTCTGAAACACTGAATGACCTCATGCATCTCTCCATAAATGGATCAACAAGGTAATTAGTTCCTGGATGTGTTCTGGAAAAGGTTAAAGACACCTGGAATATAACACTACAGCAGGAACAAGGAGCACAGAATTGGAGACTAATGCACAGAAGCCAAGGTAGGAAGCTGATGAAGTTACACTCCCAATGTTAAGTGGCACTCTCTCATCTGTGATATCAGTTGAGAATCTGACACAGACTGATTCATATTTAAATTTATCATACTGTTCATATAAGTTTCACCTCTGTTAGACCCAAATGCATATTTATGTTGATTGATGTTAATGATTGTTACTTGATTGTTGAATAATTTATGTATGATTGTTGCTATTTGTGTTTGGAAGATACATTTTTTGATTGATTTTTCAATATCTAACTTTCTACATTAAGAAATTCTCATCCGTATTTGGGCTACTTAAGTTGTTTTCGGGCTACCAAAATCTGAAGAGTGCCTGCCTGAAGGCCTACCAGGGATTTTAAAATTTTGCGAGCCCTGCATTTGTAAAAATCACATGAATGACACTTTTGTGCCAAAAAGGAGGAAATTCACAGTGTAAAAGTGGTGTTACAGGTTATTTAATGCCCTCATTTAGACTTTTTCCAGGAGTGATTAAAAGCACTTAGTCTGTATTTTTGTATGTATAGTGCTAATACGGTTTACAATGTAAAATGTACTTATGACACTACATTTGAACTGCTGAGGGCATTTTTGAAATCCATATTGCAGAAAGAATATAGCAGGTTTAGAGAAAATTCAGAGAACAGCAACCATAATTTCAACAGTGAAGAGGATGCTGGTTAAGGTATGACTGATGTTTAAAGGGGTGGAATTGTGCATCCTAATGAAATGCAAATATGGACAAGAGCTGAATAATGCATAGGCATTTAAAATTAAGGATGTAAAAAATGTTGATGACAGCTTTTAAAATTGACTTACTTGACAAAGCAACCATTGACACAGGTTGCAAATCTTAAGTGCTGGTTAGGAATAAAATTAATACTCATGATACGCAATATGTTTTTATTTAGAATTATCAGTGAGGAGCCAGTTACATACCAGTGAGATAGTGATACCCTGGAACATGCATTTTATCCATGTATCACTTTGATTTTAATTTTGTTTATTCAAATTAAGCTTCATTTGGGGCCAGAGTGTATCCTGCCATCATCTAGACCAGAATCACTCCCAGAAAGGGCACTTGTTCAGTTAATGACACATACACACACAAACATTTGGGGCCGGTTTAGAGTCACTAATTATGCTGCATGCACATCTTTGGCATGGTGAAAAAACAAAGTACCTTTACAGAAATTTCAGAAAGAGAGTGCAAACTCCATACAGACAATTCTTTGGCTCAGAACGGAGTCCAGTGTCTTGAAGCTTGAACTTGGTTGCAGTTTGGCCTAAGTAGACTCTTCTAATCACAGCTTCTTTATGTTCACTATGCACAAGCTTTGCTCTCGCTAGGCAAAATATATAATTTAATATGTAAAGTAGTTTGAACTATGTATGCAAAACGAGTAATGTAATTTAAATAAAAGTTCGTCATATTAGCAGTATTGAAACTATTATGTTGTCTTAATATATGTTTTACAGATTGGCTCTGCTGTTTATAAAGAATGTTAATGTGTTGATTACATGCTAAATTTTGAGAAGCTTAAAGGAAATTGAAGATGTCATGAAATACAGAGTGTCTTTGCTTATTTAGTATTCTAGTCTTCCTTCCTATTTAGTTGTGGAATCACAACACGATCCATCCTAGGTTGCATATTTTGTACTGTGGTCGGTCACAAACATGCAACATCTGAACTATGGGAAGGCCCTCAGATGCAGCTCCTTACAGTGTGAGCTAAAGGATGAACTCCCCCTTAATAATTCCACCCAACTCCCAATGCCGTTCATGCAGCGGATACCTGTAAGAAAGACCTCACCTGAATACATAGCAGTAGCTTCCTGCTTGCTATGTAACCATTCAGTAAGCTTAAAAATTCTACTGACCACTTCACAGATTTTTAAAACTGCCTTTGCCTGCAACCTCTACTTGCCTTTTAGTAGGTTGCTAGGCATTTATGATCCTCAAATAACCTTCCTAGCTTTGTTGCTGTTATTCCCTAAAAAAACTTGCCTTGTGTTTGTTTGTTAAGCCCTGTCAATATTAACATTAAATAACTCTTAGGAATTCACCTTTTCATTCTTTCATTTTAATTGTCTTCATTATTAGCTACACTTTTTTTTTTATTTTTAAATCTTTAGTACCTATTATAGTAATCTGGCTTCTACGTTTTATTAATTGTTTAATGTGCTCCAATGTTCATGTTTATTTTTGCAGATTCCTTTAAGTTGATGTCCTTGTAATTTACGATGGAATGATTAATCTTTTTTAATTTAATTCCACTCTTCTTTGCTTTGCCTACCACTTCACAAAGGGTTTTTAAAATAAAAATCAGTTGACTGATCAAAACATATGCTATTTCATTTTTTGAACACACTGGACTATAGCATAGAAGTGTATCGTGAACTAATTTAAAATATTATACATATTATTACTTTGATGCAATCATAACTTAATGTTGCTTTGTCATACATTTGAGTATGTTTACCACCACAACTTATAGCTTGACATTTTCAGAAGTGTATAGGGGTAGATTTATTCGTTTCTTTCTTAGCTTTTACCAGCAGCGCATTTTACCGATTATTCTAAAGACTGAAGATGCACTCCATATCATTTCTTGCTATATTTCTTTGAAAGACCTGTCAAAAATGCATTATAATTTATTTCCCTTTGGTAACCTCTAGAAATGTTTAAACCAGAAACTAATCTCATTTGACATTTACATGAAGAGATTTTCAGGACTGTATAGACATTAGCATTGTACATTTAAACATTTATTTAACAATGTGCCTACCATTTAGTTTTTTTTAAAGCAGTACAACCTAAATTTAAAAATGACTTGCTGCAGTTTGTTTGCTAATCCCATTTGTTCCATGCTTTCCACACAAAAAAAGTCTGAATTTGTTCAAGTTTATAGTAATTGATATCATTTTGGTAATCACAAAGTAGAATTCATCTCCATTTGAATCTAATCTTTTTATATCTTCTTAAATATTCTCGGAAAACAGTCAGAGTGGTGCTTTGAGAACATATCGTGGCATCTTATAATCTTTATATCTTTACATAGATTAGGCTAGTAATAGTCTTCCACTCATCCATCCATGTTCTGACCTCATTATTCCTATTCTGGCAACATAATATAAAAATAACATAATAATAAAGAAGAAGCTGTAACATGCATACCCACACTCACTCACTTACACCTGGGACAATTTAGCATCATGATTTAATATGTGCATCTTTGAAATGTTTCGGAAAAACATTCACATTTCATACAGACATTGACCAAGCTGGGGTTAATGATCAGTCTATTGGAGGTGAGAGTCAGAAGCGCTAACTACTGCCCATGATTAGTCATTTGTAGTAATAATTAACCAATCATAAATTAAACATCTTGGCCTTAATAGCAGATATGGTAAAATCAAATTATGTACCATCTTAATACTGTTAAATATAATACCTTGCATGTTCCTAAACACACAATGTATAAACTCACACCCTTTTTCATAATGAGTACAGTACACACTGGCATATCTGATGCAATTTTGTCTTTACTGTTAGATCATCTTGCTATAGCTAACATTTTACAAGGTCTAACTGCATAAGGTTGCTGTGAGCAAACTTTTTTAGGAAGCATTTTAATATTTACTTTTTTATTCTTTTATGAAAACAGTAGTTAAATATTATCACAAAAGGTTGTTATTACTAGTATATTTGTTTTTCTTTCCTCAGGGCAAAAACGAGGACTTCAGGGTGTGCCAGTCCACCAATATCAATCAGCAAATGATAATTTGTAGGTGTTCAGTTAACCTAGTTGGTATTATTAAGAGTATAGTTTGAAAGTATAATTTGAAAACCCTACAAATAATGAGCACAATCCATAATTATACTTGTTGATTTAATTATTAGGAACACCTGTACACCTGTTTATCAATGCAATTGTCTAATTATCATGTAACAGCAGTGCAGTGTATAAAATCATGCAGATACATGTAAGGAACTTCAGTTAATGGTCACATCAAACACCCGAATGAGGGGGGGGGGGAAAGTTATCTTAGTGATTTTGATTGTGGCATTATTGTTGGTGCTATACAGGCCAATTAGAATATTTATATAACTGCTAATCTCAGTTAGAATATCTGTATAACTGCTAATCTCTTGGGGTTTTCATGCATAACAGTCTACAAGTAATCTACATAATATAGTTGGCATTTTCTGGAAAAAGTGCTGTAGGTTAAATATAGTAACCAGATAGCATCCTAGAAGGTACTATATATTGTTTTTTTTTTTTTGTTTTTTTGTTTTTTTTACATATTTTATTCATTTTTTTTCTTTACATTTTTTTCTTTAATGTGTTAATTTTCAGTTGTCTTCAAAACACTTTGATTGCTATGGTCCAAATTTATCTTAATGTAACTTTAAAATGTAAGCTTTTTATTTAATTTAAGGGGGCTTCATCAGCACCAGTCTTTTAACTTAACGATAATTTATGGGGATAATTCATGTTCAGACAAATTATCAATATGATTGATACTAGTGATATTAATGCAAACCAGACAGTATCTCATGGTATTTTTTATCATTGCCTTATTAAAAAAATTCAAAGCTGCACAAAGGATTAGCATTATTTTCAGTGATTTTGTTTGCGTGCATTTTCTTAAAACGCAGTAAGGTAAAAATTGTGTGTTCTCAGCAACGCTGGTTCATTCTGTAAACAGTTATTTCAGTACTTTTATTGGTGAAATCTGCTCATTTTTACTTTGTGTTATACATTAGATCCACCAATCTGCAGCTTTTGCTGCTGTTTAATGTGCAAGCCATTTCATGTTTAATTACTTATGTCATGATTTTTATTTTTCATTATTTAACATAGTTATTAAAAAATTAATGTTGTGTTGGTACGCAAGAGACATCCAGCAGACTGCTGTGTTGAATTATGGCACTGAAAATACAGCTCACTGTTAGATTTTTGCTGGTTAGTGGCACTTTGTCATTGTCCCAAAAGAAAAATCATACTGCCCAATTCTCTTATGTCTTGTGGAAGCTGAGTGATGCATATACTTTGCCCAGAAATTATGATAAATTATTTACCATATGTTGTGCCTTTGCAAATTCAGAAAATGCTTATTATCCATTTGTAGCATCACCTTTAAGACCTGTCTGAAATAAATTTTATTCATCAATAATGTAAAGTTACAAGTAAAACTTTAAAAGAGATGTAAAATAGTTGTTTGGGCAGTGGTGTAGGATGATATAAATTATACCACACAGTATGCTATATTTGCAGCATTGGAATTATTCCCTGCTTATTTATTTCTAAAGTTTTTTTTTTTAACTGTGGCTCTCTGTACAATGTATTTTCCATTTTGCTATTGCGTATTTTTATTTTTTGATTGTGTCCTTGAATCTTTGTACAGTAATACCTTTTATGTATTTTTATATAGTGTCTTTCACAGTTAACACTAAATATAAAACCCCTTATTCTACATTACCAGTGTAACAAAATTTTTATATTTAACAAGGTGTGACAAAACACATTATATGATTTACTTATGTGCCACAGAGTGATTTAATGAATGTAGTTTTAACTTTCAAGTTCTTTCAAACCTAACATATTAATAAACAAAAGACATTATTCTATGTAGTATTTCTTTTTTTGAAAGATTATTTGGGAACCATTCAGGTTTGATAAGGTGAATGCTTTAAGGATTATTTTACTTTCAGATGAATATTTGAAGTAATAAGGTGAAGCTTGCATTTATTTTACCACAAAAAATATGTAGTGCAACAAATACAAATGATATGACACAGTGTCAAATTTCAAATGCACAAATATGAGATACAAATATAAAACATGTATTACTTTGTTGTATTCTGCTTATAGAGTATTAGTCATAGATTTCATTAGTAACCAAGGTATTTTGACACGAACATTTAATCTTTGTCATTCCCTTTGATAAATCAAGTGCTTGTGCTAGGTCATCTACCAAATCCTGATAGCAGGCTATGAAATGCATCACAACATGTTCAAAATGCATTGTGTTCCTATCCTCCTCCTGCCACTCATCTCTGTTGTTGTTTTCTTAAGTAAGTAGCTTAAAGTCTACATAACAAATAAGAAGACCATGCTTAACTATTTATTCTAAAATTTAAAAATAGGTTATTTAGTGAGCAAGAGAAAATAACTATTTACAACACAGTGGTTGAACATAGAGTGTGTGTAGTATGTTTCTAAAGTTGCTTTGGTTGGTTAAGTCTGCTTTTGTAAAATTTTATCACAAAGCATGGTTCAAGTCAGTATTTGGTGTACAGTAATTGTTTACATTTTTAGATGGATTGCTAGTGTAAAAGAAAAATATCCATTTATTCTCATTTGTTGCTGCCCAGGTTCACTCTTTATATAAAAGCCCTGATTCTTTAATTTAAAAACTTTCCCAAATTTTTGGGGTCATAAATATGTTTTTTGGTGGTATTGATATGGTGGTTTGGCACTTCCAGTCCAGAGCCTGTCTCAAATTTCTCAAATTTATTATTTAATCCAAAGAAGCCTTAAATATATTTGACTTTTATATCACTTGATTTCGCTGAGATGTTTTGGAGGTAGGAATAAAAATCAACCCTCGCCCCCCTCACATCTTGAGGTATGGTTTCATGACTCCTAGTGTTTCTCTAAATACCAAAAAAAAAATATTAAAACTATTGTGATCATATCTGTTGTGTTATCCTCAATGCATAGTTTTAGTTCATGGTCTTCAGTTCAGGTGATTGAAACTTGCTTATTTAGTTATATTAAATATTAATAAAGCAACTGCTTTTTTAGAAGTTATAACTAGAAAATGATTTTAGGGTTGCAACAATTAGAATTTATAGATGGATGGTACCTGTACTTTAGTTAACTATTGTATCATATTGAGCTGCACCTAGTATGACATGGGGAATGTTTTGGGTCATTTTGTACCACTAAAGAATAGCCATGCCACAAAAGCATCACACTTTGTGCTTTCCTTTTTACTGTGTTCCTAGTGGAGTTCCATTGCTCTTGCTGTCATGCCTAATTAAGGCTGTTCTCTGCAGATGCGAATCCTTATCCAGCCATCTTCTGCAATTGTGGACTAAAACATATGTGATGAACTCTAGAGTCTCTCTTATAAAAGCTCTGCTGTCTGGCTTTTTTTGTTAATTCTGTAAATTATATACTAGCAGCTGTTAAGTGCAATAGCAGGCATACTGGTATTGTCCCATTGCTACTGGTGTCTGTACCATTTCCAGGCATATATGCATCCAGTCAAATTATATTAATATCACTGGCGATACACTACATTTAATAAGCTGTAATTCACATGGTTTTAAAAGGAGTGGTTCTTTTATAGAAATGGTGTGAATAAGTGGCATGTGTGTGCTGTCAAAAAAATCTTTTATGCATTTACTGTATATGGTTATTTTTGAGCTGCTTAAAAAGTTCTGTGCAAGAAGGATTTTGGAATTTTTATTTCCCCCACTCTTTGGTTATTGTTTTTGTTTGGAGTGTACAGACTTTATGTCAGAATATGATTATTGTACTTAAATAACCACACTGATGTATTTCAGTCAGAATGGTTTAATTTTTGTGATCAAAGTTTTGTTGAATTCACTTGATACAGAAAGTGAAAATATTG
Source organism: Polypterus bichir lapradei (assembly GCA_026402145.1). Taxonomy (NCBI): domain Eukaryota; kingdom Metazoa; phylum Chordata; class Cladistia; order Polypteriformes; family Polypteridae; genus Polypterus; species Polypterus bichir. Next base: position 88,764,978 of record JANRMT010062814.1, on the reverse strand, counting down.
TAACTAATTTTAAGCAAAAGAATTGAACAACAACACCCCTCCCCCAGCCCTGTCAGAAAAGAATAAAAGAAGATGCTAGAGATATCCATTAAGCAAGCTGTATCAATATAGATGTGAGTACAGTACAAAAACACGAAAGAAAATAACCAGGGGGTATATAGTGAACAGAGCCGGCAGTAGGAAGCACTAACCTAGCACATAACATAATGTTTTTGGGATGCAAGATGTAGATGGTTTACAGGCTTAACCTGGGCATTTTAAATATTTGTTAAAATTGAAATCTAGGATAAAGGAGACGAGGATGTGAGGTGTAGTGGTAAACTCCTGTAGGCAGCTTTATACAGACCTAGGGGATTTTCAGTACAGAACAGAATGTGGACTGCAGCCATTGGCAGAATGTCTGTAAATTGTCTGATGAACTTGGGGCAGGAAGAAGATGGAGTGTCTGCCTTTTCAAGGAGCCTTATTATAAAAGATTAATGTTTAAGAGTGCCATCATGATGAGGAATTATTACGCTTAATGGGAAATACGGATGGAGGGTTTGCTGGAGGGTCAATGCCCAGGTTAAGACACTGTTCCTACCATCCTATCCTGCTCCTGCCTATAACGGATTAATGTGAAGGGCATGACAGAGAGTCTTTTTACAGTCTTGAAATCAAAAAAAAAAAAAAAGGATCTAACCTCATATCAGTCTTTAACTGAAGGTGAAAAAAAGACAAATGGTGTTGATATAACTAAAAGTAGTAATTTTAATAACAGACAGTTGAGAACAGAAAGAGTGAAGAAAGAGAAAGAAAGAGTGGGGCTTCCTTAATGCTCTTCAGAACACTGTGGAAGATGAAAACAACAATGTCCTGCACTAATACATTAACATCAATGCCTAGATATCTAAATGATCTTGCCTATTGGATAGCTGGCAGAAGAATGGACTGCTACCAAGAGCAGTTTAAAGGCAGAAAGGCAGACATGCACCAATTTATTGAATAGTCAGACAAAATTTCATAGAAAATAAATAGATTAAAGATGCAAGGGAAAATTTAAGGAACTTTGTCCAGGAAAAAAAACAACTCTCAGTATTATTAGCATGTAGTATGATTGTATAGGGTTGAGTACAGTGATTGGGCAATCAGGTCTCCATTATAGATGACGATAGCAAAAGGCTCAAGAGAAATTTAAAAATTAAAGGGGATAAGGGACATCCTCTTCTGACACCACTGTAAATTCAAACTTGTTGGAAGATTAGTTAAATAACTGCCATAGGAGGAGTAAATACCAGAAGAATCCATATCTTTCAAAAAAGTTCATATTAGTGAGTGTGTCCTGCAAATACTGGCACCTCATCCAGGACTGGTTTCTGCCTTGCTCCTAATGCTTTACTTTACTGTAAGCAATGGTTCCCTGCAAAATTGAACTGGTTTATTGAATTAGAAAATGGATGGATAAATATTTGTAAAGTAAAAGTTTATTTTAGTAGAATATAGAAAATATAATTAAAACAGTAGATGACAGACTTCATTTGTAAGTATACACTGTACTGCAAGTAATTACCCAAGTCGCCTTGCTTGTCTAGTCCTAATACTTTTCATATAATACCATTTCAATCTATGATGTATAAGTACTGAAGAAGTGAAATTAAATTAACTGCAACATTTTCTTGAGCTGACATTAAGTGATGGACTATCCAATGTGTTCAAATAAAAAATCCAAGTTAAATATTTGAATAAGAATCAAATATGGGTCAAACTGAACTTTTTTTACATTAGATCAGATAAACTCTTTAAATCCCAAGGGTAAATTTAAATGCGTACAGCATCAGAAACATAAAAAACAAGAATACAGACTCACAGGACAGACAATACACCCAATCAATTTATAAATAAATAAAAATAAATAAGTTTAATGAGCACATCTGGTGGAAACATTGAATTTTTTGATAGCAGTGGCCAGAAGAGACATCCAGATGTGCTTCTTAGCAAACCATAGTAGAATAGAATGATCAGTAGACCATTTTCTTATTACAGCGTATATTGTGCCTGTTGCAATTAACATGTCTGCTGAGGATGGGAGGAGGGATATAAACTGGCAGCACAATCTCATGTAAAAACTCTCTTGGCATAAAATAAGGTTGTTAGCCCACTGTGAGCGGCTCAAAATTCACAACTGTGCTTTAATTGTAATGTGTCCGGGGTTGCACAGTTTTTCATTCATAAAGACAGCAAGTCCACCACCTTTCTTCTTGCTGCTTTCACTTCTGCTTCTGTTAGTTTTATTCTTTTTACTGTACATATATACAAATCTTGATCACCACTATACTAGTTTCCATCACATATTTAATTTAAAGATATTTTTACATATAGTTATGCAGATTTTATTTTGTTTTACTATGATTTACCTTTTCAAAACTATTTGCATCTTAAGTTATTGTAATCATTAAATTAAAGATTAAACAATGTGTTATAAAATTTTCAGAAATAAAAGAAAAATGTGGATATTAAAAAAAGTTTCTTAATGTCATAAGTTATTGAAAAAGAAATCTTATTTTTTTTTAATTAACATCATTAAGGATTTGCAGATGATAAATATTCCTAAACAGTGTGATAGGGCAAGAACTAGGAAGTATGTAGATCAGTACTCCTTGGTATTTTTCTAATGCTGTTCAACATGGTAGTTTATATTTGTGTTTTATTTTTTTCATGAGGTAGTGTGTATCTATATTCTGTTAGCGAGGAACACAATTATGTTGGTTTACCAAGAATATTTACTGTGTATAGGTTTTGATATCAAAATTAGCATACTTTGGAAACAAGTAGAAACTTAGTCAAAACCTGATTTTGCTTTTTAATACTTTAACAGTGTTTTATGGACCATACGTGTTGTCTTGTTTACTGTCTGCATATCCTGCTGATGTTCATGGTGGCTTTATATTTATCTGGTGTGATCGGGCTACCCTAACTTCTAGCAAAACATCAACTCATTGTCAGGAATTTCCAGGTGATCCATCAGATGATTGCTGAGAAATATAATCCGTTCAGCATCTGCCTCGTGGTATTATGTTATTGGGCTAGATTGGGTAGGACTTCTGTGGAAAGCTCACAGGGTCATCTATCCACACTACATGCCCAAACCTTCTCAATTGTCTCCTCTTATTTTGGAGAGCGCTGGTTCCACTCCAAGGGTGTTTGGTATTTTTGAGCATATCATTATAAAATTTAGATTGAGCCTAACAAGTTTGTTCAAGATTCTTATTTTTAACCACTTGTGATGTGAGCATAATTTTGGCAACTACCCAGATAACAGTATTGGAATGGCAATTAATCTGTAAGTTGGAAACTCTGATTAAGGAATTATCTTCTACTTTACCACCTGTTCAAAATTAGCAAAACTGCTGATGTAAAAGTTTGTTGCACAAACTCACAGCAATGTCTTTATTCAGTAAAGAAGAAGAACTTCTTTATTTTGGTCGACTCTAAACAAAATTGGTAACCTGTTTTGCTCAAATGCAGAGAAATTCTTTTGGATAACATATGCTTCATTTCAGTAGACCTTTTGGGTGACATTGGGGGACAAGTTTAGTTTTTGCTTTCCATTGAATTCATTTTGCATTTAATTGCAATGAATTATTTCATCAGATCTCCAAGAACCCAATCTCGCCATAATGCCAGGGCCATACACCTAGGTTGATATGTTATAAAGCATATGCCTGAATTTACGTCCTTTCACTATATAGTATGTGAAATATCTTTTAGAGGTAGTTAAGACTTATCCTTTGTACTTTATATGTGCGATTTTGGAAAATAACAAAATAGTGTGAATTCTGTTTTCCTTGCATTAGTCACATTTAGTGAATCAAGTGCATTCTTGTGTTAATACTAATCGTATAAACTTGATAACGTTCTAATGATCTTACTAAATGGACCATTGTGATTTATCAAAATTCTTCTATTTATCAACAAGTTTCCAAAAAATATTATTTGTTATAGTCAATAAAGAAATAAGTTTTTCAAATAACTTAGCATGCATCTTTGCCAAAAGCTATTGTTCTTGACTGTGAGTTTGCAGCTCTGCATTATTTATTGAACATGTTTTAAAGGAGGCCTCATAATTTGATGTTAAACATAATGAAAATGAACCAAGTTGTTCTAAAATACATAAAGAAAGTCTTTACTCCCTCCCCCTAACCTAATAGCCTTTGTGGTTAATATGAAGCTGTTCATTGCCTTAATAAAAGCAATTTTGTAATATTTACTTCATCTACTGCAATAAATAAACACAAATATATATTCTATATATGTGCATCAAAATAAATATATACATGTATGTGTTTCTTAGTTAAAACCACCCCCTTCTAGATTATTTGTGATATGAACCTTATACCTGTTTCCTTCATTTATATTTCCTAGAGCGAATAATATCTTTATCCAGATTAAACTGAAAGACTCAAGAAGACACCAAACTAACAACCTTTGAGTATTTTTATAAAAATGAGAGTAGGTAGGGTTTTTGGATAAAGTTCACAGATATCTTTTGTTTAGTGCCTTTTTAGTGATATTTGTGCACTACTTCCATTTTTGTTTTCCAGAGTGAGCATTATTACCATTGTTTGTTTTTTTTTAAGAAGTCTGCCAACATTCTTTCTAGATTTTTGACAGAATAACTTCAAATAGAAAGTGTGTAATTCATTTTAGTTGAGTCACATATTTAGGTAACAAAATTAATATTCCATGCTTTGGTAAGATTGCTGTTTATTGCAGTTATTTGATGTGTTGATATTTTATTTACCTAATACATATAACAATGTCTTTAAGAATCTATATTTGCATAAATTATAAAATCTTTTACTGTTGTTTTCTTAATCCCACTTTGGTGCTTTATTCATATGTTACATTTTCAGTTGATTATTCTTGCTGAAAACTCTGGTAACTTTGAGATGGTGTTACACTTGTGTTAACAGTGAAATAGGTATGCAGCATGCATTGCCTGTTTCCTATGTTGTGAGAAGGCTTTTTTGTTTTATTTTATGCTGACTACAAGAAGAAGTTCTACTTGACCCTTCTAACACATTTCCAGCCCACTGGAGATGCTCTTTGATTTTGAAGTGATGCTTATTCAAGAAGAAAATCATAGCAGCAGAGAGATGAAGAGAGCTGTGCACGGGAAAGAGCTTTTAGATCAATGTTAATCCCTTGAGATTTTATGACTTTTTGCACTAGCAACACTGCTGCAACAGTGATTTTTATTATAGGAGAGTTTAAAGGCAGGAAGTCAAGGCATGAAAATACTGTAATTCCATTGAGCTAAACTACTAATGCCATTTCAGTTGAATTCTTCATAAATTAATAGCTTAAATACCAGGGAGTCTGCAAGTGATTTTTTTGTTAAAAAAACAATTATGATGGAAATTTGCACATTGTTTTTGATGTTAAGATGTTTTAATGGTGACCAGTAGTTTTGCAGTAGTTTAAAAGCAGCAAGTCAAGGCATGGATATACTGTAGTTCCATTGAGCTAAACTGCTAGTGCCTTTTTAGTTGGATTATTCATAAATTAATAGAACTTAAATACCAGAGGGCCTACAACTGATTTTTTTCCCCCAAAGAACTATGATGAAAATTTGCACCTTGTTTCTGATGTTTTTGTGGTTACCAGTAATTTTGCAGTAACCACAGCTGTAAATTCATACAGTTTAGAGAATTGAAGGGTGATATACTGCTGTCCATTCTGCAATTGTTCCAATTGTATTCTTAAATGCAGAACAGTCTGCCTATGCCTTGCCTGCATTGACCGGAGTGTCAATCTAATAGTTCATATCCGAAGCTATCAAAAATAATATAATTTGGAAAAGCAAAATTTTCACTGATCCTAACAATACAAAATGTATTCTAAACTAATATTCTTAAATTGCATTTTAGACATTTTCTGTATAAGAAAAGCTTTTTGAGAACACTGAAAATCAGAAAATAAGTGTTTTTTTTAGGTTTTTTAAAAATTAGTTGCTCCTTCATATTGGTATTTCCGTGCTCTTAAATCCTTGCTTTGTTGGTGTTAATGGATTGTTGAAGCAGCGCACTTAACAGGCAGACTAAAGTCTGCAGTTAATGGCAGTTGTTATATCCCTGTAGTGTGCCCAGAGACAGGATTGCAGCGAGTAAAACAGTAATGTTCCTTTGAGACATTGCATGACAAAAAATGTGTTCCTGCATCATCAATCCTACTAACTTATTTAGTTTAATTCACATTTATAAATAAATGCTATGCCAAATGAAAAAACAAAATCTGTCCCATTAAAAATTTTTAAGGTTGATGAATTTTTGTGTTAATTTTTCATAAATTTGATCATTTTTTGTTCTGTCACTTAGTTAATCTGATATTTTAGTGACTTGTATATTTACTGTTTTGTCCTCTTGAACTGAGATTTGCAGTCTACAATGATGATTAACAAAGTTTTAGTTACATTTTTAAGCTATTTTCATGTTCTGTGCTTCCCCTCTCTACTTGTAAATTTTATTATGCCATGTTAAGCCTATTAAAATAGACATCTAATGTCCATATTAGCAGTGATCAAAGGGAGTATTCAAACTCATTGCTTACCCTTGTGATGAAGCCAGAAAATTCACACACTTCAGTTAATTTTTGTTAGTTGCTCTTTGTACTAATTTAAATGGAGTTATTTTTTAATTAATGTTTTTCAGAAACAGCATTGAACATGTACTTACATATTTGACATTTATTTTATCTAAATTATTTATTTTACTTTAGTCTGATTTAAATTTTGGCTCCTTTTAAAAATTCGCTTAATTTGATTATTAAAAAGGGCTGGCATGGTGGTGCAGTCATTAGATGGCCAACTCTCAGATTCACAGTTTGAATCCTTGTTGGTCATTGTCCATATGTAATTTCCTCATTTTTCCCCATATTCATTTGTGGTTTCTATTGTTTGTCAGGATTCCTTCCATATGCCAAAAATATGCATGCTAAGATAATTTCCATCCATTATCCAACCTGCTATATCCTAACTGCAGGGTCATGGGGTCTGCTGGAGCCAATCCCAGCCAACACAGAGCGCAAGGCAGGAAACAAACCCCAGGCAGGGCACACACACACACACACAGGACAATTTAGAATCGCCAATGCACCTAACCTGCATGTCTTTGGACTGTGGGAGAAAACCCACGCAGACACAGGGAGAACATGCAAACTCCACGCAGGGAGGACCTGGGAAGCGAACCTGGGTCTCCTAACTGCGAGGCAGCAGCGCTACCCACTGCACCACCGTGCCGCCCACTAAGATAATTTGTAACTCGAAACTCGAAAAGCACAAGGGTGTGCTTTTGACTGTGTCCTGTAACAGACAGGTGCTTTATCCAAAGTTGGTTCACACTCTACCTGATGCTGCCAGTACTTGCTGAGGCTTGCTGCAAGTCTGAACAAAAAACTTGTGTCTTCTGCCTTTGAAGGGGGCTATTTAAAATAATCAATAATTTATAAGAACAAATATTGATGGCATACACATATGCCAGAAATAAATGAAACTATGGAAAATGTTAAGCAGTTGTGTCATAAACAGTAATATAGCATATTCACAGCCCATTCAATTGAACACAGGGTTGTGGGTAGGGCTGGAATTGGAGCTGAGGTACTTACACAGACATATTCAGAGTGTGCAAATTCCACATGGTCAGCAACTGGGTGTAGAATTCAAACCCAGTACACTGCAGTCGTGAAATGGCAGTGATACTGTGTGTCAATGTGCTTTCCATTTTAACCACTAAAAACTCTTAAAAAGAAACCTAGCATTACAGTATTAAGTCCCTAACTGTTGCCAGTTACTTTGAAGTAATAATGACCATGGCACTGTATTTGTGGCATATACACACTTTACACACATTGATTAAAAAAATAGACCCAGAAAACAATGTTCATGGACAGAGTTTACAGGAAGCAGCATTGAAAGTATTCAGGTTTGCCTATCTGTTATGCCAGTGACTACCTCTGGACAATTGTGCATTTTGCACAGCACTACATGGGTCGACAAGTTGCCCAGCTGGTAATGGTTTCCAAGAGTAACAGTACCACCAAGATAGAAAAAAAGTATGTTGCAGCTCGGCTGACAACAAGGGTACCTATGCACTTGGTGCTAGGTAACCATAGAGGTGCCTATACCTCTACTTAAAGAAAAATAAACTTTTGTGCCCTATCTGGAGGCTAGAAGACCTCCATGTTCATAGATGACTTGTTGAGTTATTTCCGAAGTTTGCATGCTTATATTGCCTGGGACAATACAGTGTTACTACATGGATTGTAATATAGTAATAATGCATTTTTAAAATGTATTGCAGTTTACTAAATATTGCATTTGACCCCAGTTATAGTATATTTTTTTATTTTCCTAAAGTTATAATTGAAATGTGAGTAGTATCCCTGTAACTAAAAATGTGTCAGTCTATTACACCTGACAAGAAAATCCCTTGACTCAATCTTTTCCACTAAATGTTTTTAAATTGTGGTACCTTAACAGCTTCTATCAGTAAGGCTTGGATGGTCTTAGTTACAGTTCATAACACACCCATTGGAACAATATTTAATCTTCGCCTTGGTTGAGTCCTTGTGAGAATGAGTCCTTCTATGTATATTAGGCCTGTCACCCATAATAGATATTGCAGTATTTCTTATTTTACATATGCTTTTGTTTGAATACACAGTAAATTCAAATGTGTTTAAATGGAGGGGGTGCATACATCTGTGTAGCATGTTACATGTCACTTAAATATTAAGTTTTTCATTTAACAATAGATGTGCAAGAAAAACGTAATGGGCACAGCTCTGATATAAAAAATATAATGTGCGAAATGCCTGTCTGTCTCTGTCTGCATAAAACAACTCAGCCACCCAGAGACCAATTTTACTGAGGTGTGACACACTTTTTCTTCATATACCTCCAACAGATTGCAATTTTTAAATTTTCAAAATCTCCCATTTGAAAAGGACTGGCAAATTTACAAATTCTTTTGTATATTTTCCTCTTTTACCCAATGCAAGTGAGTCAAATGCTGGGCAGAGTAAGTGGGCAAGCAGCTCACACAGCAGCACCTTCTCCTGCTGCTTTAGGTAAGTAAACTAATAGAGTACAAAAAAGTCACTTCTCTGGAAATAAAAGGAGGGCAAAGCAATTTTGTAAGCGTATATAAGATAGAATTGATTGAATCATATTACCTGCAGATTATTACTATAAAGAACCAAAGTTCTCAACTTATAGCTACAGTAAATTGTGTTTGAACTAATTAATAACATGGGAAACATGCAGCTGCCCTAGCTAATATAAACATAGGTTAGATTTAAAAATGGACAGTGGTGTTGGGAGGTGGGAGGGTTCAGTGGCTTAAGCCCCTAATCTCTGGCGCTCAGACCACTCATGATATACTCTAACAATCACAGAAAGTCCCTGATCTCCTTACCTGACGTGTACATTTGCATTCCCGTTATACAATAAATTAGTTCCTTTCCAAGTTCTTACTTGTTTATATAATTTTAAAGAATTACTGTTTTTTAACTAATGTTAAACACTAGAAAGGAAACTTATTTCAGTTCATTTTCTCCTTTTATAGGGTAATATTGATACTGGTTTTATGGTAGTATTGGTTATTTTGTATTAATAGACATTTTTCAATTGCTAATTATTGGATACTACTCTATTGGGTGTACTTTGAAAAATGTTGTTTAAGAAAAATTGAAGAACAGTTAACTACAGACCATGCACATCTATCACAAATCAATCAATGTCAGTTTTGCATCACTTGAATTGGAATCTGCTGTGTATGAAATATTTTGAGCCATCACAAGTCTATTTCTGCTCCATTTTTTACTCAATTATAAACACAGTTAAAAAAAAACACATATTTAATGTAGTCCACTAACACATGTAATTGCATTCTGTTATTGCTCTTCCTTTTGAATTTGTCTCATTGTTAAAAAACTATTTAATATATACCTGACTCTTGGATGAAATAAATAAAACATGTGAAATACTTTCTTAGCAGTTAACTTAGGCACCAGATGCACTTGAAAGTTACACCATGTGTACATTGTTTAACAATTTGTTTGTTTTTTTCCTGAGAACATTTATTGTCCAGCACATTACCTGCCAGGCTTTTCTGTATACAAATTTCTGTTCAAGACAGCAAAAAAATTGATCCACAGGATAAAGTGTGTGTTATTGAACTTTGTTTGATTTTATCAGTTGATGCTCGTTATTAGTTTGAAGGTCTGCAGTAAGCAGCCTTCAAACGCTGCTTTTAGCTCTTTTAGCTGAAGGGGAGAGACTGGTCTGGCTTAACATTGCCAGACTTACTTGGTTTTCTTATGACAATGATTGCACCCTGTATGTTTTGTATCAGTCTATTTCTTCTCTGTAGCTGTTTGATATAAATCTGGACAGAGCATTTTTATTAGAAATTCTGTAGTAGTAGTAGGAACTGGAGTTCTAGGCCATCTATGGAGTTGTGTTTTGTTAGTCAAATGCCAGTAAAAATTTATTGCTTGTAAATTCCTTTATATTGATAATGTACAGAGAAAAAATACTGCAGATGTTATGCCATGACTGTAAATCACAATAGCCTGGTTCATATTTCTTTCTGTGGAAGTAGCCCCAAACATAGAGTTTATATCCTGCTTAAATTGTTGTGGTTGTCATTTAATTATTTTGATCAGATATTGTTTTTTTTCAGTTAAAGCTGTTCATTGTACATGTAACTAATCTAGTGCGTAAAACATTCCAATGCTATGACATGTTTCAGCTTCATAATTACAGAATGAAATGTGTTTTTATAATGATATAACACTTCGCTCCCTTAACTAAGAATATTTTTGAAAAGCTGCTGTTTTTATAGTACTATGTAGAGATACCAAGTTCTTTATATGCTCAAGTATACTTTTTTCAATTAATGCTTAGCAATTACATGTTTATTTAGTACAATATAAAAAAATTGATACTCATTTTCTTCTTATTGTAAACAATGAAGGACAATATCTCAAACTATAGCTTTGTTTCAATTTATGTATACATTCGGTTACAGATGTTGGATAAGCTTCGAGACCGCTGGAGGCAAACTGGACAGTGGGATAGAATGGAAAGAGTAAAGACTGTTATTGTTGAACCAAAAGGAGGAGATAAAGCAGACTTTGATGAGCTGTTGCACATGTACTATGAGGCTGTGGGAGGTATGGCAAAATTCTTGCAAGTTGAAGTCTACATCTGAAATATCTGCCTAAAGTTAGATTGACGATTGTTGCATGATGTCCAAAATTAAGAATACGTTTGGTAACATTAATTTAAGTAGATATTGCTCTTAGCTTATCAGTGGATTACTGAAACCCACAACACTTTTTTATTGTCTACTTGTTTCTACCACCGTGTGTGTCCTTTAACATTCTTAACTTTAAGAGAAAACGCAAGGGATATTTGGACTTTTCTTTTGTAGCAACTTGTTAACTAGAAGAAATCATAACAGTAGAATTAAATCCACCCGAGTGCATTTTGATAAAGAAAAAAATCACAGAAAGAGACTTAACGGTACTAATGTCATATGTTTAGAAGAAATAGAAAGGAACATTTGCGTGGTAACACCTATTTACTGGACAATGTTGATGTTCTTCTAATAGGTTGGAATGCACCTAATTACAGAATGAACAAACGTGTAACTCTTAGAATCCAGTAATTACTATTAATCCATTCTAGTAAGGATCTTGAAGTTTAAAACATGTAATCTTCTGAATATAGCAAATACCCCCTTTTATTGCATTGCTAACTAAAAGCAATAAAGTATTCTAGATATGTAACACTTAATTGAAAAACTGTGCTTCTTATCTAAATCACTAACATGAATAGAAGAAGACTGGAGAGTATCTTAAATTGATCAGTTTATTAAATATTAATATAATATGAAATATTCTATATTTATGATGGTGGTTTTTAAATTTGGTAAATGTGTCTTTTTCATTCACTTACTTAATTGTTATGTTAATGATAGCATACTGTTGATTTTGTCAAATTAATTAGTTCAACTCTGGTACATCTCCTGTTACTTCAGTCACCCAAGACTGTCAATTTAAACATTTTATAACTTCCTTCCGCTAAATTAGCTTGAAAATCGAACAATTAAACACAGCATAATCGTAAATTTGTGACAATTGTGTGATTATATGATTTACATGGAAAGAGAACAAAATAGCAAGAACTAGTTGCAAGGTTCTAATTTCTGCCTTTCCAGAGCAAACCAGTCTGGAAAGATGTTTGTACTGATTCTCAGAATATAGTCTTTGGAATATAAATAATAAAATCAATTACATTATATGATGTCATGCTAAAGATACTGAGATTTTAAGATGTCATTTAGTTGTTAATGAATTTGCCTTAAGGAGTGTTCCATGGAATAAAATTAAACAGCTGGATGTTAAACAAAATTAAATATACAGTATGTCATTATTTTATTGGCAATTGAACAAAAGGTCTGCATTTAATATTAGCTATCCCTGCTAAAAATTGAAACATATTGTCAAAATGCAACACATTTTTTTGTCTTTCTCTGTAATAATCTCTACAAAAATAGCAATTAGCAACTAGGTGACATTATAATGTCTGATTTATTGTAGATGGAGCTTTATTAATTGCTGTCTGCCGAGGTAAAGTGAGTGAAGGTCTTGATTTTACGGATGATAATGCTCGTGCTGTAGTCACAATTGGGATTCCTTTTCCCAATATTAAAGATCTGCAGGTAAGAATGACTTCAACCTCCTTAAAACCATACTGTATGTGTTAAAAAAGAGTTCTTATTAATATGTTGAGTTTTGTTTTCAATATAGACTAACATGCAATAAATATGTCTACCTGCTGCTTTCATTTTAAGTATATTCCTTGTGTGTAGCCCTTGAAATTGTACACAGATGTAACCAAAACTGTACATTTAGTAACTATTACTAAAGTTAGTTAATACCCGTTGTACCCTGTCTGTAAGTACAGGAAGCAGGATTTTAGTTAAGTTTGAACACTTTTCATGTTTGCTGTGCAGTGTCATAATTATTAATTTGTGATAAATATACTTAAAAATAAAGTTTGGAAATGTATTTGAAAGTACCTGTTAAACATATTGACTACTGTTGATGTGAAGTAGAGAGGAGTACTTAGTTTGGTTCATGATAGTTAATTTTTTACAGATTTGATCAAATCAGGCACTAGGTTTCATTGAAGCATGTAATTTCAATTTAAATGTTAAATTGAGATGTTTTGTTATTATTAAAAAATTACTTTTTTAATTAATATTTAAACTTTTTTTAAGTTATATTCACATCATCTGAGTTTAATGGAATTTTGAATGTAATTATTTTTTGTTTATGTCATTCCTAGCAAGTAACACTGACCTTTAAGCTTTTTACTTTCCTGTCAAAGTATGTTGAATATCACCAAAGTGGGCCTGTCACCATAGGGGGTTTGCAGAAATGATTGACACTTACCAGCAGTTTACCTTAAATGCAGCAAAACAACAGTATGCAGCAGCTTCAAACCTCTGGGGAAATAGTTTGATTTTTTCCCTCCACTTCCACTTCACTGAAACTGTATTGAATTTGCTATTCTGTGGGTAGTTTGTGGTAGCATAAAGTTGAAATAATGTCCCTCTCTTGCAGTCTCTAAAACTTAGTTTGATTTGAGACGAGCAGATACATCCACAGTAAATGTGGAGGATGATGTGCAGAAATGTTCTGCTTATGTCCCAGATGCAACAGTCTAGTGTCCTATTCTTTGAAAATGTTTAATTTTGCATCCATTGCCTTTTCTATTGACTACCATACATTATATTTATCACTGAATAAACGATAACAATATCCTAGAATTAGCATAGTGACTTAAGTCTGGTAAAACATTTCTCAATAGTGATTTGTTGTTTAGTAGGAATCATACACAGTAAATGTGCTGCTTCCTGTAACTGTACATTTCTGTAGGCATTTGGAAAGAAAATGTCTGATTTTATTCAGTTCAATGCTAGTAAGCTTCAGATTTTGTGCACGTAGAGGATGGTGTTATAAAATTTCTGCTGTCTAAAGGTAAAATTTTCAGTAATTTAACTTTGATTGTTTGTAATTAATGAAAATTGAATAAGGGAAATGCAAATACAACTTGCTGTTACTCATTGTGTGTGCACATACAGTACATCAACTGTACACATTTGTTCATGGTAAAAAGGTTTTTGGTGCCTATGTAGCCATGTTTGGCTGAAAAAATGTTTTTTAAATGTAATGTCTGCAATATTCTCTGTCAGCTACTCTAATATTGTGATTAATCTCTAAGCAAACAGCTAATCCATATTAAGTTTTAAAATGAGCTGGGGGTTATACATACTGCTGAAATGAAATCAATAAACTTGTGATCAGAACGGCACCATAATAGTGTCATGCATATTATTCTATAGATCTCATCATCTCATTCTTACTCTGTTAATACACATTTCATAACAGATGCCACACCATTCATAATATTATGTTTTTTCCCTTGATCAAAACATCCTATTCATCTAGTGTTTCCAAATTAACATCAAGTCTAAGTTACCTATAATCCTACTCTCTACCATACTACTTGGTAATTTATTTAATGTGTCTATAGTTCTTTGCATAAAGGAAAACATTCTAACATTTGTTCAAAATCCGTACTTAACATTCCAACTGTGTCCCCTTGTTCTTGTTGCAGAATATATTTTAAAGAAACTACTGGGATCTACTGTTTTAATTCCATTTATAATTTATAAATGTCAACCATGTCCTTACTTAATCTTTGGTTGCTTAAACTCCTTCAATCTTGCTTCATAACTCGTGTCTCTTAGTCCTGGAGTAGGCCTAGTTGCTCTTCTCTGAAGTTTCTCTAGTGCTGCTTTGTCTTTTTTGTAATATGGGGGCCAAAAATGAACTCCAGGTGAGGCTTCACTAGTACATTGTATAATTTACGCCTGGCCTCCCTTGACATTCCACACATTGTTATATGTTACCTTGCACCCTATTAGGTTTCTTGATCCCCTCGGTACATAGCCTTGATGTAGATAGTGATGAATGTGCTCTGGCTTATCTCATTAGGTGCATTTTCAAGTTTCAGACCTCTCATTGTGTGTTCAAATCTTAACACTTTAGTTTTGTATATGTAATACTTTATATTTACGTTCATTAAATTTCATCTTCCACAAATTTGCCTAAGCCTGTATGCTATCCAAGTTCCTCTGTAACAATTAAGCTGATTCTGCATTATCTGACATTCTGTCTAGTTTGGTGTCATCTGCTTTCTTAACCTGCTTATTGTTTATACTTTTGCATAGGTTGTTTCTGTGTATTAAAAAGAGCAGGCACTCCCTAAAGGATGCACCTTTTAAAATCATCTAATGCTAAAAAGAAGTTCTCCTCACAAGATCATTTGCCCTCTTCTTTAAGTTTGGTCACTAGCTTTTAATGTGGTAACTTATCAAAAGCCTAATAAAAATCAAGAAAAATAATATCATTTATACCTCTATGATCATATTATTTTGTTGGTTACTTTTAGAATTACAGCAAATTAGCGAAACACAACCTTACTCATCTGAACCTGTGTTGAGTATTTCCTAATGCACTTGTTCTTGACATGTGTTGCTCAATCTTTACCTGTAATGAACATTAAACTTACTGATGAGATATTTGCGAGCTCTAGTCTTTAGGAATTTCCCCAGTATGCAGAGATATAAAAAAAAATATGTACCAAGGGTTTATATGTGTACTCACTAACTTTCTTAAGCACTCAAGGATAAATGTTATCTAGTCCTGGTGATTTGTTAAATTTCATTTTATTTAATCCAAGCAGTACCTCTCCCTCTATAATTTCTAATTCACTAAGTACCTCCTTGGTACTTCCTGTTACTTTTGGGAGGTTAACTCCGGGGGGCGCCCCCCCCCCCATATGAGTCAGAAGGTTGCCGGTTTGAATCCCGTAAGTGCCAAAATTGACTATGCTCTGTTGGGCCCTTGAGCAAAGCCCTTAACCTGCAATTGCTGAGTGCTTTGAGTAGTGAGAAAAGCACTATGTAAATGCAAAGAATTATTATTATTACCTTTACTGTTTGTAGTGCTCTTGACCTCCTTGACTGTTCTTTTACTAGTAAAATATTGAATGAATCTCTTTGGGTCATCTTTTGCCTTTTCTGTAGTATTTCTCTCTAGCCTTCTTTTAATCTTCCTAATATCATTTTTTTGCCTTTGCTGTCATGCTGCCATATACCTGACAGTTAGTGATGGAGTTACTAGTATTGTATTCCTTATATAGCTGTTTTTTTTTCTTTTGTATCTTCCCTTTTATTTTCTTATTTATCCTCATCCCACTTTTCTTTAATTACATACGACCTATAAATTTTGGGATGAACTTATCCTGTATTATATACAAAACACCTTTAAACCTGTCCCACTTCTCTTCAGCTGTCTTCACACTCAAAAGCATATCCAATTTATCTTGGATGGTTTGGAGCATGTGCCTTACAAAAAATTATATTTTACTGTTTTCATTTAGAATGTGCACTGCACTAAAACACTGAAATCTATAATATTATGATCACTTGAATCTAGTGGTTGCCTTTACCCCTTCAATTCTATCTTAATAAATAATTCTGATTATTACAGAATACTAAATCTGGACAAAATCTAGAAAATCTTGAATACTAAATCTAGATCCCACCCCCACCCCATGCTGCTCTTTTAACATACTGCATTAAAACAGTTACATACTGTATTACATTCAGAAACTCTTCTTCTTGTGTTGTGCTATTTGTAAAATTAGCCCAGTTAATATTTGGGTAATTAAAGTTGCCCATGGCTATAGTATCTCCCTCTAATCTTGCCTTTTTCATATAATTAAAAATATGTAAATTTAAACTATCGTCTAAGCCTGCTCACTAAGCTGTGGTTTACTAACTATTTGAAGATGAAAATTTAAATTCTATTTAACGTACTTGGTGATTTCCTCACCTTTTCATTTTTGCCTGTCTTTCCCAAATAATGTGTACCTGTCTATGTTATACTCCTGACCATTTCTGTTGTTTAGCCATGTTAATATTGTTTCTATTACATGAAAGTTGCGTACAGCTACATATAATTCCAACTCATTTATTTTAATTATTAATACTCCTATAATTAAGACAAGCAATTTCAGTTGTAACTTATTTACTGATATCAAATACATGAACATGTAACATTTATATAACACATCAGAAATATACAGGTTACTCAAATCTAAGATCCAAAAACTCCCATCTGGATAGAGAGTAACTAAACATAATTGCATATTACTCACAAAACCACTCAAAAAGTCTGCTTCTGGTAATGGCCACACTCTTGCAGGAATGCAAAGTACACATAGTATGTGGTGTTTTCTAAATGTAGAAAAATCTCTCAGGGTTGGAGCAACTACTCTTCTAATGCTAGATAGAACTAACCACTGTCTCCATAGTAGCTTGTAATTGCTTTTTAATTTGGTGGTCACCAAACTTGAATTGCCAATGTTGTAGGACATTAAAATAAAAGGTGAATTGCTGACTAATATGTTCCTTGGCAGGGTCTTGATCTGTCTCTGTAGAACCAAAAGAGACTATTGATATGCTCCACTCAGATAAACAAACAAAATTAAACACTAATAGTCATCTTAGTTCATTTACAGGCCTCATTCTTAGACTTCTGAGCCAAAACTCATCTTTATAATATCTGACTAAATTACTGAAACATTTAAATTAAAACATGATAATTTCATATGAAACAAGATGAATCATTTACCTCATTGAGGCTAACAGGCAAGGTCAAAATAATAGATAAACCTCGTCTAAGTAGTGCTTTAAATTAATAGCATCCCTTTATGCACATTCTTACTGCAGGTACACTGCATTGAGGGATAATGCCCAAACTTTCACTGTAAAACTCTTTTCAGTGCACATTTATTGTTACTTCACATATCCACTTTTACTACAATATTCTGTTCACAAGCCAAATCAAACAATGATAGTTGTTGAAAGACCTCTAACGAGTGTAACATATACCATTATTCTAGAGTACTGTGTTTTATAGAATGATCTTAGAGTGACTAGAATATACTCTACCAAATATACACCAGATTGTTTAAAAATTTTTTCTTAGTCCTTTTAGAAGATGTTTTTGTTTAAATATAGGACCCTCCTATACATGTGTTTTATTAGTCTCTTCTTATGCTCTCTTATCCTCTCTAAACCTTTCTAAATTCCTACATAATAAATTGTATTCCCATCTATCAAAATAAGTTCTCTAATACCTCAAAAACTGCTATACTAGAAGGTTGTTGATAAATATTTTCGGATGAAAACTAGATGCATGTAACAATGTGATCCTGTCGGTTTTCCGCAAGCTGTAAATGCAAATTGATTAACTTTTTTGTTGATCAAACTTTTTGGAAACTATGGAAAAAGGGTGCATTTCAAAAATCTACTATATTATAAAATAGTAAGGTCTTTGTCTCCAGTCCCTTAGAGTAATGTAATCAGTTTGACGTTGATGGACAGGAAGTGCGAATGTGAGATGCATGAGGAAGAGTAACAGCGCACTCTGAGAAAGCTGCTTTTAAAGATGGAAAGTATAACAACGTACTGGAGGTAAGAAAGATGCCTTGAAAATGTTGAGAGAGCCTGAGAAGCAGGCTTTACAGGAACACAGTTGAGAAAGGTCACACTGGTGAAGAGAGGTTCAGACACATGTAAATACAGAGGAAAGGTGATAGTAAATTATTCTGTTTCCTGCCTTTGACTGATAATGTAGCTGGTATTTACTAAACCAACATCTAGAAACAACACCTACATTTGAGAAGTAAGAGTAAAAAAATTATGATGTCCTAATGCTCCATGACATTTAAGCAACTAATAAAATATTTTTATATATCTTTTTAATATATTTTAAACATCTATAGCCAGAATTCAAAAGAAATTGGGAAATATTGTATATTTCTTAAACAAATTATGCATTAAATATTGAAAAGAATTGCTGGAAGTTTAGCTTTAGGTAGCATGTTTGTTAAATCTGAATTAACCTGAACCTAACACATACAAAATGTGGTGTGCCTTTAAAACACATTCAACTTCAAGTTTCTCTCTAAAGGGATCCCCATCATCTCACAAGTCACAGTCACTTAATACTTGCAATGTAACAGTGAGGCTTTAGAAAATGCATGTAACATACCAGCTAATCCAATTCAGGGTCATTAAAATCTGGAGCCTGTCCTAAAGCAAAAGTCCAAAAAAAAAGCCAAAATCCAGCCCTGGAAAAGTCAAAAGTCACCATTCCATTTCAGACTTCTCTGATGGCAGACATTCACACTCTCCCTGGACTACTTTAGTGTCACCAGCTAACTTAACCTGCACATCCTACAAGGACACAGAGTCCATATGCAGACTCCACACTGACAATGACTGGGTTTGGCATTTGAAGACAGGACCATAGTATCAATAAGACTGCAGCACTGACCACTTAATGACCACCATGCGGTTTGTTTGTTTGTTGCATACCATAACATCCAGATTATATAGGTTGAATTTAGTCTCTCCAAAAATACTTTTCATTTTCTGATAGACTGTCTTACTTCCTAAGTGTGATTAAACTCATCTTTTTACTGTTGCTGGTTTCATAAATTTTTAATATGCCCTTAGTCTGCTCTGTGGAACTCCTTGTGAGAGATATGTTAAGGTGTAGTAATTTTTTTTTAATTTCAATGTATACTCAGAGATCAAAAAATGATGCACATTAAATTGCATTTTGTTGGCAGCTATTACAATCATTTTGTCAAATTAACTACATTTCATGTTTGCTTCTAGTTTTTAACAAGGTTCTTAGTTAAATCAACAAAAAACTGTATTCCCACACTTAATGAATGTATTGGTCTAAAAATGTGACTTCCTAGTTGCAGTCAATATTTTGTAAACACTTCAGCTACTGTCAAATAATTCAGTAAATTGTACTGGAGCAGTTGTACTTATTTGTAGCTTACTCAAGCTCTTTGTATAGCTACTTTTAAAGACATCAGTTTCCCTCTCTATTTCAGCGGTATTGTTGTTACACAATTAGCATATTAATGTCAGGTAAGTTGTCAGTTGCTGAGCAATATATCTTGAAATATTTATCCTGTAATGTACTTCTACATTACTGGTCATCATTTGCTGAACAAGTGATATGATTGAGGTACAAATTTACTTGTATTTAAGGCACTTTTTTGTAATGCTAACTGCATTATTGTTCACCTTCAGTATATGCTGCATAATGAACTTTTAAAAATGCATATTTTTACAGAAGCTTATCTGATAAACAAAGTATTAAATAGCTGCACTCTGCTAAGTGTCTTTCTGTATCATTTTAAATGTATGTGTGTTTTGGTAGCTTCCGAGTTGAAGGCTTAAAGCATTTAAAAGAAGTGAGTAGTGGCCTGAAGCAGGTACCATGAATCTCTCCTAAACTTGAACTTACATGAGAGCAGACAATGAAGGTCTGCAAACAGATAAGGGGTAATCTGTGTGACAGCTACAAGATGGTTGTTTTTGCCACAGGCTGACTTCTGCTGCTTGGCAGAACAGTTTGTCTGCCAAGCATGCCTGATGGCTAAGTGTATATTTTTAAGGATGAACAGGTATACGGAAAAGGCTATCTTTTGACATTTAACTAAGGCCCCCAGCCTGTGGTTTATTGCACATTTAGGATATTTGCTAGCAGCCAGAATTGGCTTTTTCGCATATGCATCATGTCATCTTGCATTGAACACTGACATGATGTGAGGGATTGAAGGGTTACATGTTGAAATAGATTCTGATTGTACTTGGATGACATTTGATGCCTTAAGGCATTAGCCCCTGCTTTCAGTGGCAGGGTATTGTACTTCATAGTTAACTCTTTAAAATCTGCATAGCAAAAATCATGAAGAAACTGCAAAAATGACTGAACAAAGCATAGTTTAAACTGTTATACAATCTCTGATACTACACACAGGCATTGTTTTAAAAGTCCTAAAGATGGATTTCTTTGGCAGTTCTATGTTTTTATAAACCACTAATTCTCTCTATTTCAAAGGGCTTTTGTAAAGGCAAACCACTTAATACTGAAGAAGAGACTAAAGCTAAAATATTAAACAACTAGTTGGTGTTTCCTTGCATTCTCCAAGTATTACAATATATTTTAGTAGATAAAGATGAAACCTCATACCCAGATAATAATATAATGGATGTGTGTTGTGCCCGCGGCGTCACAAATATCTGGTCGTCCATCTTTTGGGATTTAACTTGTGACCTTGCATTTCCCAGCCTTTACATGACTCAAATAAAATCCTGTAGCCCAAAAAGCTACTGTTTCTTAACTACAGTAAAAATGTATTGATTACATTTTTTACTAATAAAAAGACAGGGCTTCAATGCGTTGTAGTGTTTACTGTATTTTTAGCCTACTTAATCATTGTGCATTTACTATTTTAAGGTGAAAATGAAAAAAGCCTGTGAACTGTTTTTATTTGTGCAAGAGAAATGATGGCAACTCCTAATATGAAATATTACATTTGCATAGTATGAAATTCTAATACTCTGGTACATTTCAAACTAAAGCGGTCTTGTTCATATTTGAATTTCTTGTAGAATTTAAATGTACATTGCAGTTTTCAGTCTGAAAATGTAAAATGTATCCAGTCAGATGCTTTTCTCCTGATGCACTTTGCATCATTACAAAAATGTTTTTTTGCCATCTTGCTTTTAATCACTTCTAGTAACAACCCATTCATATGTTTTGTTTGAGTATATTTCTGTTATTGTCCTTAATCAAACCAACAGTTTTCTAATGAGCAGTCTTTCTGCTTTCAAATGAAAAAGCCCTATTGTTGCCTGACTCTGTCCTCCATTTTCAATTAAAGGAATCAGCTGATGTGACTGCCTCACCTCTAGCTAACTGGAGCTCCTAAAGGCTGTTGTATACATCATGCTCAAGCTCCAAAACTAATTCAGTCTAAATGAACGTGGAAAACCAAGAACAATGTGCTATAAGTCTCTCTTTATTTGCCATTTTGTGTACATTGACGTTATGGGGGCTTCTTCACACATTCTTCTGACAAATGAAAACTTTAATTTCAGTAAAGAATGGAATAATAAATTGCAATTGGTAATATCACAAGACAAAATATCAATATTATTATATTGTGATTGACTCAGGTATCTTGATAGTATCATATCAAACAGTATATGGTGTCACTTGCAATTCTTACTCATAAAAAAGTTTTTTCTAAAGAATTTGCTAAAGTTGCAAAAGCTTTTAAAATACAAGATAACTTCAGTTTACTTATTGCTACAAAGAGCTTGGTGTCCTGAATGATGCCCTATTTTTGCTGAAATGTAAACCTGAAAACATTTTCTAAACTATTTTTGTCAGCTAATGATGAAAACTGTTGTTAATTCAAATACAGCTGCATACTTCTCAAAGTTGCTTGCCTAGTGAAACTTGCAAGACTCTTTAGCACAGGCCTTTGTAGTAATGCAAATACTATTTATGTGACACTTAATGAAAACTCTGTTTTTGTCTGTATATTCCTAGGATTTGTGGTATAGCGGGTCCACAGCTCACAGAGCAAAGGCCGTTCATTTTTAAATAAATAATCATCGCACCCGAAGCGGCTTCGTGAGGGGGGCGTTGTCGTGGCTAATGCTACAGCTGTGATGGCCCCTCTTCATTTTAAATGAAGCGCGAGTCGGTTTTGGAGAGAAAAAGGTAGAAGGAAAAAGAAGGAAGGAAAAGAACGGAGGTTAGAGGGAAGGAGGAAGCAGGCGAGCAAGTCGGTGCAGCAGGAAGCGAGCGAGCGAACGCTTGCAGGCAGCTGAAGGCAGCCTGGGTGTTTGGCCAACACCTGGGAGAAGTGGTTGTGGTCGCCCCGTAGAAGATTGTTTGGTAGGGCGGGAGTGACTGGGAAGGTGCAGGACTCTCCGCGTAAGTTAGCGGGAGTCGGGACTTGGGACGCGGTGTCCCTAACGTGAGAGCCTTGGCCGTTAAGGGATTCCCAAGTCGCTGTCCGTAGGAGCCGACCGGAGCCAAGGATCGGTAAGGCAACTGACAGCAGTAGCAGGAGTAGGCAGAAGGTCAGCTGCACAGTGAGCGTCTCCCTTGTTGCGGGGCCCTGATGGGTGAAGCAGGTGAGACGCTAGTTTGAAAGAGGCACCGGGCTTTTCTATTTATTGATTTTAAAGACTGCTTCCTGAAGAACATTTTAACCTCGTTTTAAACAATTGGTTTTCATGTATTTTTAACCTCCACAATCCACGTTTTCATTTTATTGGATTATTTATTGAAGAACTTTAAATAACTGCACTAATTATTTGAACACCTGAACTGTTGACTGTTTTAAATAAAAGCACAATGCACATTTGCACTTTACCATCCTCTTGCTTAGATGTTATTGCCTTTGCTGACTAGCTCATCGGTAACATTACCGACGGTGTTGGGTTCAAGAGCTTCCTAAACAGCGATGGGAGTGTGGAGCCAGAACCCGCATCGTCACAGGATTCTCCATATGTATATCAGTGAATCAGCATCCATAGTAGCATATTTTATTATCAGATTGTTTAATTATGGCACTGTTGTTGATTCTGCAGTATTAGATTATACTGTCAGTACACTGCACTCGGTTCTTAATTTCCTGGTCTTCAAACCTGTATTGTATCATATATTGCCACTTTAAACTGTTCTCTTATTTGCTTTGTAATCTGCAAGGGATGGTATGCTATGTTAAAAGTGCTGTATCAAATAACGATTGATTGTGTTAACACATTATTGTTATAAACCGTTTATTATGTTCCATGATATATTTTTTCAGTGGTAGTTTTACATGTTTTAACAAATACAAACAAATCTGCTGTTAAGGGGCTATAAACAGTAAAATAATTAGGTTGAGACTGTCATTTTATGGGTAACTAACTCTTCATTTCTATATAATTTCATATATTATTGTATTGATTTTCATATAAAATGAAAAGTAAGCCTCTGCTCATGGTAATGTTTTGCCATTTTGTTTATTTTTTAAAGTGCTGGATGCATCTTGAATAGTTGTGCTCTACCTGACATTTTATATAACAGTTTTAAATCAAGTTACCTGTCAACAGTGGTTAGAGATCTTCTGACTTTTGTCCTTGAGCAGATTGTGTCAAATAGGAATTGAACTTTTCACTTGTCAATTTAAAAAGATTAAGGCTATAATACAAAGCACTGAATGAATTGATGGACATTTCCATGGCATATTTGTGGCAAGGATTCTTTTGAAGTGTCCCTTTCTTGTTTCTTCTTTTTACCCCTTCATAACAAATCTGTCTTTTGAGGCATGCAAGTATAAACTACTTCAGGCTTCAAGTGTTATCACTAACATGATTTGTTTTGCTCTGCCTTTATTAGTCAACCCACTTTACAATCAATATGCTTTCTCTTTACATGATTGTTTTGACTTTTGTCTTGCTACTAGCTAGTAGGTTTTCTTGCTTAACTGTCATAAAGTCCACAGTTATGAAAACTCTTCAATAAAACATTTTAGGAAAGAAGAATTTGTTTTTCAGAGTTGTTTATTAAAAGAAAACTTTGTTGCCTGTTGCCAAATCTTCATGGAGTTCTAATAATGAACTGTTTTTTCCATAGTTACCTGGCAATAAAATAATTTATTTTAAACTCATCTGCATTGACGAAAAAAATTAAGTTCAGGTTTAATTTAAATGAAACAATAATCTACACAATACACTAATAATGCATTAGCATGTAGTTTACGGTATATTAAATAAATGTTTTATGGGTAGTTTATTATATTTCATCAGTTTACTGCTTTTGCAGTGAAAAGAACTATTTTATCATTCTGCAAAGTTTCAAGTGAGTATGTATATTTATTATTGTGTGGTATATACTAGGTATTGGATTTAAGCATAGGTATGAAGTAGTTTAAAGTATCATGGGCATTTATTATCATAATATTTTTGCACTGTGGTTGTACTTTTTTTCTTCTCCTGTGTTTAGACAATAACGTTTTTAAAAAAAGAGTTATACTATGCATTACGTTACTATTTTCTTATTTCCCAATCTGATTGTCTCATTTGGCAGTATTATATAGTGATATGTAATGCTATAATGCTGATGTGTTAGTAAACAAAGCACTGTGCAGTGTTGGCATGGATAAGTCAAAAGATTTGCAACTGAATTATGGGAATTAATTTGTTTTGTGTTATACTGTTTATGTAAAATGTTTGGAGTAGGATGGAGCAGATTGAGGAGCTTTTAAAAATTTTGCATTGAGAGTTTTAATTAATATTTTTTTTTCTTTTTAGAAGCAGGTATTTATGTTCGGTTGGCCTGTATTTATTTATGCATTAAACTTCCAACTTATTTTTATAGTGCATTTATAAAAGACATAGCAATATTACACATAATTAGTAATCCTTAAACGTTGAATTTTCTGAACACCTTGGAATTTTAATATTCTGGGTGTAGATGTTGAGATGTTGTTCTTGATGTAAGATCATAAGCCTGAGAAACAGTGTCACTTCTTTAAGAGTAGGGACTTGTCTTCAACAGGTGCTACAAGTGAGCATGTCATTATTAGTAATCAAAGCTTTTTATTTGTCTGTCCTATTACGAACAAGAATAATCTGCAGTATTTGGTAAAATTCTGTGTATATTCAGACCATTTATTTTCCTTGTGATTTATTTTAATTATCTGTTTTCTTAAAAATAATTTGTTGATGTTAACATACAAATTTCTTGAAAGTTCAGTGTTCACTCTTTACATTCTAGTTCAAATTGCATCAGTTATCTTTTCTAATTATATTTATAGGTAAAGGAAATGAACACTTTTTTTTTTAACTACACAATTTTGAGTAATCATATATTAAATGAACAGAGCACAAACATTCTTGCAAGAAAGGCTGCATTCATTTGAAACCAGTAATCAACAGTGCTATTTCAGACTAAAGAAAACATTGAGTTATTTGTGTTAATTTTCTTTAATTCTGAGTTTACATTTTATCTTCTAAGTATAGAAAACACCTCTTTAAATGAATAATTTATGTATTTCTAAGGTGGAGCTCAAAAGGAAGTATAATGACCAGCATTGCAAGACACGTGGTCTTTTATCAGGCAGCCAGTGGTATGAGATTCAAGCATTTAGAGCTCTCAATCAAGCATTGGGAAGGTAAGGAGAAACTTCTCCTATGAAAATTCTTACTTGGAGTATAAAATTCTTTTTTCTTATGCAGTTATTAATAAGAACATTTGTTTTTCAGTGCATTTACAGCAATATGTAAAATATATTTTAAAAAATCAGTGTAATATTTACTTATTTTCAAGTATACATAAGAGTCAATATCCTGTTCCACACTTAAAAGGAAGAAACATACAAGGAGAATGCCGGAGTGATAGAGCATATATTGAACATTACAGAAAAATATTTTGTTAAACTAGCTGGTATTATTGTGGTGGTTTCACTTTCAAAATGCAAAGAAAGATTATTTAAAAAGAATATAAATTAATAAATAATAAATTGAAAGTGAGCATATTTTGTCACAATATAGTGCAGAACAAAGGAAAGCAGGCTTTTGCCCCTTTTTTTTTAGTTGCTATTATTATCCTTTTTTATGCCAACTTAAAGCAGTAAGCATATAAAACTTGTATCCATCTAGCACTTTAACGCAAAATTACTCTCATCATCATGTATTTATGCTAATAAAGTAACATACCTATGTAAACCAAAGGTATAATGGTTAAGTGTGCAATTTTTACCATTTTAGTTTTTGATGGCTTTATTACTAAAATTGATTGTCGTTCCTAATCCTGCAGATATTTCTTCAAACATCGATCTAGTTTTTTCTGCAAACAGGTATTTTCTTGAGAATAAAAGTATTCATTATACCCTCACATTTCAATTTCACATTTTTTGGTAATTTTGTTTCAGTTTTCAGACCAAATAAATTACCTTAATCAACCACATCACAGTCACTGATGTAGAAAAATTTAATGGCTTTAGCATACAACTTGAGTATTCCTACATAGGACATTCTGAAGACTGAGATTGTATGTGAATTTGTTTATTTATTTTTTTAATTAATCCTAGTGATACACAGGAAATTAATATTTAAATATAAGAGCCATCAAAATCCTGAGTATCTGCAATGCTGTCTTTTTTCAGTCTAGTACTGATAGCTGGGTGTGAAAATCCTTCTTGGGATAGCAAACCACAAAAGCAGCCATGAAAAAGGAGCTAAAATCCATATGAGCAGCAACATGCTGGCACCATGCTTCGCTATATTACTATTAATATTTATTGCTTTTTTTACTTATGCATCTGCAAATCATGAAGTGCTTATGACAGTGTTGCTTGTGACCGGCTAGCAACACACAACAGGAGTCTTGAAGTATATATTGCAGTATTATGACGTGTCTTGTTGCCAGACAGGTATGGGCAGAGCGGTTCAAGATCAGGAGGAGTACTGGTTAGTTAGTAAAACAGCGACAGGGTAAGGATAGCAGGCAAGAGTCAGGCAGATGAAGGCAAAATTGTTTTACTGTTTTGGAAGTGTCCAACAGACACAGACAAAGTACCATTTATATCGCAACATTCCAAATAAAAAGTCAGTCTGCCCCAGGATTGTCACAGTATCAAGTCAGGGTCTGGACAATCTGTCTACTTTTTCTCCTTTATGGATGCAGCAGTATTTATAAAAGTGGGCAGAACATTTTTAATTACACTTCATTGTTTTAGGCATTATATGGCTAGCCAGCAGCCATGTAAGAAGAAAACTAATTGTGGAACAAGGTGTGTTTGGTGAAAAGGCTGTTTAAATTGTTGTGATAAATGGAGAAAGAGAATTATGCTGGTTATTTTCCATTTTTCTTTATTGAGAAGGTCATAGCATTCTCAAGTTTAAGAGTGAATGGGACAGAATCAGATGCAAAATATAAATTTTAGGGCATATGTGAAACATTGAAAAAACTGCTTTGAGTACACTTGTAGATCAAAGTGCAGAGTAATAGGACAGGAAAAAAGCACCATGTTGTGAAGGGGCCTGGCTGCAAGTTTTACTAATCAAGATAATAAACTAACCATTCAAAATTATGAAACGGCTTGCCATGGAACTGATGCGCAAAAGCAGATTAGTAAAAAGTAAAAATACGTAATGCATCTGGTGTAACAAGAAACCAAAATTAGTGTAGGTAAAACAAAAAAACATTCTTTGACAATCAAATGTCAGCTTTTGTCTTCGAATGAGACTGTTTTTTTTTTTTTTTTTTAAATAAATTTCGAATTATATTTGAATAGTTACATTCGATCTGGCAGCCCTAGTTGACACTAATATTGTATGCGTAATACCAGTAAATATTTTGATAAGAACAGTCATTTATCCCAAGATCACACATCAGTCTCTGCTCAACTAACTATTGCCAAATATTATTGAATTGAAATAGGACATTTAGCATAATAAATATTTTGCCTCAGTACTTATTCTGTGGATGTATCTGTGGAAAGAATCCTTTGAAAAATATCCAAGAAGGAACCCTGCTGATTCACTATTGAATTAATTTTAATTTACTTTTCCTAATTTGACAATTACAAGATTTTTTTTTTGCTCTCTTTGCAGGTGTATCAGGCATAAGAATGACTGGGGTGCACTTATACTTGTGGATGATCGCTTCAGATGCAATCCTAATAAATATATTAATGGTAAAGTTCAATGATGTGTTAGACTTTACTCTCAGTATTTGTTTGATAAATGCATTGTTTTTATTTATTTATTTTTTTAAATGAGATCTTCAATTTTCATTTTGAATTATATCATTTTAGGTGTAGGCATTTGAAAACTATTACGATCATTAAAGAGTACTAGCATTTTATATCACATTTTTAAGCCTTGTACTTACCACTTTAGTTTGAATGAAGGAACAGGGATGACTTGAATTCAGTTTTATATTTTTACCGAGTCTGTAAGTATTATTTATAGAAAAAAAGGTACTGAGTGTACCAGTATACACTCATTAATTGTCATTTGTACCAGAACGTTAAGGGCATTCTGAAAATTTTATTTTGACTGTTTTCAAAAAAGATTCAGCATAGCACCCTTCATCAATTACTAATGCTTAAATAAGCTGATAACAAGTTGATGCCATATCTTTTTCAGGAACTAGCTTTTAACCACTGGATGGTGCTAGTATTCCATTTCAAAAGTAAACCATTGTTTTCATTTTTTTTTTAATCAAGCAATACCACATTACCCTGAACATTTGCAGATGCCATTTGCGCTTTTTTGAACATTTTTTTATTCTGCTTTTTTATGTTTAACATTTTATAAATGATTTTTTTAGTGTAGAGTATAAGACTATTTCAGCTTGTCTTGCTGTTGTCTATAGTCCAGTATATCCAGCCTTAACAGTACAGTTATGTTTACTGTACTAGTACATTCTTACACTACTTCAAACAGCCTTTGTAGAACTTCTGGCCATTTCTTCTTTCTTCATTGTCAAGAAAAGACAGACTGGGTTGGTATCCTGGTTTTAAAATACCTCACCAACTAAGCCAAACAAACTAGTAATTGTTCATAAATAATTTGAATAACATATGACAGGTACTCTGTCAGGTGGTCCTATGGATATATTTTTATTTGGTTAACATTTCTTGTGTGAATTACAGTTTACATGTGTCTATGTTTGCTTCATTGCTGACCTATTTAAAAAATATTAAATACACAAACACTACATATGTTATGAAATACACATTTTTTATAAATGAAATCTGAGTAGTTTAGATACTTTAGTATATTTTAGTTGTTTTGTGAAATTTTGTATTGACTATTTAATTTTGTTAACTTTTAGTAAAGAAGAATAAAATTTAAACATTAAGAATTGACACTTTTTCTTATCGACTGGAAGTAATACATTCAAAATTCTAAGGGTTCTTTCAGGAATGGTACTAGTTTGTGTCTAACACTATACACTATTTTAATTTCTAGTTATCCAGTTTGCTTCATTATCTATACTAATAAACGGCAAAGCCCTCACTGACTGACTGACTGACTCATCACTAATTCTCCAACTTCCCGTGTAGGTAGAAGGCTGAAATTTGGCAGGCTTATTCCTTACAGCTTCCTTACAAAAGTTGGGCAGGTTTCATTTCGAAATTCTACGCGTAATGGTCATAACTGGAAGTTGTTTTTCTCCATTTACTGTAATGGAGATGAGCTTGAAACCCGTGGGGGCGGAGTTTCGTGTGACATCATCACGCCTCCCACGTAATCACGCAGTACGTCGAAAACCAGGAAGAGGCCCAAAAAGTGCTGAAGAAAACATGCATTATATAATTGAGAAGGCAGCGAAACAATAAGAAGCGAGCGAGTGACATATACAGCCATATTCATGAGTTCTGCTACTTCGGAAACAAAGCACGATGTAAACCTAAACTTTAAATTAAGTTCATAGACCGGCTGCCGCTGGCGTTTGTAATTTAGTGCCTGCCCATATAAGGCCGTCTGTCAGCGGCAATCCAATAGCAAACTGCCACGGGTAAATATTCACGGGTGAAGGACTGTGCTTATGCAGAGGAAGATGACATGGTCAGGGTGGTGTTTGGCACAAACTCAGCGAAACTGCGAGAGAAAGTTTTAAGTGCCGGGACTTCGAGCCATGGACATAGCACGACATGGCACCAGCACAGCTGGGAAACTTCGATGCATGTACACCGAGCGGCTCACGTGAACTGACGCAGTGCACAGACAAAAAACAACAGTTCCAAAGAGCGCTGAACAAAAACCGAATTACACAATTGAAAAGGCAGCAAAAAAATATGAAGCGTCTCATACATACAAGCATATTCATAAATGCAGCTACTGCGGAAACAAAGCACACGGTGGAAAAAGTCAATGTCCCGCTAAAGGAAGACAGTGTAAAAAAAAAAAGCCTGTGCATGCAGTGTGTCAGGTCTCAGATAAAGAAGAAGACGAGCTGTTTATTGATGCAGTAAGAAACGAATCGATGAATGAAACCTGTCATCTTTACAACGATTGACAAACACGGAATGTAACTTGAACACAACACATCCTACAAATACGAACCTGATTGAAAGAAATAATGATAATCAAACACTCAATAAAACTCACAAAACAATTAATGTATATTGACAGTCATGTTACGTTATTTTTAAAATGTTCCCTTTTCTTTTTCATAGCTTCTTTAACACACTATGTCTCCGCTGCGATATGCGGGTATATATATATATATATATATATATATATATATACCCCGATCTAAATACTCGAATAATGGATACTTTATTCGCAATCAATGATTGTTTTGGTAAAGCCATACTCAGTGTATTCATTAGATGAACGATAAAAAAGTAAGAGCGAGGGGAGGATGACTTATTGAGGCATGCAGGCTGTAGTGCGCGTCAACTCTATCTGAATTGCGCGATCACATTTGAAAAAATATATCTTTTCAAGTTCTATTTAGTCCATATGTGTCAAACTCAAGGGCCGTGGGCCACATCTGGCCCGGCGTGTAATTATATCCGGCCCGCGAGATCATTTTATATACTGTATTATTGTTATTAATGGCCCGGGGATATGAAGCGCTGGTTACACAATAAACTACAGATCCCATAATGCAGCGCTTCAGCTGCCTTGCCGAACACTTACCGCGTCCCCGCGGTCTCTTCAGTCGTTTCCTTACTTTGCGAAGGAAGCAGCTTTCTCACAGCTTCTGCACTGTTTTAAAAACGAACGACATATAAGAAAGTCCTTTTTGCTTGCTTCAACAACGAAGCAACCTTTTTATTTAATTCACGGGTTCTCCGAGCTTCGCCAAGGAAGCAGCTTTCTCACAGCTTCTGTACTGTTTTAAAATCGAACGACATATAAGAAGACAATGACAAAACAATTATATTGTCAATCATGTTACGTTATTATTAAAATGTTTCCTTTTCTTTTTACTTCTCCGCTGCCAAGCGCGGGTATTTTGCTATATATATGTATATATAGATATATATATATATATATAGATAGATATGACAACAACACTCATATCAATGACAAAACAATTACATTAACAATAAAGTTACGTTATTTTTTAAATTTTTCCTTTTCTTTTTCATAACTTCTTTAACACAGTACTTCTCCGCTGCGAAGCGCGGGTATTCTGCTAGTTATCAATGAAAGAAATGAATATCAATTCCTTTAAATTTATACTAGGTATTTTGGCATTAGTAAAATGGTTTATGTTTGTTATAAATACAATAGTTATATATTTTTGTGGATTTTTTTATTACTTAAAATTACTCTATGTTCTTTACTACGTTTTCTGTTTGTCATGGAGCTGGAGAGTCGCGACTTGTTGCTCAGTGGTCAGACAAGTAAGCAATTTTAAATAAACTGAGACATGACTTTTCAACTGAGTTAGGATTTTTCCATTTGGTTAAAATACTAGAACGCAATTTACCTTAAGATACCGCAGTTCACTTTTTGTTGCATAATACTGCCCCATCCAGTTTCATTCTATACAATGTTACTAGAAGTCTGAAAATAATTCTAAAGTCAACACTGGCAAATAAGCAAAAAATGTTCTCAGTAAAATCTGCTTGTAGGACATACTAAAGCATATGATGTTTCAAATTTTCTCCTGAATAAATTTTAGAAGATTTTAGTCTAGATACACAGTTTTTAACAGAGTTATACTCTGCTTTGCTCAAATTGATGAGTAATATATCTTGTTGGTGGCTAAATTCCATTTCTTAAATGAGATTTAAATTAAGAGATTCTAGTTTGTCTTATTTAGTTTCAAAGATGGATGCCTGAGACAGCATTCCCTGTCAACAGTATTATAATTATCTAAAAGTTTTTCACAATTATTTGAGATGCCCCATCTTCTAAAAATCCTGTTGAACTTACAGGTAGCACAGAATGCACAATGAGCAAAAAATAGAACAGAAGGAATCAAAAGAAAAGCGAACATCCTCTAAAGAACTGTTGAAGTTAACAGCCAGTGATGTGATGTGGCCTGTCACAAGTGTATGAAAAAGAGGAAACGGATGCAGGTCCCAGTAATCTGGGCACTTCCACTGTAGTGCTCTAGCACAGTCATTCTGCAGCGGTGGTGGATGGTTATTGGCCCAGTCTTGAGTTAAAATGAAAGCAAGGCCAAGAGTGAGGGCTTTTCACAATAATGCTACATACAAAACTGGCGGTTGTTCATCATCTTCATCTGACATTTTTGTATTGACATTGGTACTTACACCACCTGGCTATGAGGCATCACCGAATCATTAATGATGAAGAAAACACAGAAATTATGATTTGAAGACACTGAGGGATGGATGTAAAATAAGTAAAAGACTGAAATATGAAAGAAATGAAAAATAATCAAGATGAATATGAGGGTGCAGAAAAACCTGAACAATTTGATTCAAGATATAAGGATGAGGTGAACTGCCTCAGTAGGTGCTTTGCACTAGAGCTAGAAAAAAGTTTAAAACAAATCAAGAGTAGAAACATTGTGCTTGCTGCCCAGATGGATGATGTGAAATACAGGTACATGCTAACAAGCTGCATCAAATATTTGGAGCAAATATTGTAAATAAGTAAATATTTATAATAAATAAATAATTGTTTGTTTAAAATGAAGTAGTAAACCTCTTTTGTAATAAATAAATAGATTCTGAAAACAGAATTAGATGAAACAATGCCCTATTTTATTTTCTTGAAGGGATACAGGTTAGAAGTACATAAAATTGGTTTATTTTAAAACCCTACTTGAAGTCATCAAAAGAAATTCAGAAATGAATAGTGCATATTGCATGCCTGGTACATGCTCATTGAGGGCCTTCTTCATTAGATTTGACAAACTCTGGGAATGAAAAAAATATTTTCTTCCACATCAGAGAGAAATAGATTTTTTCATAACAGTGGGATTTACATCTTTCTGGAATTCTCTACAGCAGATGCTGGAAAGGAGGCTTTATTTTATGTTGTTAAGCAGCATCTGTGCACAGTAGGTATTAACTATGGGCTGTTTTTTTCTAACCAGGCTGGAAAGAGAGTTAAAACAGTTACAGAGAAAGTTAAAATAAAATTACAACTATCCTTAAAAAGATAAAGGCTGAAATAAGGACTGGAACAGAGATCTCGAAAGACCTTTTTTAAGTCAGTATTGGACATTAATCTATTTATCATAAGAAAATATAAGAAACAACTTTACTAAAGCCTAGTAATTCTTTAATTTCTACTGTAATTCATATTAATAATGTGTTCTGTTTATATGTTCACTTTCAAAGTCACTAACACCCAAAAACATTTTAAAACTCCTAAAACATCCTCTGACTCATCTTTGTGTCGTTTTTCTCATTCCTTCAACTCCCCTGTAAAGAGACATTTCTGACTTGCTCTGTAACCACAGATCCAATACCTATGCACTGGACTCTGTTCTTTCACAATGCAGTCCATCACTTCTTTCTTAATCCCGTACTTCTTTTTTCTTTTTAATACCTTCACTTAAATCTGGTATCTTTCCTTCTGATTTCAAGAAGCCTTATGTAATCCTTATTGTCTAGAATCCCTCTGTCAACCCAACTGCCATTTACAACGACTGTTCTGTCTTCCTGCTGCAATTCCTGTCCAAGACTCTAGAACACACTTCCACTGTTTCCTTTTTTCTCTATGACAGCAATTTACTAGATCCTCTTCAATTTAGATTCTGTAAGCGTCACTCAAGCTGTCTCAGCCTTTCATCAACTTTTGAGATACATACATACATATATGTATATGTGTGTGTGTGTGTGTGTGTATATGTATATATATATATATATATATATATAGAAAAAAAATATGTTGTGAAAGCCGGCGTCGACCACAAACATACAACTATGTCCAAAAACACATGTTTATTGTTGTTTTCCTTGTCCAGCACAATGCACAAGTCACTCATAGTCCTTCGCTATACTCTTCTTTTCCTGCCACCTCCACTCCTCTCTCGTGAAGCTCCGTCACACTACCTCCCAACTCCGGCTCCCAGAATGGAGTGAGATGGCCCCTTTTATACAGTACCTGGATGTGCTCCAGGTGCTTCCTGATGAACTTCCTGTAGCACTTCCAGGTGTGGCACAAGTGCTGCATGAGCACCCGGAAGCACACCAGGTGTATCTGTCTTCTGGTTTGGCAGCACTTCCTGTTGTGGTGGAAGTGCTACAGTCCATGTTTCCTGAAACGTTTGGGTGCCCCCTGGCGGTGGCCATGTGCCCCAACAGGGTGGAGCATCCCAGCTCCTATCTTGTGGCTCCCCTGCACCCTAGGGCGGCAGCCCACTCACGTCCTGGGGGAGGTATTACCACTCTCCTGGCCCTTCCACATCCCAGGTATCCCAACTGTGCAGCCGTCTATCACAATATATATCCAGAAATGTGTTGTAGTTAAGACTTTGGACCTATGATTTCAAACTCTTGAGACTGTGGATTGAAATTCTGAATTTGACACCGTATGACCATGTCAATTGGCCTGCCTATGTCTCAATTGGAAAAACAAAAGAAATGTAACCAATAATATAGCAAATGTTGTAAGTAGTAGTATTTGTGTTTAACACTTATCACATGTGATTGGCTACATATGAACACTAACAGTTGGTAAGTTTTTTTTCTCATTTATACACATTATTTTGTCAACAAAAGAAGTTTGTTTTATCTGTAATTACAGTGGTTGTTTGAACTAATTTAATAAATGATATTACGATCAATGAAATCATTATTTTATTATTTTTCCGGTAAGAGATCATTTTTAATTAAAGTATAGATATTCTTTAACACTAGAATTACCAGAGCCTACGAAAAAACTCGTAGATCCGTCCCACCTTAAATCACTTCTCACCTCTCCGTCAGCGTCTTTTGTCCTTTAAATGTGTTGATAAGCAGCAAGCAGTCTGCTATCACATCCCCCATTGGCGCACAGTTTTCTCAGCTCAAGTCTGTTTACCTGCGTGTCAGTTGCTTAGAGTTGTATAGAGAGAGAAGTCAAGCAAAATCACACCTTTTATAAATACTATATTGTTATTTGGAACACATGCATTTCATGTGTGTTCCATGTCTACAACGATATATGTAAACACATCATTAAAAAAGAAAAGTTTTTCATGTTTTAGTAATAATTGACAAAATGTAGACATGAAGTTTATAATGTGTGAAGCCTGAAGTCCAAATATCAAAGAAACACTTTCACAAAAGGTACAAATATAACAGAACAAGTGTGCTTTTATTCAAAAATATAACTGCAGAAAAAGAACACGTTTTAGGGTGCGACATTGACACGCATTTAGTACGACTGCTTCGGTGGCGCAACGGTATCAACTCGATCTCCGATGAGTCCGTTTTGAGAAGTGAGCTGCTTTTATTCTTATAATTTACATTTGATTTCAGTTTGTAACTGCCGGTGTAAATGTATAATACTTGTAAAGATTAGCTTTGGTTTTTTTTTAGTTAAGTTTGTTATGATTGTTAGTTAAGAGAATCAACAGTCTTGTAATCAATAGCCCACTACATTAGCTTGAGCTGGGTTTTCCTTCTGGTGGTCTGTGGAAGAGGGAGAAAAGGCATTAGTACTGTTCATCAACCCTTGGCTCTGCATCTTATTCCCAGTTAAGCCCTTTGACAGCCTCCCATGCACATGTGTATGACAACATGTAAATACAACTTCTTATATGTGTTTCTTTTTTTTTTTTTTTTTTAAAAACAGGCCTTTCTAAGTGGGTCCGCCAGCAGGTTCAACACCATGTCAGCTTCAAAAATGCCATGGAGTCCTTGGTGAACTTTTCTGATAGACACACACAGGCTGTCTCTCCTACAAATAAAACTACAGAGCACTTGGCTGTCATGCAGAACAGCACATCACCAGGAGCTTCTGTAACAATTGACCTATCCTCTCATAATCTCTTGGATACCAAGTGTGCCATTCTAAATGAGGAGAAACATGTGCCTTTATTAAATGATGGTTTCACTCTATATCAAGAAGGTAAACTTTCCTGATTTTAAGCATGTCTTCATTAAATTGTAAAATGAAATTCTGCTTTTAAATTGATTAGACCATCTTTTACTGGTATCAGTGCTATAGAAAAGGTACCAGTCTGGTACATGTTTTTGTAATCTTGTTGTGCCCCACACTGATTTGTACTCTATGGGTGACAGAGACTTTAGCTGTATAGCGACCAGACTTTGGAATGACCTACGTTAATTAATTAGATCAGCTGACTCTGTTCATTCCATTAAAAAACTTAAAACTCATATGTTCAGGAAGGCTTTTAACTTAACATTCTGCCCCTTCTTTCAGTTTACCTCTCCGTCCAGATGCTCAGGATAATTTGTATGTGATATTATTTGTTCAGGCTTTTCTTTTAGTATTGAATTTAGAATTTTACTCAGGTTTATTGTCTTTTATTCTATTTAATGCTTTGTATCTCCTGTATTTATCTGTTTAGTGTTCTATGCAGAAATATTTTTACCCATTGTTGCATATCGTGTTTCCCCAAAAATAAGACAGGGTCTTATATTAATTTTTTCTCCAAAAGATGCACTAGGGCTTATTTTCAGGGGATATCTTATATTTATTCATGTCCAACAATGTACATTTATCCAAATACAGCCATGTCATCTTCTTGAATATCGTCATAACTCTCCACATTCAAACCCTTAATTTTAGCCTGAATTTCTTGCTATGCTTTTAGGATCCTCTAGGATCGTTGTGCGTGCTTCGATGTTTGATGAATGTTTCAATGTGGTGAAGCAAAATGCAGACATACAAAGGCATTCGTAATGCTTTGATAATTTTTTTTTTTTTTTTTTTTTGCACCTTTAGAATATACAGCGGCATATTTGAGCGCAGAGAAAAAGAAAATAGGGACATAATAAAAATGTTTATTTTGTGATTAAAGTGGAAAATTCAGCTTTAAACTTGAAATGTCCTCTTTAATCCCGTAGTTTACTTTGTCATTAAAGTAGACTGTCGTAAACATTATCTTAAAACCGACCCAGTTGTTAAACCGCTACACGCTTCTGGGGCTTCCTCCTGACCTGACAGCAGCGGCAAGCAGCATCGCCACACAGAACACGTTAATAATAATATTCCAGCTCTCTGTACATTTAGAATTCTAAGATATATACTTGATATCACTTTCATGATGAAATGCATTAAAATATGTAGGTTACATTTTATAGATCGTTAAGTTTGTTTAAATAATAAATACTGTTAATAGTTACACATATGGGGGTGGCACGGTGGCAGCGCAGTAGCGCTGCCGGTTCACAGGAAGTCATGTCCCTTGTGATCCCTGCCTGGAGTTTGCATGTTTTGCTGGTGGGTTTTCACAGTGTGCTCAGTTTTCCATCCAAAGACATGAAGGTTTGGAGATTTGGTGAAGCTACAATGATGCCAGTGTATTTGTGTGCTTGTGTTAACCTTGTGATGAGCTGATGCCCTGTCCATAGATTTTGTTTCTGTCTTGCGCTGATGCTGCAGGAATGGGCGCATTCCCAAATTGATGGATGTAATCATTAAACATCGTTTTCAGAGATATTGTGGCAAGGTGTCCTCGGAATTTAATGGATGTTTCGGGCACACATGTTACATCACGTGAAGTATAAACCTGGCCTTAGTCGCCTTACTTTTCAGCTGATGATCTTGACTAGGGCTTATTTTTGGGGTAGTGCTTATATTACAGAGCAGCCTGAAAATCATGCTAAGGCATATTTTCAGGGAAACACAGTATACCCAACTGTTTAAATAAGTGCCTTGAGCACAGAAAAGGTGCTATTTAAATAAAATGTATTATTATTGTTGTTGTTATTTAAAAAAAAAAATCGAATCCAAATACAGTGGATATTTAGCATATCTCATATTGGAGCAATGTTTGTATTCTTGCCTTTAGAAATGCTTACGTTTCTATGGTCAAAAAGACCAATATTAATTTTGTATGCAGTTCAAAAATCCAGAATATTAGTGTTTAAAACTGTTGACTATATTTAATGAGGAGGAATGCAGTGCTTCTGAGTGCACAGCTCTTGCTCAGTTTATGCTATGACTACTACATGTGGCATGCAGAAACCAATACACTCATTATTATGCCAAGCCCTGCAGGCCAGATTATCTGAATCAGGGTTGTGGACAGCAGATGTGCAACTGTTGATTTTAATTAGACCCCTTTGACCTTTATTCCTTTTTTTGAGCATTGATCTGCATTAAAAGAGTTCACCACTACAAATTATATTTGTACAATTGCTGCCATGTCCTTAGCTTACACAAGACTCTAAGTAAATTTATTGAAAGTTTCCTTTATTTTTAATAGTTTTTAATGAGGCAAAAAATATTTCATATTTTTCGTATTAATTATTTTTCATTAACTGGGCTGTTTAATTCAAATATTCTGTTTCCAGATGTTTGCAGATTTTAATATTTTTGTTCTGTAAGAGACTGTCTTATGACATTTATTATAAGGAAAGTTTGTCCTCATATATAGTTTAGCCAAGTCTGTAAAGAGGTTTCTGACAGTCATAATATCAGTAACTATAACATAAGTAATGTCACAAAATAATTCTATATTTTAAACTAGTCATTTGAGTGTTGAGAAGAGATGGATGGATCAGTGCTGGAGTCACTACTAGTTTTACTGTTTAGAAATGATCTAGATAGGAATATAAACAGCAAGCTGGTTAAATCTGTAGATTATACAAAACAGGGTGGAAAGGTAGTTAATCTAGAATCAGATGTCTTTACAAAGGGATTTGGACAGAATACAGGCTTGGGAAAATGAAATTTAATATGTGTAAAAGTAACATATTACATATAGGAGTAGAATGTTAGATCTGAATACACAATGGAAGGTCTGAAACTTGAAAGTTTTTCTTTTGACAAGGACCTGGGAGTTATTGTGGCTGCATCACTATTAACATCAAGACGGTGAGCAGAAGTCATTAATTAAAAAGGTTAACAAAATGTTAGGTTATATAGCATGATGTGTTTTCAGAATAATACAGATTCTAGAATCTTCATCCTAGGACATATAGCCTTCACTCAACATGGTAAATATTACAGTATACGAATATAGATTAAGAGAAATACTGATCAAGTATGTATTTTATTAAAAGAAAATTGGCAAAATACCCGCGCTTCGCAGCGGAGAAGTAGTGTGTTAAAGAAGTTATGAAAAAGAAAAGGAAACATTTTAAAAATAATGTAACATGATTGTCAATCTAATTGTTTTGTGACTGTTATGAGTGTTGCTGTCATCAAGGATTTGATTATCATTTCTTTCAATCAGGTTCGTATTTGGAGGATGTGTTGTGTTCAAGTTACATTCCGTGTTTGTCTAGTCTATCCCTGACCATCTCATCTTCGTTGTCAACCGTTGTAAAGATAACAGGTTTCATTCATCGAAGTGATCACTACCCAAATTGGTACTCATGAATCTAAGATGTTTAACAGGTATTCCCGGTATTAAGTTGTGGATTTGCCTGCGAATATTTAGTGGCAGCGCGTCTATGAACGTAATTTAAACTTGAGCTTTACACCTTGCTTTCCTATTGATATGTCTACAATGGCTTGTTCAGCGTCAGAGGGTTGTTCCTTTCCTACTGCATCAATAAGCAGCTCGTCTTCCTCTTTATCTGAGACATCACACACTGCATGCACGGGTTTACCTTTCCCAGTCCTGCAAAGTCAGTTCACGTGAGCCGCTTGGAGTACATGCATTGAAGGTCCTCATCTGTGCTTGTGCTATTTCGTGCGATCTTGCGATGTCCACGGCTTTATTTAATGTTAGCTTAGACCCGGCACTTAAAAGTTTCTCTCGCACTTTTGCTGAGTTTGTGCCAAACACTATTCTGTCCCTAACCATCTCATCTTCGTTTGCATAAGCACATTCCTTCACCAGCAATTTTAACTCTGTTACAAAGTGATGAAAAGTCTCGTTTATACCCTGCGTCCTCTCATTAAACTTGTATCTCGCGAATATCGTATTCGTTTTAGGCATGACAAACGCCAGTGGCAGCGTGTCTTAAAACCTAATTTAAAGTTAAGCTTTACACCTTGCTTTCCTATTCGTTTGCATAAGCACAGTCCTTCACCAGCAATTTTAACTCCGTTACAAAGTGATCAAAAGTCTCGTGTATACCCTGTGTCTTCTCATTAAACTTGTATCTCGCGAATATCGTATTCGTCGTAGGCATGACAAATGCCAGCGGCAGCCTGTCTATAAACTTAATTTAAACTTAAGGTTTACACCGTGCTTTGTTTCTGCAGTAGCTGCACTTATGAATATGCTTGTATGCGTCACTCGCTTCATATTCTTTTGCTGCCTTCTCAATTGTGTAATGCATTTTTTGTTCAGCGCTCTTTGGAGCTCTTGCTTGTTCTCTGCGCACTGCGTTCACAGTCTGTTCACGTGAGTCGCTCGGAGTACATGCATCGAAGGTTCTCAGCTGTGCTTGTGCTCTCTTGTGCGATCTTGCGATGTCCACAGCTTTATTTAATTTTAGCTAAGACTCGGCACTTAACACTAGAATTACCAGAGCCTACGAAAAAACTCGTAATTCCGTCCCACCTTAAATCGCTTCTTAAATCCCTTCACACCTCTCCGCCAGCGCCCTTTGTCTTCTAAATCTATACTAATAAAAGGCAAAGCCCTCACTCACTCACTGACTGACTGACTGACTGACTGACTGACTCATCACTAATTCTCCAACTTCCCGTGTAGGTAGAAGGCTGAAATTTGGCAGGCTTATTCCTTACAGCTCACTTACAAAAGTTAAGCAGGTTTCATTTCGAAATTCTACACGTAACGGTCATAACGGTCGATAACGGTTGACAACGTCCGCCATGTTGAACTTTCTTATTTATGGCACTATCTTCACGAAATTTGGTAGGCGGCTTCCCTGCGCTAACCAAAACCGATGTATGTACTTATTTCGATGGTATGACGCCATTGTCGGCCGCCATATTGAACTTTCCAACGTCACTAATTTTCCAACTTCCCGTGTAGGTAGAAGGCTGACCCCATCTTCACGAAATTTGGTAGGTGGCTTCCCTGCGCTAACCAAAATCGATGTACGTACTTATTTCGGTGGTATGACACCACTGTCAGCCGCCATATTGAACTTTCCAACGTCACTAATTCTCCAACTTCCCGTGTAGGTAGAAGGCTGAAATTTGGCAGGTTCATTCCTTACAGCTTACTTAAAAAAGTTAAGCAGGTTTCATTTCGAAATTCTACACGTAACGGTCATAACGGTCGACAACGTCCGCCATGTTGAATTTTCTTATTTATGGCCCCATCTTCACGAAATTTGGTAGGCGGATTCCCTGCGCTAACCGAAACTGATGTATGTACTTATTTCGATGGTATGACGCCACTGTCGGCCGCCATATTGAACTTTACAATGTCACTAATTTTCACAATGTCCGCCATGTTGAACTTTCTTATTTATGGCCCCATCATCACGAAATTTGGTAGGCGGATTCCCTGCGCTAACCGAAACTGATGTATGTACTTATTTCGATGGTATGACGCCACTGTCGGCCGCCATATTGAACTTTCCAACGTCACTAATTTTCCAACTTCCCGTGTAGGTAGATGGCTGACCCCATCTTCACGAAATTTGGTAGGTGGCTTCCCTACGCTAACCAAAACCGATGTATGTACTTATTTTGGTGGTATGACGCCACTGTCGGCCGCCATATTGAATTTTCCAAACATCACTAATTCTCCAACTTCCCGTGTAGGTAGAAGGCTGAAATTTGGCAGGCTCATTCCTTACCGCTTACTTACAAAAGTTAAGCAGGTTTCATTTTGAAATTCTACGCGTAGCGGTCATAATGGTCAACAATGTCCGCCATCTTGAACTTTCTTATTCATGGCCCCATCTTCACGAAATTTGGTAGGCGGCTTCCCTGCACTAACCGAAACCAATGTACATACTTATTTTGGTGGTATGACACCACTGTCAGCCGCCATATTGAACTTTCCAACGTCACTAATTCTCCAACTTCCCGTGTAGGTAAAAGGCTGAAATTTGGCAGGCTCATTCCTTACAGCTTACTTACAAAAGTTAAGCAGGTTTCATTTTGAAATTCTACGCGTAACGGTCATAACGGTTGACAATGTTCGCCATGTTTAACTTACTTATTTATGGCCCCATCTTCACGAAATTTGGTAGGTGGCTTCCCTGCGCTAACCAAAACCGATGTACGTACTTATTTCAGTGGTATGATGCCACTGTCGGCCGCCATATTGAAGTTTCCAACGTCACTAATTCTCCAACTTCCCGTGTAGGTAGAAGGCTGAAATTTGGCAGGCTCATTCCTTACAGCTTACTTAGAAAAGTTAAGCAGGTTTCATTTCAAAATTCTACGCGTAACGGTCATAACGGTCAACAACGTCTGCCATGTTGAACTCTCTTATTCATAGGTAGAAGGCTGAAATTTGGTACTTATTTCGGTGATATGATGCCACTGTCGGCTGCCATATTGAACTTTTCAACGGTCTTTGTTACTTATGGGCCCATCTTCAAGAAATTTGGTACGCGGGTTCCCAACGCTAACTGAATCCTACTTACGTACATATATACGTCCATAGCCTGCAGCTCGGTCACCGTGTGAGGCGGCGTTGGGTCCCCCATCCCAACGCCTCCCACGTTG
This sequence comes from Polypterus bichir lapradei, assembly GCA_026402145.1. Classification (NCBI taxonomy): domain Eukaryota; kingdom Metazoa; phylum Chordata; class Cladistia; order Polypteriformes; family Polypteridae; genus Polypterus; species Polypterus bichir. Next base: position 88,721,230 of record JANRMT010062814.1, on the reverse strand, counting down.
TTGGCTGCCTGCCTATATAAGGCCGTCTGTCGCTCCAGTCTCTACATTCCCTTCCTTGCTTCACCACGGTATTCACGTCTCCCTGCTGATAACTACAGCCTTTTTATTTAATCCACGGCTTCTCCGCTGTTTTATTGTTCATTTATTACGATTATATTTATTGTATAGGTATTTTAGACTTACTTTACATTGTTCAGGTACCCATTTCCTTTATCATTCCAACCGTACCCCCATTAACATGTCTATCGAGGTAATCACCATCGATCAAAGAACTGTCACTTACCAAGTGGTTTCCATGCCCGGAGATGGCACCTACCTTTTCCATTCTCTTTGTTACATATTGCACAGCCTTATCAGGCTCACTATTGATATCCGGAGGAACATTGTGTCTTATGTATTGAATGACTGGGGCAGGTTCAAGGTGTGGACTGATGACGGTACAGGAGATAATTATACTACAGAGGAGCACTAGAAGATTGAAATGCTTAAGTGTACCGAAATGGCCAAATATTTTACAACTTTGGACAACCGCCAATGCCTCTTAAACATCTTAGCTTCACAGGTGACGATTTCAGTAGTGGACACTTTGATGTTTAGAAATGTTTAAACTCTCAAAAGCTGGATGTGAAGTTATCAATGAAACTGGTTGTATACTTACAACGCTTGACAGATGCCGAATGTCTCTTCAACACAAGTCCTACAAATACTGTCGTAACTGAAACAAACCATGAAACTCAAACCGATTATGACAGCAGCAATCCAAGCTGTGAGATTTGAAACAAGATTACTGTTCACATGGCCAACTGTACGTTGCATGCTCAAGAGTAAGCTCAGCGCACAGCTACAGCTTGGTCATATTGCAACTGGAGGGCCGAACTGACAACGTGGCATACAAAGAGATCCTTAACAAATATTATTTGTATATTTTCCCTCAGTTTAAAAAGGTAAAATTTTCTTCTTAATAAAAATTTTAAGGCAGTACTTCACCGCTGCGAAGCGCGGGTATTTTGCTAGTGTGCTGATAAAGAGAAGCTAGGAGCAGCCGGCTATTCCATCCCCCCACCAATTTAGAACGTGCACGAACTTCTCTCAGCTCATGCCTTGATTGAGTATCTGGGAGTGAAGTGAAGTTTTAGAGTGGAAATAATAGATCGTTATTTGGAACACACGCATTTCATGTCTGTTCCGTTTCTACAGTAATCTGTGTAAACACATTGTTCAAACAGAAACGTTTTTTATATTCTAGTAGTAGATGACAAAATGTAGGCATAAACTATATAATGTATGAAGCCTAAAGTCCAAATATCAAAGAAACATTTTCACAAAAGGAACAAATATAACACAATTGCGCTTTTATTCAAAAATATAACTGCGGAAACAAAAAGCCGCCTTAAAATGCGACATTGACAGCCATTTATTTTAACTGCCTCTGTGGTGCACTAGAATCAGTTCCCGCTTGGGAATCAATAGGTCGCCAGTTCGATCCTGCACCGCTCCATTTTGAGAAGTAAACAGCTCTTTGTCTTACTATTTTAGAATAAAAGCATACATTTGATTTCGGTCTGTAACAGCCGGTGCAATTTATGATCCTTGTAAAGGTTAGCTTTGTTTTTTTGTTTTTTTTTTAATTAACTTTTCATTCTCTCAGTCGCGTTCAGAATCAATCTAAACAACCTCATCTGACACGGCTGTTTTCACATAAAGACGCGCTATAGCTCTGCAGTGTACCATGATGCATACTAAAGCCCCAAGGTTGCTGACACACAAACGCTGGCGAAGCTGCCTTCTTCGTATCTCACCGTCACTTGATTTTCTTTTTATTCAGTTTTATTGAGTGTTCCTGCCAGTCCCCGCATGTTGCTGTATGCTGTTTCTTTTGTACTCCAGGACATGCAGAGGAGAGAACGGTAAAGAGCAGTAACTTCGGCGCTATATGCAATCATCAGACACTCCCCATCGGCCCGTGTCGCTCAAACACAGAAACATATGTTTGGTGTAAAAGTATAACAAAAGTGCACTTTTATTCAAGTGCACTTTTTCCATCGCCTTTTCCTGTAAGAAGCAATGTACACACTTCTCTCTATGCTGTGGTTTCTATTACACACCTGAAAGAAAGAGAAAATATCATCGCACTAATGCAATATTATTTGAAAACGAACAGCATCAGATCGGGTGTGAATTTATACAGTAACTGGAAATTCTCTGATGCGGGACCTTCCCCCAGGGAAGTACGTACAGTGTCAGGTGCTCATTCAGTGTAATAGAAACCATAGCACAGAGAGGTGTGTACACGGCAACAAGTACACATGTTGTAAATGTAGGAAGGACGGTCCTTGGGTGTGTGGGAACTGTTAATATTTGAATGTGATGAGTTTATATAGCACGGAATGAAAATCAGCACTTCTTAGCATTGCACCATGCAAGCTGTCGTATCAATCACCTACTGTAACTTGCTTTCTTTTTTCTTCGGTTATACAGGTAGTCTTGAATAAAAGTGCACTTGTTTTGTTTGCGAAAGGAAGTGTCTGCGTGCACTTTTCATGGCATTACACGTGTATCTTTTGAGCATGCTCAAACACAGGAACATAAGTTGGTGTAAAAGTATAACAAAACAAAGGGCAGATGGGGAGTGTCTGATGATTGCATATAGCGCCGAAGTTACTGCTCTTTACCATTCTCTCCTCTGCATGTCCTGGAGTACAAAAGAAACAGAATACAGACGCGCTATAGCTCTGCGTTGTACCACGATGCATACTAACGTCCCTGCTACCCCCCCCCAAAGGGTTCTGACACACAAACGCTGGCGAAGCTGCCGTCTTCGTATCTCACCGTCACTTGATTTTCTTTTTATTCAGTTTTATTGAGTGTTCCTGCCAGTCCCCGCATGTTGCTGTATGCTGTTTCTTTTGTAGTCCAGGACATGCAATATCATTGGAGAATTAGTGATCAGTTAGTCAGTCAGTAAGTGCTTTGCCTTTTATTAGTATAGAATAGCAAAATACCCGCACTTTTGCTAGTATACATATATATA
>JANRMT010062814.1:88671635-88708199 GCA_026402145.1 Polypterus bichir lapradei | reverse complement strand
TATGTGTGTGTATATATGATGTAGATAGGTATGCATATATATATATGTAGATATGTATATAGATATGTATTTTGATATATATATATATATATATGTATATACACACAACAATTACATTAACAATCATGTTACGTTATTTTTAAAATTTTTCCTTTTCTTTTTCATACCTTCTTTAACACACTACTTCTCTGCTGCGAAGCGCGGGTATTCTGCTAGTATATATATATATTGGGGTGGGGCTCAATTAAAAAAATTAATTTAATTAATTAGAGGCTTTGTAATTAATTAATTTTAATTAACCACATTTAATCGCACAAGAAAATTTGCCCCCAAGCGCAAATGTTTTTTTAATTTAAAAGGGTTTTATTGGGCGACAGAATCAAGTAATAGACATGGACATGAATATTGTAAACTCAAGCTCTTTTAATTTCTGAAAAAAAAAATACATTTAAACTGCATTTCAATTCAAAACAGAAACAAAAATATCATCCCTGGCTAAAATTGGGCAGACTTAAAAATAAAGTGGTATTTTAATTACTTTAAGTACATTTTCAGAATGGTATTGTCTTTAAATAATAATAAAAATTTCAACATAAAGTGCAGTTTTTCTTCTTAGAAAATTAAGGCAGAAACATAAAAGGTAATTTGACTAGCTTCACCTTTAAACTCTGACTAACCTTAGCCAAAATTATTTTGTACATTAGGCTAAAACAGTGTGATCATTGAACATTTTGTAATTAGATGTAATTAGAAATACTAACAGTCACGGAAGTCCAATGATCCCCAGTAAGAGCCACAAAGTCTGCTTTCTGAAATGTATCTAATTTTGCTTGCTTTTCAGTGTCATAAAGCTGTTGAATGTTATTTGAAATAGTCTTTCGGCACGTGCTCGCTGCAACACGTTTTTCATTTAGATGGTACCGTAAGGTTGAAGTGCTTCGGTGGTATGCAAACTCCTTTTTGCACAGTTTGCACAAATCCACGCTTTTATCAAGGCTTCCGTCGGGTAGTCTTTTGAAATGAAATTTGCCCCAGATCAGTCCTAGTCCGTGCTTTCTTCTGATTATTCCATTTTTGTAGCTCTGATGTGTGCATCAATGTAATCGGTGTACCAGGAAATCATGCATTGACAAAAGTTCCCCTTTGCTTTGAATGCAAAGTGTGATTAAATGCGTTATTTTTTTTAACTCGTTATTTTTTTTCAAATGAATTAATTGCAATTAATGCGTTAAATTCTCACCACTAATATATATATATATATATATACCAATGTAATAGTTTTGTCACTGTTATGAGTGTTGCTGTCATCAAGGAATTAATTATCATTATTTCTTTCAATCAGGTTCATATTTGGAGGACGAGTTGTGTTCAAGTTAAATTCCGTGTATGTCAACCGTCGTAAAGATAACAGGTTTCATTCATCGAAGTTTTCACTACCCAAATCGGTACTCGTGAATCTAAGATGTTTAACAGGCATTTCCGGTATTAAGTTGTGGATTTGCCTGCGAATATTTAGCGGTAGCGTGGGTATGAACTTAATTTAACCTTTCCCAGTCCTGCAAAGTCAGTTCATGTGAGCCGCTCAGAGTACATGCATCGAAGCTTCTCAGCCGTGCTTGTGCTATCTCGTGCGATCTCGCGATGTCCACGACAGTATTTAATGTTAGCTCAGACCTGGCATACCAGCAATTTAAACTCTGTTACAATGTGATCAAAAGTGTCGTTTAAACCCTGCGTCTTCTCATTAAACTTGTATCTCGCGAATATCGTATGCGTTGTGGACATGACAAACGCCAGCGGCAGCCTGTCTATGAACTTAATTTAAACTTTAGGTTAACACTGAGCTTTGTTTCCGAAGTAGCTGCACTCATGAATAAGCTTGTATGCGTCACTTGCTTCATATTCTTTTGCTGCCTTCTCAATTGTGTAATGCGTTTTTTGAACAGGTTTTATTCATCGCAGTGATCATTCGTACTGCGTTCACAGGCAGTTCATGTGAGCCACTCTCTTGTGTGATCTTGCGATGTCCATGGCTTTATTTAATGTTAGCTAAGACCCGGCACTTAAAAGTTTCTCGCCACAGCATATTTAACTCCGTTACAAAGTGATCCAAAGTCTCGTTTATACCTCGTGTCTTCTCATTAAACTTGTATCTCGCGAATATTTTATTAGTCGTAGGCATGACAAACTGCAGCGGGAGCATGTCTATAAACTTAATTTAAACTTACGGTTTACACCGTGCTTTGTTTCCGCAGTAACTGCACTTATGAACATGCCTGTATGCGTCACTCGCTTCATATTCTTTTGCAGCCTTCTCAATTGTGTAATGCGTTTTTTGTTCAGCGCTCTTTGGAGCTCTTCCTTGTTCTCTACGTACTTATGTGGGAGGCGTGATGATGCGGGACGGAACTCCGCCTCACACGGCGACCGAGCCGCCGACTATGGCCATATATATGGTCGAAAGTAGGTTCCAGTTATGACCGTTATGCATAGAATTTCTAAATGAAACCTGCCTAACTTTTGTAAGTAAGCTGTAAGGAATGAGCCTGCCAAATTTCAGCCTTCCACCTACACGGGAAGTTCGGAGAATTAGTGATGAGTGAGTCAGTCAGTGAGGGCTTTGCCTTTTATTAGTATAGATTTACAGGAAAGCTTCTTCTCTCTAACAACCATATAACAACATGGGTTTGTGTGATGTAGCGGGTCTGCAGCTCTGAATGAAAGGCCAGTTTTTAAATAATCCATTTGGCTGTGTCAGTCTCTGTGGCCGTGATTGTGCAGCTATGGGGTTGATGAGGTTATTGGGGCGAGTCACACCTACACATGAGGTTGCGATAGTTCTCAGTTGCTTAACACTAGAATCCCTGAAGCCTGCAAAAAAACTTGTAATCCTGGCCCTACTTAAATCCCTTCGTACCTCTCCATCAGTGTCTTTTTTGTTTTGTAAATGTGTCGATAAGCACAAGCAGCAAGCAGCCTGCTACGTGAGCGACTCTCCATGCTAGTGTTTAGATCTAGACGGTGTATGTGCCCAATCCACCTGCAGCTATAGCCCAATCCACCTGCAGCTATAGACTCTACAGTACGCGTAAGACTCTTCACGCTAGTGTTTAGATCTGGATGGTATATGTGGCCATTTATAGACTCTACAGTACATGAGTGACTCTCCATGCTAGTGTTTAGATTTGAACAGTGTATATACCCAATCTACCTGCAGAGTGGAAACACTAGCGTGGAGAGATGCTTGTATACTGAAGAGTCTTTAGCTGCAGATGGAAGCTGCTGTCGCAATTTTCGTGGCATTACATATGTACATTGCCAGCATGCCTGTGTCGATCAAACACAGGAAGCACTGCAGTCTACTTGTGACTTTACGCTGTAGGAAGATAAGTAAATAAATCAAGGTAAACAGTTAAATAACATAAATAGGATTCACTAGCAGGATGACGCCCGACCTCTTGCTGTATCCAAACGGTTGCATCTTTTGCCTTTATGCCTGGTGCAGCTGAGTTGTTCTTACATGTGAATTGACGTTTCTTGCAGGCAGGGCTTCTATTATCTTTCTCCGATGTAGAACCCTCCTCATTTGAGAGGAGAGTGAATGTGACTGAGAGAATAAAATTGAATAAAAAAAAAGTTAACTTTTATAAGTACCATAAATGTACACCAGCTGTAACAGACTCAAATCAAATGTATGTTTTTACTCTGTAATAGTAAAAATAAGACCAACTCACCACTCAAAAGGGTTGTGCTCAGAATCGAACCAGTGACCTCTTGATTAGAAGACAGCAGCTCTCTCCGCTGCACCATCCAAGCTGTCGTATCATGTAGTGACAGTGTCGTACCCTAAACAGATTTCTTTTTCTACGGTTATATTCTTGAATAAAAGCGCACTTGTTTTGTTATACTTGTACCTTTTGCGAAAGTGTTTATTTGATATTTGGACTTCAGTCATCAGTCATTTTACACTTCATGTCTACATTTTGTCAGTTATTACTAAAATATGAAAATATTTCTTTTTTTAGCTGTGTGCTCAACAATTCCTGCCTCGCATTTCATCCTACATTTACACAGATCGCTGTAGACGCGGAACACACATGAAATTTATGTGTTCCAAATGATGATATATTTTTTACCCTGTTCAACACCAGGCACTTCACATGCAGATAAGGAGTCTTGGCTTGAGCTGGGAGAGCTTTTTGCCTGAGGAGAGCTCCATCGAGAAGGGGGATGGGATAGCAGGCTGCTTGCTGCTTGTGCCGATCGACACATTAACAAAACAAAAGACACTGATGGAGAGGTGCGAAGGGATTTAAGGTGGGCCAGGATTATGAGTTTTTTGTAGGCTTCGGGGATTCTAGCGTTAATCAGCTTCTTGCAGTGCGTGATTGAGGCGCTGCACCCATGGAGCCGTATACGTAAGTACGGACCAGCATTGGAGAAAGGAGGAAAAAAAGGAAAAAGAGAACGAAAGAGAGGAAAGGCTTAGAGAGTGAGAGTGCAGCATTGGGGCAGTGGGAGAGAGTGGACGAGCCAGTCAGTAAAAAGAGAGACGTCAGCATGGTCAGGGGTCCCGTATGGAGCGAAGGATCAGTGTTTGAGGGACGGATCACGCCCACTGACAAAGTGTATGAGTGGGTTCCATTGAGGTGGAGTCCTCAGTAGGGATCTGAGGGACGACTACATGTGCAAGAAGGAAGACAGGAGGACAACCTTGGGTGAGCTGGAAAGATGCTGTGTTTGGCTGGTGTGGCTCCAATGTCTGCTGCAGGTTTTTAGTCTCGTTTTAGCCATGTTTTAAACACTTTGGAGAACTGCACTATGGGCACTGTTTTGATTTTGTTTTGGTTTAGTGTTTTTAATTAAAGGAACTTTCACCTTTTGCACCATCCCCTTGTTCTTAGTGTGAATTGTTCCCATTTACTAAGCTCATCCGGTTACATTACCGACGGTGTTAGGTTTGAGAGGCTCCCAGAAGTAAGGCGAGAGCATGGAACCAGACCCACACCATCACAGTTTGGTTTTCAAAATCACATCTAAATACACCACAAGATTTTTTTGAGCAAGTTTCTGTTTGCAGATGAGACAAAAATGGAGTTATTTGGTCATTATACACACTGACAGTTTTTGCAAAACTCCATCACAAAGCATTACCACAAGAGCTTCATACTAACCATCAAGTATGAAGATGAAGTATTGATGATTTAGGTCTATTTGACAGAAAAAGGGTGAGATCTCTGGATCCCTTTGCTGGCTATGTATTCCTGTTAACACAAAAGTAATCAAGAGAAATATGTGGGATAATCTGTCTGGCAGTTAAAGCATGGCAAATATTTGATCACAAAACAGTAAAAAGATTCTGAGTGCACCAACCAATCTATTTCAATTATAACAATGGCTTAAAAAAACAAGCTTTTGGAATGTCCAAGTCAAAGTTCACCTCAGATCAAATGATTATGATGCCAAGCATAAACAAATACTCTAAGGTATCAGTAACCTGAAGCAGTGTTGTATTGTGCAGTAGAGCACAGTTTTTCCATATACAGTAATCCCTCCTCGATCGCGGGGGTTGCGTTCCAGACCCCCCCGCGATAGGTGAAAATCCGCGAAGTAGAAACCATATGTTTGTATGGTTATTTTCATATATTTTAAGCCCTTATAAACTCTCCCGCACTGTTTATAAATATTCCCCGCAGAGTTATACAGCATAATCCCTTTGTATTCTCTTAGATATTAGGTAAGATTCATTGAAATTCTGTATATAAACACACTGTTTATATACAGTAAAACCTAAATATTATTTTAAAGATATTGAGTGTCTCCGATATCACATATGTTACAGCCATTACGATAGACAGGTCACCAGCAATAAATACGTACAATGCAAGAAAAATAGTATACAGTAAATGTGTGTACAGTGACACTAAACATACGTACATGTACTAAGCACTGTAAGAAGAAAATTAATTATGGTTACTCACCAACAATGACACGATGACTTGTCCGATAACAATGAGTTTAATTTTACTGCACAACAAAGGAGAGCGTTACAGCCCTTGTAAAGGAGCCACTTCAGGCGATTGTGTAGCACTGCCGTTGTTCTTCTTCTGGCAGTCTTCAATCCAAATCCCTAAAGCAGATTCCAGCCAGACTACTTACTGCCTTATTACATCCACTTACAACTCGTTTTGCACCCTGGTTAAAAGGACACTGCAGCCGTAGATCTTATATTCCTTTCCTACTTTTTAAATAAAAAGAATCGTAGCCTTCAACAAATCCAAAACGTTTACCTTTTCGGCAATCGTTAACATCTTCTTCTTGCGCTTGGGCACGGCCCCTGAAGCAGTAGCAGATTGTTTTGGAGCCATAATGAAGGGCTTGACTATGCACAAAGATAAACACAAAAGAGCACAACTCTTTACACAGCGAAACACGTTGATGCTGAATGAGTGAGACGAGACTTCCTGGTTAACACTGCATTCAGCACGCAGGAGCTCAACTGCGTGCTCTGATTGGTTAGCTTCTCAGTCAGGAGAACTTAACTGCGTGCTCTGATTGGTTAGCTTCTCAGCCATCCGCCAATAGCGTCCCTTGTATGAAATCAACTGGGCAAACCAACTGAGGAAGCATATACTGGAAGTAAAAAGACACATTGTCCGCAGAACCCGCGAAGCAGCGAAAAATCCGCGTTATATATTTAGTTATGCTTTCATATAAAATCCGCGATAGAGTGAAGCCGCGAAAGTCGAAGCGCGATATAGCGAGGGATTACTGTACAACATAAGAGACTGATAATTTAATTCATAATACAGTTAATTTAAGTTACTTCTAAAGGCTAGTTTTACAAGCTACTGAATCATAATCTATATGTACCTTTTTTCCCTAACACTGCACTGCATATATTTCTGCTTAATAAATGATGAAAAAATAAGATCTAATGTATGTCACTTGATGTTAGATTTTTCTAAATTATGAATACTAGAGGATTGTTAATTGGTATTGACAATTTATTTCCTCCATGCATTAAAAGGCCAGCATTTCAGACACTTCCATTCATTACTACTGTTTTAATGTTTTACATTTTGAAACAGATCTCTTGTTGAACTCATCAACCATTATGATTCTAATATTTAAACCCTGTGTTACCTATAATCAGTTAACCTAATAAACTGCTTTGCCTGTTAACACTCTTTCCCCTTTCTGCAATGTTCAACTCAGTTCTTTCTTTTGTTGATAGCAATATCTCTATACTTTTGTTTTTCTTCTACTGTCATAAAGTTGTACGTGCAATAGTTTCTGCATTGACTTAAAGGCTGTCACAACAGCAGGGTCTCACTGTCAACTAAAGTAGATTTCACACTACTGTGACTCCTTTGTTGACATTCTTCATTGCATACAGTATAATTGTTTACAGGTTCAGAAATAGTAATCATAAACGTGAATGCAATCGCTGTCATCTCACATCTTGTACAATTTCTCCAATTTCTAGTCACTGGTCTTTCTCCATTCTATGTATATCTGAGTAATAAATCTTCTCTAGCTTCAGTAACACCCAATCCCAACCCCCAATCCAAATGTTTCTTTCTTGTCTTTCTGTTTTCTTTTGATTTACTCAGTTAAAAGTACAGAATTGAATTACTGGCAAAACAGCAAATGTGTAACATGATCTTCAGATATATAGGCTAGTATTGGCAAATGTGTAATACAATCAGCAAATGTGTACAGTGGGATTCACAACTGAGTAACAAAATCAGTGAATGAGTAATATGATTGGCAGTTGTGTATCTCACCATATTACATGTATAGTACTCCGTTTCTATCAGTCTCCTACTGCATTCTTTATTTGACTCCCAAGATATTATGGAATAGTACTTTATGTTGCATTTATGAAATCTTCTTTACGCATACAAACTTTTTAAAGCCTGTAATGGAAAACTTGATTCCCTGCTTGTATGAAAATGAGTATACACAGCAGATAACGTGTTCATAAAAAATGATTTCAAAGCCTGAGCAGTTACTTATTGGTCTTTAAAAACAACACATTTGAGGATTACTAGTATAGAGCAAATATGTCTTTATTGGTGATAGAAGCTTCTACGTGTTAACAGCTTAAAGTTGTATAAATGCCAATTGATGTCCTACGAAAAATCCAAACAAACATTATGTGGCTTCACTTCCAAGATGGCAGTGGTCAATAAAGAGTGTGGAGCAGACATTAGATCAGTGTCTTTCAACCTTTATGGCCTTGAGACCCAGTTTTACCTATCTATTTTCATTGATGGCCCCATTGGGAAATCGAAGTGCTGGAGTTTGGGTCCCTCATTGTGAAACGAGCATGTTTTGAAAAATCTGCACATATATACTGTAATGCTGCTTGTTGGTGGCTATGGTTCTTTTTTAGCTAATTAGCTGAGGTCAAAAATAATTAAGGGGTAACAAAAATGTACCTAATTTAACTGGTTTGTTTTCAAGTCATCAGTACATACATAGATTTTATTATAATTTGTATATAAACATCATGCAGGAAAAATATGAAGTTATAACATCATTACCTGTATCGTAACTGGTGGATGTAACAAGGAAAAGATTGATTATCATCTTTAACCCAGAATTTGCATATTAGTATATCCATTTTCAGTACCAGTGCAGACTGAGAGAATGATGATCAATTGAAGAAGTTGTACTGAGCAATGTAATTTGAATCCCACATTTGCAAGTCACGGTCTAAGATGTGACCTAGAATTTTTGTGGGTTGTTGCATCAGTGTAGATGATGAAAAGTATTTATGTTATTGTTGCAATGACCATTCAGCTGATCTGCTGCTCCTCTGGTGATGATTATGAAAATATTCCTGTAACCAGCATTGCTGGCAGCATTCTGTGTTCATGTTGTAGGTGCCCCAATATTCCAGGCTAAACACCAAAAAACGCAGTTGCATTGGATCAAAGAATACAGAGTTATCATTTGAGGACTACAAAACCATATTCTGATATGTTACATCTCTGTAACGGCAAACTAACCCTGAAAATCTAAAGTCTGTGGAGCTATTTTATTTGGATATCAGCAGTGAAGGGAAATAATGCCAGTGTTGTAGTAGTGATGAATATAACTTTGTGGCACGCTCTGAGTCATGTCAAAAACTGTCAGTGGCATTCCTGTGGGCAGGAGATATTCATCTACAAGTGGATTTTTTCAGAAGCCAAATGGCCCATGCTTGAAACTAGGAAATCATGGCCTGGTTCCTAGAACATAACGTTCAATTCAGCCTGATGGAATTATGTCCTCATTTAATAGATACAGGAGGAAGTAGGGTGAAATGACACCTTTTATTGGCTAACTAAATAGATTACAAATTCAAGCTTTCGAGGCAGCTAAGACCCCTTCTGAATCCCATGAGGAATAATCTGAATAAGTCAGAAGAAAGTATTTAGAGAAGGGATCAAGGACCAGAGAATTTTCAAATATAATGGGATACTTTGCTGTTGAAACATGCTGGATAATGTATCCTATCCCAATGTGCTGCCCTTTTATTTCCATGAGTTAATGCCTCAGATAAATTCAGGCTGCACTGGGGGCCAATGAAGGACAAGTTGTTTATTTGCATTGTTAGGATTAATCTGAATTTCTTGTGACCCAGATATTGTGTTTTGTCTTTTTTGTTTGCAGAATGATTCTGGTTCTCATTGTGTTAAAATGAGATAATAATACTATAAATACTATAAATTCAAATAAATAACAAATACTATAAATTCTAGTAGTAAATGCTAAGGAAAATCATTGCCTTCTGTCTGTTATGGAAAGGTTAAGGTATTAGCTTTATTTGTTGGCTGTGACATGGTAGAAAAGTTTGTATGCTGTAGGGTATAATCCATGGTTCAAAAACTACATCCGAGGCTGATTTCATTAAACTCAATGCTTCGCTAGATTTAGAAGTAGAATGGGCTGCAGACCCTCACAGACTTTACCAATGATAGCCGGATGTCAGAATTACAAGAATTCTCTTTTAGGTAGAAGACCAGGGGCTGAACATATACAGCTCTCTTGCTCAATAGAAAATCTGCCCCCCTGAAAACACTGGGAAAAGGAACACCTACCATAACCAAAAACTGTCTTAGTAAGTGATATGCTAGATGTTCTAGAAATTGGGGTATTCCTTAGGATTTCCTTCATCTCTCTCTCCATTAGAAATGCAACCCTTTTTATCAGTTTGTTGAGGGAAATGTGGTATCCATGAATCCTGCCAATGATTGTAGGTTTCTTCTAGGGGTCATCCCTCTCCTGTGTACCATAATGTAAATCATGAACTAGTTCTGACACCAGAGCATATTATACTCTAATTGTGCTGAAGTATTCTGCCTAGACTAGTGAGAATCACCAAAGAATAAACAATACTGTCATCAATGTAGAGAAAATTAACTGAGAGGATAATGAGGAACAAAAAGTTCTTAATCATAATGTCAGAAAAGTATCTTTCTAAATTCCCGGATAATTTTCCTGATGCTCATAGCCTTCTTTAGGCTATGTTGTTGGAGTAATTTCATCCTTAGCAGTTGCCATGTCAAGGGGACCTAAACACTGTAATCCTACTTCACAACCCATGCCCCATTATTCCTAAAAATAGTTAGTGGCCTTTTGATTACTAAGTTATGGTGCTTATGATCAACACAACCTTATAGCATGTCAGTTTTAATCTTTAAGCGCAACAGATGGGATCCCCAAAAGCTATGCAATGCAGGCAACAAAAATTATTTGCCTTAAAGAATTTGATCTCCAAAGAAGAGAGCACAGGATAGCAAATTATGTCTGTATCTGTTATACATGGTTTTATTGTGGAAAATATTTTGGGAACACCTCTCCTTAAAATATAAATCTAGTTTTATTTGTGCAGATTCATTTTAATGAGGATCCACAGCATATAATAATAATGTTTAATTCTCTGTTACTACTTTAGTTTGCCTTTCTTTACACTTACCAGCAATAGGGGATACACAGTTGACAGTGGAAATGTGCTAACTACACCTAGGACCACAGTTCACTACATTATTGTCAATCTTTTTTTTTTGACTTTATCCAGTAATGACTATACTGTAGCCTTCCTTTTAGGAGTATTCTTCCTCCCTCACCTGTAATTCACCATGCTGAGAAAGAACATGGTTCTCAGCTCTTGACAGACAAAAGAGAGCAAATGTGCAAGCAGGAAAACAGGCTGTAATAAATTTTAATCTTTAAAACTAGAATTACAGTACCAGAGCCTACGAAAAAACTCGTAGATCCATCCCATCCTAAAACGCTTCGCACCTCTGTCAGCGTCTTTTGTCCTTTAAATGTGTTGATAAGCAGCAAACAGCAAGCACTCTACTATCACATCCCCCACTGGCACACAGTTTTCTCAACTGTAGTCTGTTTACCTGCGTGTCAGTTGCTTAGAGTCGTATAAAGTGAGATGTCAAGCAAAATGACACCTTTTATAAATACTATATCATTATTTCTAACACTTGCATTTAATGTGTGTTCCGTTGTTCCGTGTTTTCATGTTTTAGTAATAATTGACAAAATGTAGACATGAAGTGTATAATGTGTGAAGCCTGAATTCCAAATATCAAAGAAACACTTTCACAAAAGGTACAAATATAACAGAACAAATGCGCTTCCTTTCAAAAATATAACTGCAGAAAAACAACCCATGTTAGGATGCGACATTGACACGCAGTTGCTACGACAGCTTCGGTAGCACAACGGTATCAGCTGTTGACTGGTAATAAAAGCTTCACGGGTTCGATCCCGGAGGAGTCCGTTTTGAGAAGTGAACTGCTCATATTCTTACTATTTTAGAATAAAAACATACATTTGATTCCAGTCTGTAACAGCCAGTGTAAGTTATAATACGAGTAAAGGTTTTTTTTTTTTTTTTTTTTTTTTATTCAGTTTTATTCTCTCAGCCACATTCACGATCCCAACTCCCCTCCCCCACCCCACACCCCCCACATTTGACACTGCTGTTTTCACATAAGCATGCTATAACAGAGGTAAACTCAAATCATGAGTTAACATTTGATCTGGCTCTTACATACAAAGGACGGTGCATGTGCCCAAAACATTAATATTTATATTTTACTTACATAAAAGCCAGATCGAATGTTATTTACCCATTTACCGTCGTCATGATTTGAGTTTAACTCTGTTATAGCTTGTCTATGTGAAAACAGCAGTGTCAAATGCCTAAACCTCTACCGATGCAATCTATTTTCTGGAACTTCCGTTTTGGGGGGTGCTGTTCTGCGCTTTTCGCCGCTCTGCCTGCCTGCAGTGTCTGCCTTCATAGACGTGCTGGGTGTTTTTCTTTTTTTTTTCTAAAGTAAATCGTTAAGTTTAAAATGTCGATCACTGTTATTTCTGTTGATTAATTCATGCTTTCTTTGATTGTGGCTAATACTGTTATCAAGTGATCACAATTTTTTGCCTGTTGTATACAATCTATCTAGCGTCTTTCACATCTATCTCCACTCTCACTGCCCGCTTCCCTGCGTGTTTGTCGATTGATATTTAATGTATATCTTTTTGACATAATTCTCCGAGTTGTAAAATACATATATATAAAACGAATCTACTATATAGCTAATACTGTTATGTATCTATCTAGTGCCTTCTCTGTCTGCCTATTATATAAGTGCCTTCCCTATCTATCCGTTTATCTAGTGCCTTTCACATGTGAATGTACTCTCACTGCCTGCTTGCTTTTCTGCAGCACCTGTCATATAGTGCCTTTCACATCTATCTATCTATCTAGCTGTTTTTTTTTCTCCTGACAGTTTTATCTCTTCTATCTAGTAACTTCATTGTCTGTGTGTTATTCAGTGATCTGTCTGACAGTGTATGTCTTACAGAACTTAAAAATAATAACAGCTATAAGGACACTTGTTCATATAACATATAAATGTTAGTGTTTTGGGCCCATGCACCGTCCTTTGTATGTAAGAGCCAGATTGAATGTTAACTCATGATTTGAGTTTACCTCTGGTATAGTGGTCTATGTGAAAACAGCAGTGTCAAATAAGGGGGTGGGGGAGTTGGGATCGTGAACGCAGCTGAGAGAATAAAACTGAATAAAAAAAAAAAACAAAGCTAACCTTTACGAGTATCATAAATTACACTGGCTGTTACAGACTGGAATCAAAAGTATGTTTTTATTCTAAAATAGTAAGAATATGAGCAGTTCACTTCTCAAAACAAAATCCTCCGGGATCGAACCCGTGAAGCTTTGATTACCAATCAACAGCTGATACTGTTGCGCCACCAAAGCTTTCATAGCAACTGCGTGTCAATGTCGCATCCTAACACGGGTTGTTTTTCTGCAGTTATATTTTTGAATGGAAGCGCATTTGTTCTGTTATATTTGTACCTTTTGTGAAAGTGTTTCTTTGATATTTGGAATTCAGGCTTCAATCATTACTAAAATATGAACACGGAACGCACATGAATTGCATGTGTTCCCAATAACGATATAGTATTTAGAAAAGGTGTAATTTTGCTTGACTTCTCACTCTATACAACTCTAAGCAACTGACACGCAGGTAAACAGACTTGAGCTGTGAAAACTGTGCAGGGTGGGGGATGTAATAGCAGGCTGCTTGCTGTTTGCTGCTTATCAACACATTTAAAGTATAAAAGACGCTGACGGAGAGGTGCGAACCATTTTAAGGTGGGACGGATCTATGAGTTTTTCCGTAGGCTCTGGTAATTCTAGTGTTAAGCATAATTCAAACAGACATTGCCGTAAATGTAATGCAGTGTAAATTATACAGTCTGGTACTGCTAAATGATTATTTTTTCCAAGCAGCTCAGATTTTCTGTTGCTTGAGGTGCTGGGTGTAACTCAGAGCATTCTTGGTTTGACTCCCCACCACATACACCATTCTTGACCTCTTCTCTCTGATCAGCTCTGTTATTGATCCTGTAAACCCCTTTATTTACAATTATGAACTTTTCAACATGCTAGTAGATCTGTATCACTGTCTGTATTGGATAGCTGTCACAACTAGATAGATCTGTCCTTTTAGAGCAGGCTAACATGGTGCCTGGTTATAGTGAGTTGCTGATATTGTAACTCTAGTGGCAAATATGGTCAGAGAATATGTTGGGATCAATACATCAGATTTAACAGAAAGGTCATAAACAAGAAGGTCAATAAATGGGTTTCTTTCACAAAGTATTTTTTCCTTTTTTTTTTTTTTTTTAAAATAATGTTGATATTCTGTCTATTACTGAAGCTGTACGTTTCTGTAGTTCTTATTTAAAAAAAAAACACACCTTAGTGTTGCACGAACAGAGGACAGCTCAGTGACATCAGTGATATTACTGAGCAAAGACTCAGCAAAAATATCTGAGTCTATATTATTTGTAAGAACTAATGGTTCACAAATTTAATATAGCCATTTATCCAAGCTATGATTAATTGGGATAAATTCAAACCAACATGGTGTGGTAAACAAGTTTTCTCATTCAGCTTTACCAAACATGTTTTCTCCATAAAAAAAATAATATTGTGTGATTTGGTGCTTTTGGTATGATGCTGAATATAGAAATAATTATTTAAATAAATTTCTTAACTCTGTATCCAAGCCTTGCATGGAACAGGGATATTGGGACCTACTGCTGAAGCCAAGCTTAGGAATGGGTTTTGACAGTGAGCACTTGTTAGCCAGGTGACCCTTGGAGACCAGTTGGGTTCATTCAATCAGATGGTAGTCAGGTGCAATACCAGTCTGGTAAGATACATAGAGTGGAGCAGATCCAAGTATGTGCGACCTGGGCAAAGGAAACTATCTTTTACTACATTACTTTTCTGGTGGGGAAAGAGGTGAAACTCTTGCAGGAATGTGAAAAGTATGGGCTAGCTATAGGCAGACCCAACTCTTCATACAGGATTAGTTATTGAAGTTACCCCATGGGCAAGCCATGAAGAGGGTATTGGAATACTCTCAAGTCCCTAGCTGGGTACTGTAAAGTTATAGTTTGTTCCATTAAACAAGATGATTGTCTCAATGAGACATTAATTTGCAGATAAATTGCTTATTGTTTTGTTTATATGCAGCAAACAACTGTTCAGACTATTTAGTAATTTTGGAAACATTGGATCTGATGCTACAAATTACTACCATGTTCTGATTTTGTCATCCTACTGGGAGACTTCAGTGCTCACATGGAGAATGACAGAGATACCTGGAGGGGTGTTACTGGGAGAAATGGCATGTCTTATTTCAATCTAAGCAGTGAATTCTTACTGGATTTCTGCGCTAGTCATGGATTGCCTAAAACAGACACCATAATTCAATTCAATGTGGCTTATAAGAGTACCTTAGACAGAATGATCTGTAATTTACTTTATAATTGTGTTCTCTGATCTACGATAATATACTGTGGACACTCAGTAAAAAGAGGTACTGAGGTATCTAAAAATAAATGCTAGTGAGCTGTCCTAGACAGATGGTGTGAATGCTGAATAGACCAGAAAGACTTAGAACTCATGCTGAATACTCGTGGGAAACTGTCAAGTTGAAGAAAGACATTCCATGCAAAGTAGGCAGCAGAGTCGCCATAAACAACTGAGACGAACCAGCAGTTCAGAAATGTGGCAGATGCAACAGTGGCTGAAGTGAATGCCCATATGCTGCTGCTGTTTGGTGAGATCATGAAGAATGACTTTCGGGTGGAAAATTATAAATGACTCACAAAGGATAGACAGACTGTTGCACAGGCTTTTCTTAGCAATGATGGGGACACTTTGACCTAAATCAAGTGGATATATGGAGATTCAAGATTAACAATGTAGATTCCATTCCAGCCGTGAAACATTGAGGAGTCTCCTTGTCCTTGAGCAGATCTTTAAGAAGCCAAGGGAATTTGGGAGTTCTGTTAATATATGATTTGTGGACTTTTAACACTAGAATTACCAGAGCCTACGAAAAAACTCGTAGATCCGTCCCACCTTAAAATGCTTCTCACCTCTCCGTCAGCGTCTTTTGTCCTTTAAATGTGTTGATAAGCAGCAAACAGCAAGCAGTCTGCTATCATATCCCCCACCGGCACGCAGTTTTCTCAACTGAAGTCTGTTTACCTGCGTGTCAGTTGCTTAGAGTTGCATAGAGTGAGATGTCAAGCAAAATTACACCTTTTATAAATACTATATCGTTATTTCGAACACTTGCATTTCATATGTGTTCCGTGTCTACAACGATCTATGCACAGTAAACACATCGTTAAAATAGAAACGTTTTTCATGTTTTAGTAATAATTGACAAAATGTAGACATGAAGTGTATAATATGTGAAGCCTGAATTCCAAGTATCAAAGAAACATTTTCACAAAAGGTACAAGTATAACAGAACAAATGCGCTTTTTTCCAAGGCGATAACCAAAGAAAAAGAAATCAGGTTAGTGTTGCGTGTTGTCCTGACTTCTCGGGTGGTATACTGGTTAGAGCTGCTGACTCCAATTCAGAAGGTTCTGGGTTAGAGTCTTGAACGTCTCCCGCAATAAACGTTTTGAGTAGTGAGCTGTTCTTATTGTTAATATTATAAAATAAAAGCATACATTTGATTTGCGTCAGGAATAGCCGCTGTAAATGTATTGTACTTGTCAAAACTAGTGTCTTTTTTTTTTAGTTTTACTTTATTTACTTATCTTCCTACAGCATAAAGGCACAAGTATACTGCAGAGCTTCCTCTGTTTGATCATCAAGGGCCTGCTCACAAATTAAACATGTAATGACATGAAAAATACCTGCTGACACTTTAGTACGCGAGCAATGGTACGAGAATGCAGTTAGACTTTTTTTGGGCACATACACCACGCTAGTGTTTAGACCTGGACGGATTAGCGTTGGCGAGCTCTGTAAGCCGTGCTGTTTCTTTGAAGGACAGGTGATTGGCAGGATGACACCGGACTTCGTCCTGTATTCAAACGGTGCCATCTTTCTCGTTTACGCCTGGTGCAGCTGTTCAAGCTTCCAGACACAAACACCCCCCCTTCCTATCTGACGCCGTTTTTAAATAAAGACGCGCTATAACAGAGGTGAACTCAGATCAGAGGAAACAAAAGCCCTCCCCACCAGGTGCAGCTGTGTTGTTCTTATATGTGAGTGGATGTTTCTTGCAGGAGGGCTCCTGTTTTTGCACTAATGCAATATTATTTGAAAACGAACAGCATTAGATCGGGTTTGAATACACGCTGGTGCTGTTACAGAAGGCGTGAGCTTATTCAGTGCAGCAGGATTAACGCACAGTACATGCAGTATCATTTGAAAATGAACAGCGTCAGATCGGGTTTGAATACACGCTAGCACTGTTACAGAAGGCGTGAGTTTATTCAGTGCACCAGTGGTTTCTATTACACACCTGAAAGAAAGAGACAATATATGTGAAAACATCATCGCACTAATGCAATATTATTTGAAAACGAACAGCGTCAGATTGTGTGTGAATATATGCTGGCGCTGTTACTTAGAGTCAGATCAGGAGCTTATTCAGTGCATTATATAGTTTATGCCTATATTTTGTCATTTACTACTAAAATATGAAAAACATTTCTGTTTTACAAATGTGTTTACACGGATTACTGTAGAAACGAAACACACATGAAATGCGTGTGTTCCAAATAACAATCTATTATTTCCACTCTAAAACTCCACTTCACTCCCAGATAATTAATCAAGGCATGAGCTGGGAGAAGTTCGTGCGTGTTCTAAGTTGGTGGAGGGATGGAATAGCCGGCTGCTTGCAGCTTGTCTTTATCAGCACATTTAGAGGACAAAGGACGCTGGTGGAGAGGTGTGAACAGAGTTAAGGTGGGCCAGATCTACGAGTTTTTTTCGTAGGCTCTGGTAATTCTAGTGTTAAAAAGCTCATGACCATGTACCCTGTGGTATTGTGTGAAAAGTGCTATATAAGTATTGGATTCTGGGGCTACCGCCTCATGACAGTTAGTCCCAGCCTAGCAAAATTTCTGTTTGCACACTTGGAATTAAGTCAAGACCATTTAATGTTGGCTTTGGAATTTTCCAAAGGCACATCTTGTCTCCTTTTCTGTGTGATGTGGTTTGAATGAGAATAAGGTCCTCAACCAGATTAACTGTTTCTCTGGACTGAGATGGCCCAGTGGAAGAGTGGAAGTGTTTTGGGCATGTACAGTAAACCCTCATTTATCACGGTTAATCCGTTCCAGACTCTACCGTGATAAATGAATTTCCGCGAAGTAGGAATCTTTATAAATCGAATATTTTCGCAGAGCATTGAAAACCTGTTTACGACCTTCTAAATACGTTTAACATTATTAGAGCCCTCTAGACATGAAATAACACCCTTTAGTCAAAAGTTTAAACTGTGCTCCATGACAAGACAGAGATGACAGTTCCGTCTCACAATTAAAATAATGCAAACATATCTTCCTCTTCAAAGGAGTGCACGTCAGGAGCAGAGAATGTCAAAGAGAGAGAGAGAGAGACAGAGAGAAAGAAAAGCAAACAATCAAAAATCAGTAGGGCTGTTCGGGCTTTTAAGTATGCGAAGCACCGACGGACAAAGCAGCTGCAAGGAAGGGAGCAATGTGAAGGTAGTCTTTCAGCATTTTTATGAGGAGCGTCCGTATCCTCTAGGCCAGTGTGCGAACAGCCCCGCTGCTTACACCCCCTCCGTCAGAAGCAGAGACTGTCAGAGAGAGTGAGAGAGACAGAGAAAAGCAAACAATCAAAAATCAATATGTGCTGTTCGGGCTTTCAAGTATGCAAAGCACCACGCGGGAAGCATATCGTATATCATTGAGGAGTTTTATTTAATGCATAATACGTGGTCTGATTGGGTAGCTTCTCAGCCATCTGCCAATAGCGTTCCTTGTATGAAATCAACTGGGCAAACCAACTGAGGAAGCATGTATCATAAATTAAAAGACCCATTGTCTGCAGAAATCCGTGAACCAGCGAAAAATCCGTGATATAAATTTAGATATGCTTACATTTAAAATCCGCAATGGAGTAAAGCCGCTAAAGTCGAAGTGCGATATAGCGAGCGATCACTGTACTTGGAATGTACCCTAGATGTTTCCCATGGGAGGTGTAAAGAGCAGATCCCACTGGGAGAAGACCAGGTTTAGACCCAGGGCAAAATAGAGAGATCATGTGTTCACATGTTCCATAGAATGTGTTGGTGCTCCCCAAGAAGGTCTGGAGAATTTTAATTTGGAGAGGGAAGCCTGGTGAGATCATGTCAGTATGTTGCTTAGGAGTTCCCAGAATGTCAATCAGCACTTTAAGTGACATAACTTTTTTAGACCAGTTCTTATATTGATTTCTTTGTGCACTGTATCACAGAAATTGGCATTCTGTTAGACAACTCAAAATGAACATTAAGCAAGCCCCTTCCATAATTGTAGGTATGTTGTAAATAAGTATAATAAAAGATCATATGATGTTTGAATAAACAGTACAATTGCATTATTGTCTTTAAAAACTTTGCTCAGAATTCAGAAAAATGTTAAACTTTCACTAAATAAAGTTCCCTTTTTACTGTAATTGTTTTAATTGCTTAATCAGATGATCAATAAGGTAATAAAGTACTTAACACTTGCAAGAGGCACTCTTTAAAACCATCATAGTAAAATTATATTTCTGTTGTTTCTTTCTTATGACTTACAGTGCCTTACATGATGTTTGGGCACAAAGATGCATTTTTTCTTTATTTAACCCAGTGCTCCACAGTTTAAAATTACAAATTAAATAATTTAGACTTGATTAAAGTGCATACTGTAGACTTTAATTTAAGAGTGTTTGCATGCATTTCAGTCACACAATATAGAAATTCTAACACCCTCTATATGCACCCTGTATTTAAGGGCACCATAATGTTTGGGACATAGCAATGAGGTATACGTTTTTGCATATCCCTTGCATGCAAGGTGCTAAGTATCTTTTCTGGTGATGCTCTGCCAAGCCTCTAACACAGCCATCTTCAGTTCCTTCTTGTTTTGGAGTCTTGGCCCCTTACATTTTCTCTTTTGCATTTGGAAGGCATGCTCAATTGGATTAAAATCAGGTGATTGACTTGGCCATTCAAGAATTTTCAATTTTTTAGGTTTGAAAAGCTGTGTTGCATTAACAGTACATTTTAGATCATTATCTTGATGTTGGATGAAGCACTGTCTGAGTCTGGAGGCATTTACTGGAACTTGAGCAAATAAGGTGTTTTTGCACACCTCAGAATTCATTGTGCGTCTGCCATCAGCAGTTCCAACATCAAAAAAGATAAGTGTTCCAGTACCTGTGGCAGCCATACATGCCCAAGCCAATAAACACCACCACCACCACCACCCCCACCCCCCTCACCACCATGTTTAACAGATCAGGTGGTAAGCTTTGGATCTTGGGCAGTTCCTTTTTGTCTCTTATCATCACACTGATACAGGTTAATCTTTATCTCGTCTGTCCACAAGATCTTTTTCAGAATTCTGCAGCTTGCAGTGTGGTCTCTATATTTATGGTCATGAAGTGTTCCACAGATAGTAGTCTCTGACACATGCATATCTGCCTCCTAAAGGCTGTTTCTGATCTCCCTGATCTGTTAGACAGATGTTTGGAGCTTTTTGGTTTTTTTTTTTTTTTATTACTATAGTGAGTATTTTTCTGTTATTGGCAGCGGAGGTTTTCCTTGGCCCACCATTCCCTTTGTGATTACTGAGCTCACCAGTGCATACTTTCTTCTTAATGATCTTCCAGACAGTTGGCCTAAATTAATCCTAAGATTTTACCGATGTCTCTAATGGTTTTATATTTGATTTTCAGCATCATAATGGCTTCTTTGGTTTTCATTGGCACATCTCCTGTCCTCATGTTGAACAATGGCAACTACAGACTCCAAAGGGTAGCCTAGTTATCTTATGTCTGCACTAATGAAGCTCTCACACACACCTGAGTAATCACAAACACCTATGACTCCATTTGTCCCAAACGGTATGGTGCTCTAAAATGGGCAGACCATTTAGAAAAAGTGTTGCCATTATTAAATGGTGTGACCGAAGTTTATGCAAATACCCTTAAGTTAAAAGTGTGCAGTGTGGACTTAAATCATGTCTGAAGTCTATCAGTAACAAAGGCATTTACATTATGTTTGTTTTTCTGTTTGTTTTTTTTTTAATTGAAACAGTTAAGCAAGAACCTGACTGTTATGAGGCTTCATCTTCATTCTCTGTGTTGAGATCAAGTGGGCTTCAGTCCATAGGAAGAACTGCTGAAAATAAAAAATGCTTAGACGAGGAGGAAATGTCCACCAGCACCAGACAGATGTCCACCGAACACTTTTTCAACAACCCTTTAACATCGACACCAACACCTTTGACATTTAGAAAACCTCTGTTTCATTCAAAGTGGATAAAAAAAAAGGATGAAGATGAGCATGAAAAGAATGCTGCTGATGTAGATATGCAGAGTGAGATATCTGTTATAAGTATGGATACAGTTTCAGCAGCTGTTGAAAGAAAACAGAAAATACAAGTTGATGAATTCCAGAGTCATTTCAAAGACAATTGTATCCTGGAATGTTCCACGGTAAAGGAGCAAGTAAGCGTGCCTTCCTTTGAAGCTACTGAAGCGTCTTTTGCAGAGATATCTCAGGATGCTGAAAATGAGGACGATCAAAGCATTTACTTCACTCCTGAACTGTTTGACATGGAAGAGAGCAAATTAGAGAAAGATCAAATAGAAGAGGGCTCTATAGTAGGCTTGGAAGTCAAAGGTTCTGACATTGAAATATTTTCTGTAGACCAACAGTGTGAGCCATCTTTTTCAGACTTAAACAAGGTTTCTGTTTCAACAGAAGATCATTTTCATGTCAGCAAAGAGAATGAGGTAAACTTAGATAACAATAAAAGTGACAGAAACAAGGAGCAGATGTCAGGACCAACACTGAACAACTTGGAAAATGGAACACAATTAATTACCAGCAAATGTAACTTATTGGACAGCAGAATAAAATTACCACCAAATGTAGAACAGTCAAGCAAATTACGGAGGCTGTCAAGATCTAAAAATAAAAAAAAGTTTTTTGTTGACAATTAGTTTTTGCCTCTATTCAGCAAAAGTAATAAGAATCATGCTAATTGACAGGAAGATTAAGTATAATGTTCTGAAATATGTATAATTTTAGGTCTCCTATCCAGGAGCCTTAATGTCCTGTAAATAGTAAGAGATGTCAAATAAGAGGA
Source organism: Polypterus bichir lapradei (assembly GCA_026402145.1). Classification (NCBI taxonomy): domain Eukaryota; kingdom Metazoa; phylum Chordata; class Cladistia; order Polypteriformes; family Polypteridae; genus Polypterus; species Polypterus bichir. Next base: position 88,685,954 of record JANRMT010062814.1, on the reverse strand, counting down.
TTTTAAATATGTGTCTCTTATTGTCTATCATTAAAATGACCTTTTTGTATGTTTATTCTCATGCGTAATTCTGCAGTTATAATGCATAGTGTTTGCCTCCAGTTAATATACTTTAAGTCCTGGGGCATTCTCAGAAAAAAACACATTAAAAAATACAAAATTTGTTAAGAATTATATTTGTTGTCATCCATTTAAAATTGACTGTCAAAGTATAAATAACACAATCATTCTTGGGTATTGTGGCACATTCATTTTTGTAGCATGATTAAATTGCTTTAAGCATTTTTTTTTTCTCAATGTTTTTTTCTTTTAAAATAGTTGCAGTAAACAACACAGGCTTTAAAATACATAGAAAATGTGTGAGTATCATGCTTAAGAAGCTGCAAATTTTTTAACTTCTATATTACAGTTGTATGTAATGCTTTAAAATTTAAATTGACAGTTTTCACATTTAATCTATATGCTGCTTTTGATATTCTGAACATCCAGTCATGCTTTGATATATTTTTTGTTTGTAATTTTCAAAAAAAAAAGCTTTGCTTTAATGTCATGTTTTAAATGTTTTTATATTACCAGTGTTTTCATATAAAAAGATAATCAAGCATTTTTATTTGGTATTTCTAGTATTGTTTCCTTTACATGAATGTGACAGTTTTGTAAGGAAGATAATGATTAAATTTATGCACTTCATGTATATGTTTTTAATGCATGTTTTCAAAACATAAAAAGCATTATTGTAATGTCTTATTAACACAAAGGATTGTCATTTTTGTGGCCCATTAGTTGATCTTTTTATACAAATAGTAATGTCCATTCGAGGTTAAACTAAATTAGATAATAAAAAAGTGACCAAGCTCATTTACCTCAGAAAGAATTACTAATAATGAGTGGATGAGGACACAGGATTTCAATACGGCAACAGTAAGAGGAGAAATAATTTTAGTACACAGTATTCTCTTAAAGCAGTAATTTAATTAATGAGCCACAGTCGTCCATTAATGTAATCTGTAATCATTTTTGGATGTTAGTACTTAAAAATCATATTTAGACACATACTATTTTGATATCTTTACCATTAAAATAATAAAGCTTAATAATAACAACCAGACTGTATTATTCCATTTTATATAAATTTACAGTTTTTGGCTAAGGCTACTTTGAAATATTCATATTGACCACAGCACATCTTTAAAATTTTTAACAGAAAACCAGCTAATGTTTGACAACAAAGTAGGATAGTTCTCAGACACTAATTTGATTTAAAGCAGCAAAGTATATTTTTATATTTAAAATATATACAGAGTTTAGTATATTTAAGTAGTTTCATATCACCATATACTGTACACATGAAAAAGAGACCTTAATATTCCCTTTAAAGGTTAGTGACATTTTAGGACGAGAGAGAGATAGATATAACAAAATATATAAAATTACGAGCTGTTCAAGTAGGGTTTTTGTTGATTGTAAAATAACAAATTTGCAGGATTTAACAATAGTTCCACCATATATTTTTTCATTATATAGAAAATTTGTTAAATATCATTGATTTTATTGTATAGTTTTCATCTCAGTTTCTTTTTGCCTAAATGTTCCAAAGAGAGCTGTGCCATAGATGACAAAGGATAAAAATCTTTATCCCAGTACACTAAGCACGTAACAATTCATTACTCCTTGCAAAGAGCACCCTTTGAATAGACTGCCAACATTTTTCACTTTTTATCTTACAGCTTTTGAAGATATAAGATGAGCAAGCCAAAGTCCCACACCTATAGTTCTTACAAAGAAATCTGTCATCACTCTTGCATTAATCATTAGTTGCTTTATATACAGTAAATGTTACTGTTTCAATACTGGTTTGGGGATCATTTCAGTACAGTAAGATGTTTGGAATGCATTTCACATGAAGCTGACTTTTGTTTCATTTTGTTTTGTTTGTATATTTCTGTAAAGTTGATTTACAGTACAAAGATTTTATATTTAAAGTGGTATTATATTGTCAGTCATTTTCTATCCCAGCTACCATAGGGTGCAAGGCAGAAACAAACCCTGGACAGGGCACCAGTTCATCACTGGGCGAACACACACACACACACACCCAACCACACACTAGGGCCAATTTAGTATTGCCAATCCACCTAACCGTCATCTCTTTGGACTGTGGGAGGAAACGGGAGCACCCAGAGGAAATTCACGCAGACACAGGGAGAACATGCAAACTCCACACAGGGAGCCCTGTGAACCCTGGTCTCTTTAATACAAGGCAATAGCGCTACCACTGCACCACTCAGTATTATATAGTGCAAGTTTTTGAACATCATGCATATTTGTGTGACCACAAGGCGGTGCATCTGAGCCCCAAACCTCAAACACAATATTACCCAACACAGTTCCGGGTTTAAATAAAAATACTCCAGAACAAACAGATTTTGTTCTGGCTTCAGTTGAGTGTCACCTGCTGCCTCACGCCTCTGACTCATCCAGGTGAGGCAGTAAGCTCCTTTTAAGCTGGACCTGGGAATGACTCTAGTGCCACAGTGTGTCCTCTTGGAAGCACTTCTGAGTCATATGGCCGAGATTGAAATGGGTATCTGCACCTGCTGGTTGACATCTCTTCGGGCTACAAGATCTGAATAGGATAATCTTGAGAGGTGTCAGTATTAAAGGAAGGCACCAGTACTTGTGAATTTTAATTGACAGTTTTCTGCACTCTCTTTTTTTTTTTTTTAACCTTGGGTTTTTTTTTTATAAATGTATTGAATTTTAACCTCCACAGCACCTTTACTTTATTGGATTATTTATTTATTGACATTTTAAGGACTCCTTTTTTTGGACACTTTGATTTTTCAATTGTTTTTAATAAAAGCACTGAGCACCTTCACACTTTCCCCTTGCTTGGATATGTGTGTCCTCATTTGCCGGCTCATCCCAGTCATGACTATAAATGGTGTCGGGTTTAAGAGGCTCCCAAAATGGAAGTGGGAGCATGGAGCTGACCCACACTGTTACATATCTATCCAGCAATCTGGGCTCCATTACTGTGCTGTTTGTGTGGAGCTTTCTCATTCTTCCTATGTCTGCATCATTTTTTTCCTGTTACTCCAGTTTTCCTCTTATATTCTCAAAGTGAATGATTAAGGGTTGGATGGTGTTCAGTAGTCTGTCCTTTGGTTGTGCAAACAAGGAAAGTTTGTCAGTAAGCAATTACATTCCTCAAGACTGTTTACTAAATTAACAGTTATAAGTTTTTCCTCTATTTGCTCTGCAATGTTCAATTGGTGACTAGCCTTTATAAAAGGCACTGTGTGAGAAGACCGCATTACTGTGAAGTGTATTAATAGTACTTGCATGAAGATGTTTACAGTCCAGCACCTCCATATCAATTTATTGGTAATAATTGTAATTTTGTATTTTATTTATAATACAATAAGAGATTAACTATTGTTTGAAAATTATGAAGTTTATAGAGAACAGCTCACAGAGAAGTAGCATGGTCCATTATTAATTTGTAAGATTTTCTTCTAGTATGTTGATCCTATGACAATCTGCCTGCAGCACTGAGTTACATTAGCTGGGGTTGCATACAATATTTACTCTGAACTGCCTTGTATCTTGAAAGTGGTGTCTACATTTTCTTATTGCGTCTTACAATTTTAGTTAGCACAAATACACAACACATTAGAAGCATCGACAATGGTAGTTGTTTTATTATATCCATAGAAATATACAGCACTACTTGGTTTTCCTTTTTATTTGAAATAAGATACTGAACAATGGTGTGCACTGTAGGATGTGTGCTATTGCTGGTTGCTGCTTATGGTAGAAATGCATTTCCGTAGACCAGTTTACACATTTGCAGTAAAGCTTGAAGCTACTTGGCCAGTAAATTCTTATTTTTGTTCAACTGTAAATCATTTTATTATACCTCACTCAGCTGCTGAAAGGGAAAGTGTGTGTTTGTGAAGGGACTTTGACACACTGCCTCTAAATTGTATTTTTTTTTTTCTTTTTTTTTTTTTTATAAACTTTTTTTAGGTTTTGGTGTCATTAGAGCCTTGTACTTAACAAAAATACTAAGCCGAGAAATGATGTGCAGCCATGGTCAAAGTATAACTGCAAATTTTAACAAATCAAGTTGTGAGATAGAAGAGACAAGCTTGTGACTGTAATCAAGGCTCCATGCTGATCTTTATGGACACTACTTTATAGCAATCATATGGCCATGGAGAGGGCATTCCTCACACAAGCGCAACAGTAGTGACATTTATGGGCAAGAGTTAAATGTTTCTGCAACGTTTAGTTTTTATTTTCTTTGTGCCAATGTATGCACGGTATAGTATCTAGCTCTTACCTTAAACATAAGACTGCTCTACAGAGATTTAACAACAAGGAGTCTTTCCAGTTGTTCTGATTCATCTAAAAGATTATTTGGCCCCTTAATTACTGTGTCTCATCTTGGTGGAAAACAGTTTAGTCTTAGTTTAAAAAAAGGTAACATCATTATAACAGTAATGTTAATTTCAAGATTTATAATAAGTTCAATAAAGACTGTTATATAGAACATTGCAAAGGACTAAGTGCATTTCAAATTTGACAACTCAAGTCATTGTCTGACTGTATTTTAGTAGGTCAAATCCCCTTACAGGGACTTTGTAGCACTTACTGAAGATGAAAATGTAACTGATAAAATGGAGAATTGTAAACAGGAAGGCAAAATGGATATGCGAGTCAGTAACTGTAGTGCCTATTGTTGTTTCTTTATTTAATATACATGTATTTGGGTGTGTGTAATTATTTTTTGCCTAGATTTGCCATATTTCTTGGCAGCATAGAATTGTAAACATGTAACGCATGTTCTAGTTAAAGAGGAAGATTAGAGGCAAATGCTCAGCCTAGAACTTGGTTGTAAGTCGGACTGGGGGCAGGCCAGACCATTACAGTTTCTAGTTTATGATTCAGAATATTACAGTAATATTCTAAATTGAGTAAAAAATAGAATTCAATGTAGGCAAGTACACTATGTTACAAGCAAGTAATAATATGTGTAATTAATGCATTATATCTTCAAGGTATGCGATAAACATTACTTGATGCAAACAATATTTTTATTAGTTTGGCAGACAATATTAACCTGGATTAGCGGCATAAATCTGAATATATACCATAAATTAACTTACATGGCAAGAAATTACAAAAGTTTCAACTGGGAACGGCAAGTTTTTTTTTTACCTATTAGGAAGATTATTGTATTCTAGCTAGCACCTGCGCTAAATGTAAAAGAATCAGCATGTTAATAAGACTTCAGTTAAGTTGATGGCAGGATCAGAAAAAACTAGTTGAGTTCCAAATTAAATGTAATTGACAGGAAAAAAGTGAAGATGCATCAAGCAAATATTTAAAAAAATATTTTTCTGTGAGTTGATGCACCATTATTATCCTTCAAATGATTGCTAGCGCTAATCAAATATATGTCTTTCTTCTGAGGACTGAAAGAGAATTAATTCATCACATAGACTGAGCTTTATGTGGTCCACTTTCTTTCTTTTTTCAACAGCTGTCATTTAAACTGACTTGAAGCTAACAAATCCAGGTCCTAACCTGCCATATGTAAGACTGCAGCAGGTCAAAACAATTTTTTTTATGTAGAATATTTTCATGCAGAATTGTAGCTCAAAGTACTTAACAAATAACAGACACATTGCAAGAGAACGTAAAGTGTCTCTACTGTCAAAATGTCTGATGGGAAAACATGTAGCAGTAAAATGGTCAATAGTGAAAGGAAAAGAAAACTTACAGATGGCAAAAATACAGACCTCCAGGAATTTCAAAACCAAAAATATGTGCAGGCCTGGGTACACAACAGAACATAAATGTGATCAATTTTTTCTTTAATATGTACAGTAGATATAATGCAGTGTCCTCTAAGATTTGATGCATTTAGATATAAGTTTTTCTGTAGCACCCTTCATCCTTTTGAAACACCAAAGGTGGGAGAAGAGTATTTTGTCCTGGTAGCGGTCATGCAGGGCACCACAACAGGATACCGGAAAGAAAAAAAGAAGCAGTGATTAGTACCTGGAAAAATTAAATATGATTATATTTGAATACTATGAAAACAGCCATGCCCACCACTGGGAATAAATGTGAAGTTTAAAATATGCAATGATACTATATTAATTTTACTCTTATAGAATCAGTGTTCTGTAAATAGATTATGAAAAAGCCAAATGAGAAATTGCTTTTCTGTAATTTTTGATATTTTCAACACTACCAGCTTCATGTATTTCTAATGATGATACATTATTGTAGATTTCCGAGAAAAAAAAGCAAAATCTCATTGTTTTATTTTTTTCACTCTCAAAATACTGAGAAAACCAGTGCTTAGAGATCTGAGAGAATGGATATGGGACAGACATTCTAAAATATAGGAAGGTGCAAGATTGTTCAGAGCCTTACAAACATTCAAGAGTCATTCTGATGTAAATTTAGTCCTCTGTGTGAGATTAAATTGAGAAGAAGTCATCCTTTCTTAAAGAAAGACTCAAAAAAAACAAGTGGAGGAAGTCTAAAAAAAAAATTCATCCTGTGCTAGCCGGTGTGAGGATTTTGTTCCCCATATGAGCTTCATCATCAGTGTGACAATTTAGTTAGTGTCAGCTTTCTTAATAAACTAGTCCCTTGAAGCTGTTTTTGAAATGTTTTCAGGTACCCATCTACCAGTATTATTAAGGTTCCAATGTGAAAGCACAAGAGCTGTGCTTTCTGTTTTCTTTAAGTCTTGCTTTAAAATGTGCTTTGGTTTAGGCTAAACAAGATGCACAATAGTGATTACTGGTTGAAGTATTGTGTTGTTTATTTATATTTTCCCCTTGTATGTTGTACTGTTTTAAGAATTCATGTAGACTATGTGCACAATTTGTTTGCCTTTTAGTAGGAATGCAGTTGGTGGATCTTTTGCAGATGTGGCCAGGACCGGGTCTGAAAAATTAGTACTGTGCAGACCTGTACCGTACAGTAAGTAAAGAAAGCTGAAGCTAACTAATTCCACTGCAAAAAGAAGTGGCAAACAGATTTCTTATACACAGCCTCTGATTCCTTTTCCCTATTTTCCATTACCCACTTTATTAAAAACAACAAATAAAAGAGGAAATAATTAGAAAAAAATTCTAAAACGTAAAAAAGTGAGCAGAAGATGAGGTACAGATGAGAATGTGACAACTTAGTTGACAATAGGGATGCCATGACATAAAGAGCACCCTCACGCTTAACAAGCTTAGTTTGAAACTGAATTAATGTTTGTCTTTGGACATTAGGTAAATAAGAAAAATGGCTTAAAGTGATGGTCAAAATTATTAATCGACTTATGTTGTTCTTATTCCTAATTTCTTGGTTATATGATCATCCTTTACATCTCTTTTGAACAAGTTTCCTCTTTTTTTTTTTTTTTAAACGTGAGTTTAGGGATTTTTTAGAATTTGCTGCAGGCTGTTCGATGGAAATGCTTTTAGGGCAGCAGTGAGGTTGAATGAAAAGAGTACTGCCTGATCAAACATTCAAAACGTAACTGTGAATCATCATTGATGTGCATTGGCTGTGGATTTGTAAAATAAAACTAACAACAGAAAAAAGAGCTGTCACCATGGCTTTCCCATTTCACCAGAAGGATGTCTGCCTGTCCTTCTGAGGGTGCCTTGATACCAAAACCCATCCTGATTCCTACCCCAAATTCCTAAAGCATATTTGCTTTGCCTTGCCTCAGCCTTCACCACCTTCTACCTCGAAATGTTTCCAAAGAGGACCTCTTTTTGTGTGTGTGTGTGTGTGTGTTACTGCTAAGCATAGGTACAAATCAGTCTCATCAGTAGAGATGACAAGTTGGCAGTTGGTAACAGCAGGAAAAAAAGAAAAGCAAGATCTGACTGCAGCATCAGTATCCATACAGGCACATGTTTCTGTTTTTACTGGATGCTCAAAAGTAGAGAGGATGTACTCTAAGAAGTTTCCTAGACAGTAATTGTTAATATTCATTTTTCTTCTAGTTTTCTTCTCGCTGTGTCACTAGGCACTACTCCTGCTTAGACTAAGTTGCTTTTACTGCCCTTAGAAAGTGTGAATTAACAGTAAATGATAATGACCTCTGCTTCAGGCATATAGGAGGGTTGGGGCAATTGTTTTGCCTAGATCTGCTATGTTTTTGACTTTTATTTTTTCTCCTTTTTCTAAGGATGATGGGCTTCCTGATGTTTTATCATCTTGGTTTCCCCGCCATTTTCAATTAGGCTTCTCTTTTTTATGATCATTAGGAACCTTGTGCCAGAATGGCAATTGAATCATCAACCTCTTAATGTCTGTATGTGTAGATGCAGGCATTAATTTACTATTAATTGTATCCGATTATGGAAGTGTCCTTCCATAGAGCCAGTGTGGCTGTGATAGGCTGTGACTTCTCTAGATTCTGTAATGGAGATCTAGATAGATACCTTATATCTGTAAATTTCTGCAGTGCTCAAAAACTTTCAAATGAGAAGATTACTATATGAATTAAATGGAAGTATATGAAAGCTGCAAAAGAAGGAAGGTTGGTGCTTAAACTTTGAAGCCTTTTTTGTGTTTGCTACTTCATGTTCAGTGAATTACTGAATTTTATTTTCTTAATTTACTGTTATTTGCTTAATTTACTGTTTTTGGTGCCAGGGCCTTATTTCAGCAGTGGAGTTCTCATATGATACTAAACATCTGTTTAAAGCAAAGATGTTTTTTATGGTTTTATTTGTGTCTTGTAGCCAGATCACAGTTAACCAAAACAATGATGTAAAGCAAAATCATCTGAAGTTGCTCAGGTCTTATTGACCTTGTCATACTTGAAATCCACAAACATATTTTTGGCATAGAGCAGTTAGTGCAAGAGTGAGAAAAGGAAAGGCAGTGAATGCTTCAGTGGTAACTACCATGTAGGTTACTATTTACAAAATAATATTTGAAATACTAATGTAGTGATCTGTCTGACATAGAAAAGGCAGGCTACAATAGCAAAATGTTAAATGAGTATTGGACCAGGACACAAGAGAAGAAAACAAAGTTGAAAACAAGCAGGAAGTTTTAGCCCAAAACGCAGCCAAAATTACCAAAGCCCAAAATATTAATCAGAGATCAAAGTTGAAAAACACACCCTAACAAGTCCTAGCACCCTAAAATGGTTTATTTATAACTAAATGCACTGCCAGTCTCTGAACAGTGATCCTAAAACATAAACGCCAGGGCTACCACACAACCATCTTAACTAGCAATAAATGTAATTTTCCAAATTTGGGACTTGCAACTTTCCTTGAATTTATTTTTTATTGCAGTATGTAAACTGTATATCCCCCTTGCCCAACATACTGTACATGAAGTGATTTTAATGGTGGAGAGATGGGCCCATTTGCAGTTGATGGCGGATGAAGGAAGAGATTATGGTGCAACAGTGAGCCAAAAGGTGACAAAGAGAATGATGCCACGTTTGAACACAGAGGTATTTGTTTCGTTAAGGTGTTTTGTTTTTGTTTTTCTTTTTTTAATGTACCTTAAAATTATTTTATTTGCAGGTTACATACTCTCTAAATTGCTATAACTTTGCAGGTTCAGAAATTCAATTGGAATTCATTTACAACTTCATGCTTATTGAGGTTGCTTCCAGTAGCACTTTAGAATCCACTGGCATGCAAGCACCTGAGATTTCCTAGTTCATCATCTAAAAAGCAGGTTATATAACCCTAAGCTGACTTGTCACAACTCCTTGCCATACAGAGAAGGTTTTCTAGGCGTGTGTCCAAGACTATGGCAGTGCCATGTGAAATGACTGAGAATCAAACTACAGTGACTCCTTTTTAAGTGCCGTGATCACCAAAGCTGATTTTGGTTGGACAGCCAGCCTGAGGCAAGTGTTTAGACCTTGAGCGTATGTGAGAAGCATTTTTTAAATGTCGATGCTAAAATATGACAGGTAGTTGGATATTGGAAACTGGCAAAAACATAATCTATTGTGTGACCTTGTGGTCAGGCCAGTCCCCAACAGCTGCTCTTCTGCACTCATGGTTAACTGCCTATTGAGTGGAGAACTGCTGAAAAGCTTGGAGACTATAGTTAATTGTGGGAGGATTAAAAAAAAAAAAAGGCCAAGGTCAATATTAAAGGATTGATTCATGTGTATGATACACTGCCGGGTCATGAACAAACTAGGAGATAGATAAAAATGTCAAAAACTCCAACTGATCTGAAATAACAAATAACTACACAGCTCCGCCGGTGTAGTGCTGAAACAGGACACCCTTTAAAAATCAATAAACAAACAGGTATTACTAGCTAAGCAGAGGCAAGGTACACTCCAAAATGCAAAGGTAGACCGAATCCCCCCACTCCTAATGTCATGCTTTTCCCTTCCTTCAGCCCGCAGCCTCTGTCTCGGATTAGCATGAATATATCACTCCTGCAAGCGAACTATGATTTTTAGCGGGATGGCAGACATTGCACACTCAGCCAGAATGTTCAAGCAAACTATAGAAAAAAACTTGATTTAAATCCGCTAAGTAGTTCTCTCGTTCTCTAGCTAAGTGGAGTTAAGGTACACGCCCCGAGGCTGGCCCATGAGTGAGGAGGCCCTACTCACCCCGGTCTGCTGTGTCTCTCTCGGATTCATGCAAATAAATTGGTACGGCAAGTGAACTATGAAACTTAATGCGACGAGAGAAGTCTCAAAAAATCAACCGGAATGTTCAAGCAAATTGTAGAAAAAAACCCGTTACTAAATCCGTTAAGTAGTTCTCTCGTGAAAAGCAGACAGACATTTTATATAGAGATTATAAATTATCGAGTCACAAGTAAGTCTAGTATAGTTGCACTTATCAGGCTATAGAAAATGGGAGACATGGCTAAGGGTGTGGTTTAATTTTGGGCATGAAAATTAGAAATTGAGCATCATGCACTAGCATGCTATGCTACAATAATGGGTGCTGCACTTGCATAAGAGCCGATGGGAATATTGTTCAGATGCGTTAGTGAATTGTTCCAGTTGAAGACATCCTGTAACATGACATTTTACCACTTTGCTAATTTCAAGTTATCTTTTTGCCACTATGTATAAACCTGCCTTCAAGGACTGACTTCCCTTCCTATGACCATGAAGAGTGAAGAACAGGTTTATTGAATGTTTGGATAGATGCTTTCCATCAATAAAACACCAAATATAATAAACTACCAAGTTAGTCATAGAATACTGATGGAAACTGTTTGTACCCAGTTCCTACTTTTGCCATGAATGAGTTTCATTAATGGCTTTATTTTTCTACATTGATTTAGGCTCTGATCTCCAGTCTTCTTTGCACTTTAACCTCTTTCAAGCAGAGTCACTGAACTTGCCTTGTCAAATTGACATTGTGTGCTCACTGCTCTCGCTCCCACTCAAGTCTGAGAAGCACTTTAGTAGCTTCAGCTATGACCCCCCCATACCCCCCCACCCCTCACATCTCACATGCTCACTTTCATTTATTTCCCTGAAAGGTAAAGAGCAGTAGATAGCATGGCAGACTGCAAAAGAAAAGACATTCTGCATACATTGTCTTCACAGGAAGTGCTGCTGCTTGAGTGGCAGTGCTATTGATGGATGTTCTTGTATGTTTGCTGAAGTGTTGATAGGTGATCCACATTACAGTCTTCAGCATGCCATTTGGCCTACAGAGTTATTCTTGACACTAAAGACAAAAGGTTCTTATAATTTTCTTTGTTTAAGCAAAAGCTTTCACTTTTTTGAGTTCTCTCACAAATTTGTACAAAGCCAAATTTGTTTTTTTTTTTCTTTTGTTTTCCAAGTAGTCAAACCCAGCCCACTTGACTATTCCAGTATAATTTGTTAGCTCTTCAGACTGAATTCTGTAACTGATTGCCTATTGGTGAATGATTGATGTAAATTGACACGTTCAGGCTTTTCTGAAGCATACAAGAAGGACACACCTGGTAAGCTAAGGATGTTGGTTATGTTGCTTTAGAAGTACATGTTACTTTGTTTTAGCCATAACATCTGCCTCTTACTGCTTTGTTAGTTTCAGATCATATCAGTTAATTGTGAATGGAATGAAGAAAGATTTGTGTTTTGTGTGAATTTAGATTTTGTGCAGCATAGGCTGACTGTTTAGATACATATCCAACAATACCTCAGAGAAACCTACAACACATACCACTATTCTCCTTTTATGCCTATCCTCTAAACATTACACCACGCCACCACCACTCCACCCCACCCTCTCCTTCCCTAAACCCCCCTACCCCACACTTCTCCCATGCCCCCCCAACTATGTCCTGCTTTTTCTACATTCCACCTGACCCCTACCCACCCATCTCACCATATACTCACCATCCTAATGTTCCCCATGCATTATTAATTGACTCTTACTCCCATGACACATTGCCCTCTGTACCACACTGTCCCTACAGTATCCCCCTATACCTCACTTTTTCTCTCACCATTGAGAAATCACATAGGGCCTCACTTTTTTGCGTTTCATGTAATCACACCAAGAGGCTAGCCACAAACCCAAGATCTCTGAACAAAGTGCCTTGAGCATGGGAAAGGCACTATGTAAATAAAATGTATTATTATTATTATTATTATTATTATTATTCAGTTGTACTAAAGGAGAACTCTCTTGGTACATGGACAGAGTAGGCTCTAATCCAAAGGGTTATCTTTGTCATCTTAGGGAGGGCAAAAGGGTGGCATTCTGATCACATTCCTGAATAGAGACATGTACCTTATTCCCCCTGTATCTCCCTCTATCCTGTTCCTCTTCATGCCCCCTCTACTCTTGCTCCACCCGACTTTCTCTTTTAGAGATGGCTTCCTGCCTAAGGACACTAAGGTCATCTAGGTTTTTGCCTGCTCATGTTTGTCAGTGGGAGGCTCTGAACTCTTTGTGACCCTTGCTAGCCTTTCACAGGAGGACTGTTCTCCAGCCTGCCACCATAAACATAGTCCTGCTGCTGAAGATGGTGGGATGTTCTTCACTGCTGCTTTTCAATGTACAATTAAATGGCAATGTATTTCTGCTTCTGTGTTCACATTAAATTTCTTCAATAACGTTTTTTATTTTATAGTCTTGGAATTTTGTTTCGGGTTACTACTATAGTATACTATATCATTCTATGTTCTGCTGCTGGTTTGTGCTTGTTAAGCATCCGATTCAGTTTTGTTAATTTAATTAGCAGCTTCTTCAAAGTGCTTTACAAAGCACTTAATTACAAAGGAAATTAAACATTATGAGGGCGGCACTGTGGCACAATGGTAGCGCTGCTGCCTCGCAGTTAGGAGACCCGGGTTCGCTTCCCGGGTCCTCCCTGCGTGGAGTTTGCATGTTCTCCCCGTGTCTGCGTGGGTTTCCTCCGGGCGCTCCGGTTTCCTCCCACAGTCCAAAGACATGCAGTTTAGGTGGATTGGCGATTCTAAATTGGCCCTAGTGTGTGCTTGGTGTGTTTGTGTGTGTCCTGCAGTGGGTTGGCACCCTGCCTGGGATTGGATTCCTGCCTTGTGCCCTGTGTTGACTGGGATTGGCTCCAGCAGACCCCCGTGACCCTGTGTTCGGATTCAGCGGTTGAAAAATGGATGGATTAAACATTATGAGCAGTCTGAAGGCACAGCACATAACATTCAGCTCCATATTCAATTGATGGAATTGTAACTTCTGCATGGTTTTCGCATGTTCCTCCTTTTGCCTGATAATATTCCTGTGGGAGCTCTTGTTGCCATCTACTAAATGCTTTCAGGTGCAACAGTGTTTGTAAAGTGTACTCTTTTGTATGTGTTTGTGAGGTTGCCCTTTCTTAAGAACATGAGAAGTTTGAGAAATGAGAAGAGGCCATTCATAACAATATACTCAGAAAATTCAATAGCTCAGAAGAGCTTGGCTTATTATCGTTAGTACAGTACTTACCAAGTTAGCATGTAACCTTTTGCATAAAACTGAAGGCCAGCTAATTTTCACTTATATCATCACAACAGTCTCTCGGTAATGTGGATTCATTGTTTATAACTTCTGAAAGATTAGACCGTATCTAATGGTTAACGGTTGATTACTTATAAGGTTTAGAGCATTTTGCACTTGCTTTGTGCAATTTTTTTTATCCTAGTCTTGTAACAGTGTTTCAAACCCAGTCTTTAGCTAATGATGACTTGATTATGATGACCTCATTGTATATCACTTTGGACAAAAGAATCTGCTGGGTGAATAAATGTAAAGTAAATCTATCTATCTATCTATCTATCTATCTATCTATCTATCTATCTATCTATCTATC
>JANRMT010062814.1:88650576-88671625 GCA_026402145.1 Polypterus bichir lapradei | reverse complement strand
ATCTATCTATCTATCTATCTATCTATCTATCTATCTATCTATCTATCCATCTATCTATCACAGCATTTGGCAAAGTTCTTCCTTAATGCGTCTTCCTGGACACCAGCCTGACCTCAATTCGAGTAAAGCCTCGAAAAGCTGCGTCAAGCCGTGCATCACAGGCCAGGCACAGTCAGTGTATTTGTGCAAACGGTTTATGATTTAGTTACTGTCATATGTTCATCAAATTCATCAGTGTGTTTAATAAAGATGTCTCTGCCACGCGAGTGGCTGCCTTTTGTCTTGAGCAGATTGCTAAAACTGTACTAATTTCGACTTGGCATATATTTTCCACAAGACTGGGCCTCATTATTATGCAAACATGGTGCAGTGGCCTATACATGGATCTTGCCTTTAATTCATTATAGGCCCTAGCATTTAAGCACGTATGAAATAATTGCTGATTACACTCAAGCAAATTTAGAATGTCATGCATTCTCTCATTTACTGTCTTGAAGGGCTTTCAGACCTAAACCCAGGATGCTTTAAAACCCTAATTATTTTTGGTTATTTCTTTTTGAAAAGGAAGGCACCTACAACTAATTATGTCTACAAAGTAAAGTCATGTCCATTAAAAGCAGTTCCTAACTCTTGTTTGACACTTACATATTTTTTCGCAATCTTGGACACAACAAATGATGTTAATTGTTTTACACTCACTTGCTTGGTTTTTCTTATCATGGAATCAGTGTCATCTTCTGCAGTTGGGATGGCACAGTCTTTACTGACATCTGTTCAAAACCGTCCATGGGCACTCCTGTTTGCCATTTCTTCTTGTCTCTGTGGGTTTTCTGTGGGCTCTTTCACTTTCTCTCATATTAACATGTGAATGTGTGAGAGAGAGTGTGTGTCTTGTGGTGAACTAGCACCCCAGCCAGAGTGTGCAGAATCCCAGTACTACAAAGATATGGCTGCAGGGGGCTGTAGCCTTTTAATAGACAACCTGGTTTCAGAAAATGCATACGTCTTATGGACAAGCTCGTGGATGGAGTGGCAGAATCCAGTGAGCTTGCTGTGTTGAAATCCAGCCGTTGTCCTCTGACCAATGCATTCCCTCTAATCAGAAACACTTTAGTCTGCCTTTCTGAGGATCTCCTGAAGTAATAATGTTCTTCTGGATGACCTTTCTGAATTAGTACAAGTTAAGTTTAGTGTTGTTGTCCACCCCACATTTGAGAATATCCCATGTGTCACCACTACACTGCACTTTTTTCAAAAGCCTTTTGTGCCCTCAACTTTCTTTAATCACATTTTTGCATCTCTACTAATTTTTGTTCCCTAGTCTCTTGTTTTAAATTAATGTTCCCCAGTGGGAAATTTGGATTTTTACAAAGTTCTTTAAATAAATAAATACATAAATAGATTATTAAGTAAATACATACACACACACACACACACACACGGATATGAAAACACACTAGAATGACTACCAGTCCAAACTGTCATTAATCTACTGTAGACCCCCAAGTACTTGTAGGAGTACACCACCTCTACATCCAGTCCCTGAACAGTAAGTGGACATAGAGGTTCTTTGGTATGGTAAAAGTCAATAACCAGTTTCTTGGTTTTGCTGATGTTAAGTTGCAGACAGTTTTCTTTGTACAAAGGAAGAAGGTTTTCCACCTGACTCATATATTCTGTTTCATCCCCCTTATCAATACACCCCATAAGTGCAGAATCATCTGAGGATTTCTGCAAGTGATATGACCCAGTATTATATTTACAGTCTGAGGTGTACATAGTGAAGAGAAAAGGAGACAGGATGGTTCCTTGTGCTGCTCCAGTGTTGCTCACATCCTTATCAGAGTCACAGTGCTTGAGACTCACAAAATGTGCTCTGCCCAACAGATAGTCCATTATCCAAGATGCCATAGGCTCATCCACCTACATATCTCTGAGTTTAGCACTTAACAGGGATGGCCGGATGGCATTAAAGGCGCTGGAGAAATCAAAAATCATAATTTTCACAGTGCTGCCAGCTTTTGTCCAGGTGAGAATAAGCCTTATGGAGCAGGCAGATAATTACATCCTCCACTCCATTCTCTGAATCAGGGAAATGGATCATTTCTAGGGCAAAACAAAAAAATAATCAAGAAAACAGGACAAAAATGCATACCAAAAAAGTACAAGAGCAATCAGTCACTCAAAAGTGTGAAACAACTGTCAGAGTCACATAGGCAAAAACCCCAGATCAAAACCGTAACTAACATAAATTTTAACAGAAAAATATCAAAGAGTTGTCTCACCATTTGTTTTTATTTAAATCCAAAAACTTGGACAATGACTGCTGCATGCTGTCATCTTTAATGTTGACAATATGGTTATGTCAAACCATATCCACATGATTGGCAACAGACATGATTACCATAAACAGTAAGGACAGTACCATGAAAAATAAACACAGAATTGTGCCTATAATAAAGAAAAATAGAAAAGAAACTACAAATAATGTTATTAATAATTCACAGTCATAAAGACACGATTAGTATGCACCCAGAGATTAAAAACAAACTTCTGAATAGATACAAATTGTAATTATGACAGAAATCTACCATTCTTAAATATGCCAGTCAATTTAACCTTTAACAGCTACCTACGTGTGATTACACTGTCCTTCCGCTTTCAACTCCACATGGTGGTGGCCAAGAAGCTAAAGTGCAGAAACTGAATTGATAGGGATGTGGGTTCAGTTCCTTATGGTTTGAAATTGGCACCCAGAGTCAAACTTGACAAATTTCCAGTCCCATGTAAACACTGTGTATACCTACAGTGCCGTCCAATACCCTTAAATGAAAGCCTGCAATGGGCACTTTAATCACGTCTGATTTGTTTGATTTGTAATTTTATACTGGAGCAGACGTTTAAATCAAGGAAATGTGTCTTTGTCCCAAACATTATGGGGGACACTGTATGTGTATGGACAATACAGAGAAAAATGTGATTGTATTCATGAAAACATTATTTTGGAGTGACATTTTGCTTGCATCTATAATAAGTGGAAGGCCCCCAGAAGGTGCAATCTGTCAATATTAGTTAACTATGCCATTGTAAGTGTTATTTCAGTTTCAGATTTACAGCATTTTTACCAAATGAGGACATTTAAAAAAACTCTTAATTATAAAAGTTCTGTCTTATACATTTTTATAAAATAAAGAGTGGTGGTAGGGCAGTTTTGATTTATAATGTTTTTGTTACCAAAAGTACACATTCATCCATCTCTTCTCTCTCTCTGCCTGCTTTTCTTCTGCAGGGAGGAATTTAGAAATATATTTTATTTTCTTTGGACTTGCATCCTAATACCCAGATTATGCCTAAGCACACACATGAAATAACTGGGCCTCAAACTTAGGCCTGTGGCGTGGTGGGGCAGCATTTTCATGGTCTTGACAGGAAATGTTTTGTATTGAATTATTAAATCATATATGCAAAAAATGTATATGGCTTAGGGAATGAATGAATGGGTTCAGTATATGGATGGATGGATAGTAGGCCGGCATTGCATATTTTCTTCCTAGAATAATAGAAGAAGGTTGGCAGTTAATTCCAGATAACATGGCTGAGTGGCTGTGGCATTGGATCTTCAACCACGAGGGTGCTGGTTCAGTCCTTGTCCTTGACATACTGTGTGAACCTGAATGAGCCAGTTAACATACCTTGCACTAAACCTGTGAAGCTTGGGTAATTTACAGTTGCCACAAATATCTGGAGCACTTCCATATATGCTCCCTGAAGTGCATCTTGGGAATTACCTGGCATGATTGTTTGCCTCACTGTGAAATACGCAGAAAAACCAGTGCAGAGGTATTCAGGCCAAGATCATCCAGCATCAGCCACAATGGTTGGGAGATGTGGTTAAGGATGCCCCCAAATCTCCTACCCTGCAGAGTGCTATATCGCCAACTACATCGTGGACAACATTCTGCTGAAGGGCACAGGAGGTGCTATAAGGATCAGTTGAAGATCATTTGCAAAATCAGGCCTGCAGACCTGGAGCAGGTTGCTAATGACGGTAACACCTGGTGCCAGATGTTCTTAGATGGGGTACATATGCCGGAGGAGGACAGGGCAGCCAGGAGACAGCAGACGTGACTCATGAGGATCACACTACTGTATATACAGTACGTATCCAATCTATAATAGAACTTGTAAGTCCAGGATAGGTCTGTTCAGCCAACACATAGATAAAGACAGAAGTGGACATCATCATTTGACTCAATGGACAGCCAGTTAGTACTACCTTGTACTAAATGCATCTAATTAATTAATTATAGCTGTGTACTGTGCCTTGGGATGCTGGTTACCATAGAAAGGTGCTATCTAAAATTAATGTTACGTGTTTGATTCAAGCTAATAAGCAGTGCACCCTGGCAAGCATGTGGAGAAACAGAAAAACTGTTTTTATTCACTTAATTATTTATTCAAATAACAATTTTTCTCCTTCCTTTTCTTTACCTTTGCCTTTAACATCATGAAATGTCTTCACTGGCTGACTATTTATTATATCTGCTCTCTGAAACAGACATGCCAACTGCAGGAATGGAAGAAAAGCCGAGAATGGCCCCCAGCAAAGCTGACAGAATTATTCCCCCTCACTAAACTGTCTTGCCTCCAGCCTTGGCGGCTTACAGCTGGGCTCACAATCAAATGAGGGACATATGAGGAGACGAGTGCCTCCTGAGAGTAAAACGATGGATGATTCCCCTTCTGGTGCACCATTTTATTTATTTATTTATTTTATGTATTTATTTTTTTCTGTGGACCGTTTCATAAATTGTGAAGGTGTTGAGTAGCAGGAATGGCAGCCTGCCTGCTGCCTTGGGGGAGTTGGCTTGGGTCAATTTGGAGTATTTAAAAGGTGTTAGTGTACAAAGTTGACCCTCATCCTCTATAATCTGTCTGTTTTTGGCCCTGATCGAAGTTTTTACAAACCAAAATTGGGGGGAAAAAAATCTATCAGCTAAAAGGTTTTTGAGGAATTAGACATCTAATCTGCCTTTTGTAAAATAGTGAGCAGACAAAGATGTATATGAGAAGATAAAGTCACACTGAGCCAAAATCTCTTGACAAAGGAGATCGAAGTGCACTGGGATTAATGGACCACCTTGATATTAGACAAATTGGCTTCTCTGCTTGCCTTGCGATCCAAAAGCAACACTGTCTTTGACAGTCATTGAAGTGTATCTAAAATTTCGGCACGGCACACAGAAGCAGCATTTTATCAGTCTGTTGTTTATGTTTTACTAGCTGAATGAGAAAATGCTGCTGTTGTTGTTGTGTTTATTCTTTATGGACTAAATTGCCTTATTGAGACCAGGCAATGCAAATCCATTCACTTTCTGAACCAGGATTGCATAGATCTACATTGTTTAGCACTGCTGCTGCCTTATAAATCCAGAGCCTCGAGTTTGAATTCCGACCTGACCCTTGCATGGAGTTTGCATATTCTCCTTATGTCTATGTGGCATTTTCCTGAGGTACTCAACGTTCACTCAGATCCTGAGCACGCCTGCACGTTAGGTTACGTGGAGGTACTAAATTGTGAGGATGTGTATGCCTGGCCCTTGTGATGGATTAGTGTCCATTCTAGGGCAGGTTCTGCATTGAGCCTAATGATGTTATAATAGGCCACAGACCCCAAGCAAGCCTGAATTGGATTAAGAGGTTAATGAATGTTGTTACATTTATCAGTATCTGCTGCCATTTAAGATTATTTTAGGCAATTTTTCCACAATTGTTGCACTTTCAGTGATATTATCCAGTACTGCTATAGCTTCACACTGGGTAATGGTGATGCTTTTTTGTCACTGAGCAAGCATCAGGTGTTGGAGTCCAAGAGTGAGGCGTCAAAAAGAATATATTTATTTGAACAATTTCTGTCCCAAGAATTTAGCTTTCGCAACTATGCTTTTTGTTTTGTCTCAATAGAAAAGATTGCCTGCTCCATCTTTTCCTATCTGTCCCAAAGTCCGGCTTATAGTTCACAAGCTCTAATCGCTGCCCTTTGGGAAAAAAAGAAAAAAATATATCTGCCAAAGATAAGACCTTGTTTTAAAGAAGGGTGTACTAACTGGTCAAGTTCACGGATATGCCTTTTAAATTGCAAGGCAGTATTTGACTTAATTTGAAACACAATGAAGTCAAGTTGGTGGCTATAATTGGTCAATAATTAAGAAAGCTGCTGCAATAAAAACCTGCAGCCACTTGGCTAGAGAGTCAATACCAGGAAAGTAAGAGTGGAAAAGCATAATCTGTTAGCAAAAATTAAAAAGAAAAAAGTCTGAAAGGGCCTGACTATTTAATTGTCCAGTCACTCTAAATAGTAAACATGGATTCAGTTGGCTTTTTTTCAAAGCATTGGCACTAGTGATGAGCGAGCATGCTCGGCCGAACATGTGTTCGGCTCGAGCATCGCTATGCTCGGAGCATGGCGCTACTCGAACGAGCACCACATGTGCTCGTGCGCCATGCTCGAGTCTCCGCCCCGCACGTTTTGCGGGTTGGAAACCGCCAATCAAGGGGCAGGTAAGTACTGCCCTCACTGTAATGCCAGTAGCCATGTCAGGTGCTGGCATTACAGTGATTGGCTGGCCGGAATACGTCACCGGGTGCTAAACAGCATGCACTCGCATATAATGTAGAGCGTCAGCTCACCTGCAGGCACTCCCATATCATGTTTTAGAGCAGTGAAAGGGAACCTTTTTCGAGTTGCGGCGCAGTAAGTCCAAAAATTTTCTTTCTTGGCGCACCGAAGGGACTGCCCATAAATAAAGTCGTGACGACACAATCTATGGACAATCGCCAATAAAAACAGTTAATTTTACAAGTTTGAAAGATATTTTATTAATAAAGGAATCAAAGGATAAATCTTAAATTTAATTAATGTGAACGTTGAGATTGTTTTTCAGCACATATGAGATTGATGCGAGGATCAATTTTCGAATGACATTCGCGCATTTCCTTGTCGATCATTTGAAGTCTCTCGTGTTTCTTAGACTTCATTTCCGTAAGTGTTCCATTATCTGTTTTTCCAACATATTTTTTTAAACATCTTTTTAATCAACCAAAATTCAAAAACACTAGCAATTTTAAATATTTTACAAAAGTTTTCTTCGCGCCCCTAGAAAATTCCACGGCGCTCCGGTTGCCGGACAATGTTTTAGAGCATCAGCTCACCTGCAGGCACTGGCATATAATGTTTTAGAGCGTAATTTTTCCTGTAAAATTGATTTTTTGGGGGGTTTTGGGCGTATTTTTGTCAGTCTGTAAAAATGGCGTACAACTCGGACAAACTGGTTCCCAGCAGCGACTTGGGAGTCCAAGATGCATCCAGACATCATCTCCATGCTGTTCCCGGTCCATTTGGGTGGTGTTTCTGGCACTTTCTGACCTTTTCCAATGGACCAGGCACCCTCCCCTCTTCAGAGCAGGGGGTGCCTGGTTGTCTCCCATTGACTTACATTATACTCGGGTGCTCGGTAGAGCACACGAACATCGCAAGCATTAGGACCGAACACTTTAATGCTCGCTCATCACTAATTGGCACTAACATTACATTGCTATCTTAAATGGCATTTATGAAGTATCATCACCCACAAAGCACATGACCACAAACAACCATTAACAATATGGCAGCTTCCACAGCAATGGCCCACAGATGGCACGGCATTTCAACTGAAAAACACTTCAAAATAAGTGAAATATAATTAAAACTAAACAAAAAACGTTCCTCATGTTCCAGAGTGAAGATTCACAACGGTGGTGCTGTCTTTGAATTGTCAAGTAAGTTGCAATGAATCCAACACTGCATGGTCTGGAGTTGGGAATTTACAGCAATGACTTCCACCATGCCATTTAGTCTATCAGCGTATATTTTACACAGTGTCCTAGTGTAGAGCAC
The DNA here is from genome assembly GCA_026402145.1 of Polypterus bichir lapradei. Taxonomy (NCBI): domain Eukaryota; kingdom Metazoa; phylum Chordata; class Cladistia; order Polypteriformes; family Polypteridae; genus Polypterus; species Polypterus bichir. The sequence continues at coordinate 88,663,689 of JANRMT010062814.1, read as the reverse complement.
AAGGTTTATTTTCAAAGAAAACGAAAATACAATTTAGAGTAAGCAGACAAGTAGTCAATAAATAATGAATTTTAAGGTACGTTTAGTGGTCTACGCAAGAATAAATTAAATGTTACAACTTGACTAGAAGGGTAGTATGAGACAGTATGAGATGCTGATGACCATCTTATTAGTAAATGAAGACAACTTTCTTAAATGGCACTGCTTAGAATGTAGGTGCTGGCTAGAATGCCACTACAGTTTGGAATGGGCAGTTTTCTTCATAACGGCAGCAGTTAATCATCACTACTGCTAAGAGGTGGAAGGAAGCAGCCACTAGGGTAGAAAATGACGGGTCAGAGGATGAAACATAAATGCGTAAACCAATTAATCAACCTGACCTCTCATCAAAACCAGAATGTCAACAAAAATCTTAATATAGTCACCAATTTGCTATAAATTACACTCTAAATATTTAAGAATGTATCTATAATCTCGGACAAAGTATCAGAGTGCAGAACTGGCTTATATGTAGTCACTCTAATGATGCAACTTCAGGGACACAGGACCTGAAAACCAGCTGTCATGTAGTGGCAGCTAGACCAGAAGCTGGTGTTGTAGCAAATCCCAAACAAACTTTAATTTTGATAGCGCTAAAAACAATACTTAATAACTAAAGTAGTCAAATATTTAGAATCTTCAAATCAAAAAACATAGAAAATGGTCCATAATATCCATATCAACAAATTCTGAAGGATGGAACAAATCATAACATCTATAGCCTTTCATGGCAGCTATGCCTGGAGGCATTTTTGCCCAGCCTCATTTGACTGTTATCATTTGGCAGAGACTTCATGACATCAGTACCCATTCCTGGCATCTGTGTCCCTTTGCCTTTCCCAAAATATCTCTCTAGTATTACATTCTTATTTATCATGGCACTGGAGAGTGGTGATTTGTTGCAGGTTGGTCACATATGCACCGTTGTTGACAATACTTCTACCACCGCCGCCTTCTCGCCTTCTGCGGTCATTCAGCTCCCATTTGGCATCTGTATGATGTGACTCTCAGTGCAGTTCCCCTTGTATCGCTAATCCTGGTGGGACTTGCCCAATACAAATGAGCCCGAGCCTACAGGTATTTGTGCTCTGAACTAATGAAATCTCTTTGCTCTGGTCTAGGAACCATTTATTATTTGCAGGTCACTTTTTTGTTTGTTAAATTTTAACCATTTACTGCATTTCTATTTTAATATACAGTCATATGTAATTAAACAACATGTCAAATGCAACTTGTCCATTTAATTCCAGTCAGGGGCGCACAGCAAGGATTAGGCACAAAGTAGGAGCTTTCTATGAACTGAATACTGGTTTGTCACACACGTATGCAATTGAGCACAAAGTGAAATGCTGATAATATAGTATAGTAACAACATACTGTATTTGGTTAGGAAAGAGGGACAATTCCAGTGAATATTCTATCTGTGCAAAGAGCTACAGACACTAGTGCCATTGGATGTCACTGAGCAGTCCTATACAATTATGTCATTTAAACCCAAAATCAGATTTTTGTTTTTTTTTGCACTTCTTTGGGTGTCTTCTAATAGTCTGAATTTGAAAGGGGAAATTAGTGAATGAATAATTCTCATTTCCAGGCTAATGAAATGTTGAAGGGCTCTATTAGAAACGTATAACCCAATGCAACACTTACTCTCATCCTCCTCCTAAAGAGCGGCCCTTGAACACGGATAACCAGGTTTTTCTGATCATGCCCTCACTTCACCCTATGAGGCACCCAGGACAGATTAAGAGAAGTAATTGCTCATAGTGTGAGAAAGCTGATAATATTAAGTTGCTGAACAATCTGTTTGCTATCACAGTTGACAAGTCCTGGCTGCAGCTGAAGTTTTGTGACCCCCACATACGAAAACCTTATCCTCTAAAGGAGTTTGGGAGGAATTAGCCATTTAATCTGCTTTGGCAATTTCATAAGCAGACAGATCCACTGTAGGCATAGACATACAAAGTTTACTTATGTCATTTTATTGTTTTACAAATCTCTTAATAAGTTAATTAAGGAGCTCAGGAGGAGTGTTTGGGAGCAGTAACCATACTGTATGTGCTACTTAAGTGTCTTAATATCATCTGAGTATCTTTATCCAGAGTTTAGCCTTGATGTTATTAAGAGTTCAATGTATATCCTGCACTGGATTTGCATTTCTTAAAGGTTATAGTGATTGTGCTTTTTAAGTGCTACATTTTCCATGCATGTTAATGCATATTGAAACTATGTTGGTTGTGCTGGGGTCTGTGGGGCTGCATTTCTTAGCGCCCTGTTGTTGAGGAGAGTATGGTGAATTCAGAATTTAATAAATGAGACTGTCAAGGTGGTAACTTTATTGTTTACCATCTGTTTTTACAGGTGTTTCTACCTAGATTGGGGGATACCAGATCCTATAGTGGCAGCAAGAGGCACATATCCTGGGAGACATGCCAGGTACACAAATACACTTCCACGTATCCTCCATACCTGACTGTTAACCTGTGAGGATATTGAAGCTCCATCTTGGCCTCAGATTCAACTTGGGGTTCACATTGTCTAAGGTGGCAATGCTTCAGGACTTGCTGGCCCACCAATCCTTCTTTAAAAAACATTTGTTGGATCCTTTGAGATCATTATAACTGTAAGGTGTTACATTTTCATTTGGGTCTCACCCTAAGATTCTTTGTGTTTTCTGTGTTTTTCCAAGACATTCTGTTTTAGCATGGTTGATTGTTCTGTACATGTTAATTATTATTCTTTTTGTTAGATTAATTTAATCCTCTCTTTGTCTCATTGACTGTATTACCATCTTTGACAGTGGAAAGGTGAGACTATTAATTAGACTGAGACCCAGAAGAAGAAAATGGACATGAGACTTTTGTCATTTCCAAATCCTTCCCCATGTGCAACCCTTTAAATCAGTCCTTACAAATAAAACAATATATACCGACATGTTTGAGACTATTTTGAATTTTGGAATCTTGGATGTGGTGAGAAGTTAAGCAAAACAACACCTTTTATTGGCTAACTAGAAAGATTACAATATGCAAGCTTTCGAGGCAAATCAGGCCTGTTCTTCAGGCAAGATGTAATCTAAATATAAAGCTTGGATTTATATTTCTTTGCACAAGTCCCAGATGCTTTAATTAGTGTTTCCGTACAACATTGAGACTATTTAGGGCTACTGCCATTAACTTTGAGTTGTGTTTATCTGCTTCCTTTTGTTAGTCTTCCAGTCTTCTGATGATTTAGTTTTGGCTTTGACTTTTAGAAATTGGATTTTTGGCTTTTGTTAATTAAAAGTGTTTTGGTTAGTCCTTTGTTTCTGGTTAACTTCTTACCATTTTTTTATTTTGTTGTTTAGTTTTGAATTTCTATTGTAAAGTAATTACAAAGAACACATAAAGAATTGGGGGAACTATGTACTAACCCCATTTAATCTGCTGTAAATTGAGCAAAAAATATATATATTAATTCTGGTTACATCTATGTGTCTTCCTCTAAGATTTGTTTTTAAAGGAGCTTTTATGCCCTAGAATTAGAAGAGGCAGGGCTAAAGGCAGAGTCCAGAGCATGCTTGAGATTCAGAAGAGGAAAACTAACATGAGACTTTGTCTAATCTAAGTCCTTCCCCTGTGCATCCTTTTAAATCAGTCCCTACAAATGAAGCAATATATACAGTTAGGTCCATAAATATTTGGACAGAGACAACTTTTTTTTCTAATTTTGGTTCTGTACATTACCATAATGAATTTTAAATGAAACAACTCAGGTGCAGTTGAAGTGCAGACTTTCAGCTTTAATTCAGTGGGTTGAACAAAAAGATTGCATAAAAACGTGAGGGAACTAAAGCATTTTTGTTAACACAATCCCCTTATTTCAGGAGCTCAAAAGTAATTGGGCAAATTAAATAACTGGAAATAAAATGTTCATTTCTAATACTTGGTTGAAAACCCTTTGCTGGCAATGACAGCCTGAAGTCTTGAACTCATGGACATCACCAGATGCTGGGTTTCCTCCCTTTTAATGCTCTGCCAGGCCTTTACTGCAGCGGCTTTCAGTTGCTGTTTGTTTGTGGGCCTTTCTGTCCGAAGTTTAGTCTTCCAAGAAGTGAAATAAATGCCGAGTTGTTTAAGATCAGGTGACTGACTTGGCCATTCAAGAATCTTCCACCACTTTGATTTAATAAACTCCAGGGTTGCTTAGTTTGTATGTTTTGGGTCATTGTCGATCTGTATCATGAAACGCCACCCAGTCAGTTTGACTGCATTTAGCTGGATTTGAGCAGACAGTATGTCTCTGAACACCTCAGAATTCATTCGGCTGCTTCTGTCCTGTGTCACATCATCAATAAACACTAGTGTCCCAGTGCCACTGGCAGCCATGCACGCCTAAGCCATCACACTGCCTCCACCATGTTTTACAGATGATGTGGTATGCTTTGGATAATGAGCTGTTCCATGCCTTCTCCATACTTTTTTCTTGCCATCATTCTGGTAGAGGTTGATCTTGGTTTCATCTGACCAAAGAATGTTTTTCTAGAACTGTGCTGGCTTTTTTAGATGTTCTTTAGCAAAGTCCAATCTAGTCTTTCTATTCTTGTGGCTTATGAGTGGCTTGCACCTTGCAGTCTCTTTATGGTAGACTTGGATATCGATATGCCTACCCCCTGGAGAGTGGTGTTCACTTGGTTGGCTGTTGTGAAGTGGTTTCTCTTCACCATGGAAATGATTCTGCGATCATCCACCACTGTTGTCTTCCGTGGACATCCAGGTCTTTTTGCGTTGCTGAGTTCACCAGTGCTTGCTTTCCTTCTCAGGATGTACCAAACTGTAGATTTTGCCACTTGTAATATTGTAGCAATTCCTCAGATGGTTTTTTTCTGTTTTCGCAGCTTAAGGATGGCTTCTTTCACCTGCATGGAGAGCTCCTTTGACCGCATGTTGTCTGTTCACAGCAAAATCTTCCACATGCAGCACCACACCTCAAATCAACTCCAGGCCTTTTATCTGCTTAACTGATAATGACATAACGACGGACTTGCCCACACCTGCCCATGAAATAGCCTTTGAGTCAATTGTCCAATTACTTTTGAGCCCCTGAAATGAAGGGATTGTGTTAAAAAAATGCTTTAGTTGCCTCACATTTTTATGCAATCGTTTTGTTCACCTCACTGAATTAAAGCTGAAAGTCTGCACTTCAACTACATCTGAGTTGTTTCATTTAAAATTCATTGTGGTAATGTACAGAACCAAAATAAGAAAAAAGTTGTCTCTGTCCAAATATTTATGGACCTAACTGTATGTCCACATGTTTGACGCAATTTTGGATTTACATTTGTATTTTTTCCCTTGTTTTATTTTAGATTTTTCAGAACTTGTAAGTTTATTTATTAACCCTTATAACTAACTGATAAGTTGAATAATTAATTGCTTTGTACTGGCCAGAGTTTTTATGATGGTACAGTTCGTGGAAAATGTATAACAAAAGTTTCAAATGAAACCACCATTTCTCTGAGACCATTCATCATCTTTTCAGAATATCTTTCAGAAAAACCTTTCCTTTCCTGTGTAGCTCATTGGTTGGCAGTGTGGCTCAGAGACCTAAGGCACTGGGCTTTGAATCATAAGTTGGGCAGTCTGCATACCACCTCTGACCCACCGTGTGACTCTTTATTTCAATATTATTATGTTGTCTTTGTAATGTGCCTTATTATGGCGTAAAGACGCTAGATGATTAAGTAGTGCCTTACCTGGATTTTTGTAACTTCCGTCTTTTAGAATGTGTCGATTTCTTCCTTTTTAGTCCTTTGGAATGACCTAACCTTATGATGGACACACGCGTATTTCAGAATCAGTGCCAGACAGAAGTTTGGGGAATGTGCAGACTCTTTATGCAGTGTACAGTGAGGAAAACTGAGCCAGGATTTAAATCCAAGATTCTGAGGCTGTGTGGCAGAAGTACTCAGCAAAGTGCTTCTCAATATTATACATGCGAGTAAACAAATATTCGTAAAAACTGAAAAAAACAGTTGGTCATCCATCACTTTTGACAGATAGTGGTCGCTGTTGACCCCTGAACCCTCAGACAACACGTTCAGACACCAGGTAAAATATCAGAAATAATTTTAATTCTTCCAATAAAGTGCACAAAGCACTTCCACCTCCACAATCCACACAAATCTACTATAATAATCACACAATAAACAATCCTCCACTCCACCCAGCAGCTCCGCACACTCCCACCCAACTCGGCTCTTCCTGCTGGGATTTCCCATAGTCCTTTTATATTCCTTGACTCGGAAGTGCTTCTGTCCCTCAGTTCGTGTGATTTCCTAGCACTTCTGGGTCAGATGAAAACTCCCTTTTCTTCAGCCTGGAAGTACTTAATTTCTTCCGTCCCCGTGACTAGGGAGTACTTCCGGGTTATATGGAAAATACAAATACCTGTGCCTCCCTGAAGTGTCCCCTGGTGGCCCCCAGGTTATCCAGCAGGGCTGTGAAGTAAAACCCCAATGTCCATGATGCTCTGCTGGAATTCGGGGTCCCTCCATGTTGCAGGGAGGACTCCATGTAACGGTGTGGGGGTATTGGCCGGGATAAACTGCCGGCCATATATCACACACTGAAAGCTGAGCAATATTCTCTGTTAGTTTTCTAACAAGTATTCCAGTGAGTCCTAGATGATTATCTATCAAGGTGGAAGCAATATCTTGGTGGCTGCTTCTTTATTCGGGTATGTTATGACACCAGGTATCAATAGAGGCCACTACATTCATTCATTTATTTTCTGAACCAGCTTTTTCCAGCACTGGATCACAGGGTGCCCAAGGCTCTCCTAATGGCATAGTATGTAAGAAAAGAACTAATCCTAGAAAGAATGCCAGACAAAGTTACTCACACAGAGCCATTTTAAGTTACCATAACACACAAAACTTACCGCTGTCAGAAGAAAATTAGGGGTCCTAGGAAATACCTTTACCCACCTAGAGGGAACAGCCAAATGCCACACAGACCATTCTCAGTTCAGGGTTTTAATGTAGGGCTCTGAAAGTCTTTATCCTCCATTGATAAATCGAACACTTAGTCAGTCAATCATTTTTTAACCCGTGTATTCCTGAACAGGGCTGTGGGGACTGCTGGAGCCTATCCCAGCTGGCATAGGACGCAAGGTAGGATCAATTTCCTGGACAGGGCACCATTGCTCAATCAGTTAATCTTTTTTATCTGGTGCCTTATGATTTGCACGGTGAAAAAAATACTATGTCCTAATTCAAGCCATCAGAAAAAAGCAGTGATTATGTTAATTTACTACACATCTGTCCAACTTCCATCCATTTACCTGTTTCTTCATTTTTCTGTGCTGGCATAGAGGTTGACCTTGAGGTGAATCTCTCTTTCACAATGTAGCCAGCTTCAACACATAGTACTTACTAACTAACTGATTAAAGTTTATTTATATTTTTATCTGTAGATTTCTCACTGTGCTCTAAACACATACTCAGTGAAGAGTGCCATGCAAAAGAAATGAATAAATTTGATGAGGTTAAAAGAAACAAGGGAGTGTCTTGGAGCCGGGGACTTCACAGGAGGAATGTAAGTTGCAAAGCTAATGTGAGAACCATGTTTTAGATGATAGATTATGATTACTGATTTGCAGATTTACATTGCAAGGCAAATAAGGTGTCTTCAATAACAGTGTATTGAACTCAACTTGCTGATTTGCACTTGACTCTTTGCTTCTGGCATGGCATTGGGGAAGACGAGACGTTTTCCCAAACTGCAGACGTACTGAAATTTATAATGTTGATTCCCGCTACAAGCAGCTGTTGTTTCCTGTCCCATTCTATAGGCTTTGTCTGTCTTCTTTCTGACTACAGAATTCATCTTTGACATTGATGTGGATATAATGTTGTCATTTTCAATTCTGGCTCAGGAAATTTCCCTGTCTGTATGTTGAGAGACTCTGGAAGCCTTTCAAAGTGGAGCACGCCGACAAACTGGCACACTTCAGCCTGTTTTGCTGTCACCGGATGGCTTTCAGTGGACCGTCCTTGTGGTGCCTGCCAGCCTTTGTTCTAACTTGAAGGCACGTTTCTTTAATCACTTTTGTGTAGTGGCTGTCCTCTTTTTTTTTTTTTTTTTTTCTTCATACTTAGACCACTGGGCCAACAGGCGGGTGACACTCGTGGTGTGAAGGACGTAGCACACAGCGGCAGCTGCTGGGATTAGGTGGAGGGCCCTCTGAATGTCTGTTTTATATTCTAATCAGGAACCATTGTCATGCTGTACTGTTTTACAGATAATGCTTATGTCTCATTCTCAGCATGCAGCTGCCTCTGATCTCCCAATTAGTGACAACAAAAGCTCTCTTTGTTGGACAGTATGGGAAATATGTTGGCTGCCGAGGGTGTAGGACTTGGCAGAATAAAAACAAGCATGAACAATAAAGTTCATGGGGTTGCTTACGGCAGTTGACGTCCATGTAAACAGTCATGGCTCTGATGCAGGGGTTGTGTGTTTGTTGTGGCAGGCAATACCTGTAGCCAGGGTAAACATTTAGAAACAGATGGTTGTGAAGAAAAAACATATGCTCGTCATCAGGGGAAAAGAAAAAAAAGTCATCCCATCACTGTTATCTGTTCTGTTTAGTTCTTCGTAGTCACAGTTTTTGCAACCTGGAACCAATACTGTGATACTTTTCACCTCAAATCAATGTGCATGAATTATTTAAGCCGCAGCCTCACATTCCAGCCCATATGGCACATCTTGTCATCGTGACCTATTTTACAGTTTTTCTGTCACACCCAGTTAAGTCACAGCAGGCACCTGTGTGAAGCCAAACTTGGGCCCATATGCTCAGCTCTTCTGCCAGGCTGGCAATAAGCAAAGCTGCACAGCTTGGTCAAATGCTTTGTTTCACCCCGCTTGAATCCCCCCCACCCCACCCCTAATTTTAAGTTGATGAGACTGTTTGATAAGTGCACATCCACTCCTTTCCAATTAACACATTCAGATTGTGTCCTCATCTTGACAGGCCTCGTTCATTTTCATTGCCTTTTTACTGAATTGCCATAAATGGTAGGTCTCTACATCAGGATACACACCTTAGATAAGAAATGTTATGGAGATATGGCTTGGATCTTGGAGGTAAGGCTGCCTTGGCCCTCACACCACATTCGTATATCCCAGTGTGTTAGCATAACAAGTGAACATTTTGTACTCTTCTGTGACAATAATACCCCTTTTGACTTGGAGACTTGAAGATGTCTGGACAACATCTTCCATTGCTGTAAGTAATTAATGGGGATATTAAGACCTAAGCAATGTACTCTGTCATGTGATGACTGCCGGCCAACCGAGTTGTGAAGTGAATTGTTATGGCTACCTTTTTTCTTTTTTTTTCCCTCAGCAAACCAAAATCCACATTGATGTGGGTTTGTGCTCGTATCTGATGGAGAGAACATCACCTTCAGAACCGCTCAGAAAATTATCTACCATACCACACTACCAGCTTATAATTCCTAAATGCTTAATTTTAAACTCACTGGTCATTTCATTTTCTTATTGCACTTATTCACTTATTTTAGTACATGTTGTATCCAGAAGGTCCATGAATGGACCAGGTTGAATGCTTGGAAATTTTCTAGGTTGTTCTACTTACAATATCACCACAAGATTAATAAAATAACTGCAACAACAAAAAACAGTCGTAACACAAGTAATAATTTTATAATTATCTTGTAATAAAGAATTGTTCAGCATACAGTAAATACATTAAATAAATAAATAAATAAAAAAAAACTTAACAAGTACATCAGGTCAAAACACGAAATTGCTTGACAGCAGTGGGCACAAAAACCCCCAGAGGTGCTTCTTAGTACACTGTGGAGGAAAGAGTCTGTGGCTAAAAGTACTCCCAGAGAGCACCTTCTGGAGGGGACTTTTCATGATGGTATCCAATTTTCCCATCATCCTCTTTCCACAACAGTTTCCAGTGTGTCTGGGGTTCGTCCTGTGATGGCGTAGACTTTCCTGAAAAGTTTATTCAGCATTGTGCTTCTTTTGAGCTCAGGTTGCTTCTCCAGGAGACCATAGTTTAGAACAGTGGTGCCCAATACATATATCGCAATTGACCGGTAGATCGGAAAGGTAGTGCAGGTAGATCGCGTTGCATTCAAAAAAATTTTTTTTTAAATGTTAGTCTATCATATATCCTCCCTATGGCATTTGCCACTTGATTGACATACAGGGTGACCAGTCTGAGATCTCTTCTCTTCTAACACCCTGGTCATCCCGCACGCACAATCAAACGCGTGAGCTACTGCAAACCTCCAGCTATCTAAGTGATCTAGTTAGCTTTCCAATTTATATCGACTAAAGAAGGGATTTAAAAAAAAATGTTTGGGGAGGGTATGGGCTGGATGTGGAATTGGAAGAGGAATTTATTCTCACAATGTAACAATCGAAGTGCGTTTGTCTGAGCTGTCAATCTATCATTGCTATTCCAAAGAAGGAAAATGTGGAAAGGCACTTTCGAACTGTTCATAAAAACTACGAAACTGACTTTCTTCCGAAAAGCAATCTGAGAAAGAGAAAGGAGAGGGAACTAAAATCGCAGTTAACCGGACAGCCGTCATTTTTCACTCAGCTGAATTCAAAAGCAAAGGCAGACACACCGAAGCATCGTTCCGGGTGAGTCACTCGATCATTAAGCATAAGAAGTCCTTCCAAGATGGAGAGATGATAAAAGATGCCTTCGTTGAGGCAGATGGCTAGGGAGAAATTGCTGCTGAGATTTCAAGACCCCTGGCCGGAGATAAAGGAGTTTCTCCTTGTCATTAAATATGCAGAATACAAGCAACTTAATAACGATCAATGGCCGCTAGACTTGGCATTTTTTTTCCGATCTGACCAACATGTTGAATGAGCTTAATTTACAGCTGCAAGGAAAAGAGAACTCCATGGTCAATATGATTAACTCAGTTAATGCTTTCAAACAAAAAATGCAACATCTGTCCTCAAAGCTGCAGAGCCTTGATTTGGGGAACATCCAAAACCTCGCGTCAGAGCTGGAAAGGCAATGGAAGGCGTGTGCGCAACTTCAAAGCATACGCTACACAGAGCAGATTGAAAATTATCTGTCAGACTTTATCTAATGGAAGAAAAGTAACGATTCAAGTGTTGCCCAATGTAGCGGAGTAAGAGTAGTGTTTCTTCTTCACAAATGTACTCAGGTAAAAGTCAAAAGTATGGTGCAGTAAAACTACTCTTAGAAGTACAATTTTTTTAAAAAGTTACTCAAGTAAATGTAACTCGTTACTACCCACCTCTGATACTTAGTATGTATATATAGATATATATATATATATATATATATATAATTTTTAATGTAGGTAGATCATTTTGACCTGTTCATTTTAAAAGTAGCTCACAAGCCAAAAAAGTGTGGGCACCCCTGGTTTAGAACAACACACTGGCTACTATGGACTGATAAAACATTTCCAGCAGCTTGCTGCACACATGAAAAGAATGGAGTCTCCTTACTAAATACAGTCTTCTCTGGCCCTTCTTGTACAGTGACACTGTGTTGTCAAACCAGTCCACTTTGTTGTTTATGTGAGTCCCCAGGTACTTGTAGCTCTGTACCACTTCCACATCCTCCCCCTAAATGTTCAGTTGTGCTAACATTTATTTGGGACTAAGCCCAAGAAGTACATTCTCACAGACTGATACAGCACAATAATAGAAAAACAAATCAAGAATGTGTAATAAAAAGGAAAAGGAAGTGATATAATATAACAATCTAATATATGAAGCTGCATATGTATTGTTTTGTCCATGTGTGTTAGTGTGTGCAAATCCCTCTGTCAAACCCATCTCCAACACGTTTTGCTCAGAATCCTCATTTGTGCACAGGAAGATCATAGCCATATGTTTCATTCAGAACATTTTACCCCCAGGGAGTTGTATTTAGTGACTGCCCCTATGTTTTGTTAGGGAGGTGCCTGGGAGGCACTTTTGTGACTTGAAGAGGTATGCAAAGTTGCTCTCTATGGTAGGTTTAGTCAGTACAATTTTATTTTGGGGCTGAAACATTTCCTCCTGGGTATTTATTTATTGTGCACACCTGCACTTTTTTCCATGCTGGCATTGCCAGATACTCCTGCTAGCAACAATAATAAATAGGAATTCAATATATATATGTATATTATATTAAAAAATCCTTTGATGCGACAACACTTTTTGGAAGAGAGATTTTTTCAAGTCCCGCGAGACGAGACTTTTGCCTTGACATTTTTTTCAACACATGCCCTCCTCTCAAATATTTTCAAAAAAGGCCAACTCTCATTCATGTGAATGCTTTTGTCAGACACACTTCCTTAACTCTCAGCTCTTTTACATTTTAACATTTTCCTCACTTTAAGTTTGCAATTAAAGTATTATGTCCATTTCAACATGAAGGGTTATCAACATAAAAAATGAGTACACGCACAATCCCAGCACCAAGAAAGGAAGAATTAATGCCAAAAATGTTGATCGTTTGCACATCAAATTGGTTAAATGTGTATCAATAGACTATGCTGAAAGAGTTGGTGGTGATCGTGTGGAAGATGAAAGCAACAACTTACAATATCCAATAGAAGATCTACAACTGTTAACAATGTCCGGTCTTACAATGCTCGAATTACTGTAGAAAGAAGGATGTATCCAAGAAAGGTAATGTAGTACATCTTCTGCGGATAACATTAGTATTAAAACGTTTACAGTTTCCCTTTAGAATAGACAATTAACAAATCTCAGTGCCAAACATTCGAAAAAGTAGTTTTAATAGAGAGAAAGAAACGAAATTCAATCACGGTCAGTTATACGTTGCGTTGATACAGATGTAACAATTCCCATGAAAATAAAAAACTTTAAATTGTACATCCGCATCCCCATACGTGAGCAGCAGAACCGCAAAGAGGCTAGCACGTAGGATAGGCCGGGGGATTAGCGAGCAATGCGAGCAGAGGGCAAAGCCCCCTAGTATGTGTGTGTATGTATGTGTATATATATATATATATATATATATATATATATATATATATAT
>JANRMT010062814.1:88639150-88650476 GCA_026402145.1 Polypterus bichir lapradei | reverse complement strand
TGTATGTATATGTGTGTGTGTGTGTGTGTGTGTATATATATGTGTGTATATATATATATATATATATATATATATATAGTGAATAAGGCGCTTTATGGGCGCCCGACCTGGCACAGATTCACACTGAGTCACGTGTGCAAATAACAAGGCTTTTTATTTTTCTTCACCTGTGGGGCACTTATGCCCTGTGAACCCCACAGGCAATATACAGCACAAACAAATCCTTCCTCTGGCACCACCACTCCTCCCAGGCAACCTCGTCCTCTTCCTCCCGATTCTGGCCCTGAGTGGTGGTTGCTGGTTCCTTTTATGGCCCTCCCGGAAGTGCTCCCAGTGCTTGCTCACCTGTTGCCAATTGCACTCCCGGGTGGGGCCGAAGATTAGACCAGCTGGGCTCAGTGATCCATGCCGCGCACCCTGGTGGCCACCCCAGATCCCCACAGGGTTGTGGAGAACTCCATCTCACATGGAACCCTGCGGGAAACTGAGGCACCATCGTCAACAAGGGAGGCTGCCACCAAGTGTCCCGGGGGAGGTATTGAGGAGCCCATGGCTGCTCCCCCGGAACATAAGCAGAAGGGACCCAGCCGCCTGGCACTATATATATAGGTATATATATATATATATATATAAATACTACTGTAGCTAAAGTACTCAGCAGAGCAGGGCTTGGCTTTCCTTGTCCAATGGCCTGAATCTTGCTATGTCGGTTATATATGACATAACAATACAAAATAATAGGTAGTGGTAAACAAAACAGCCTACAGTTTCAAGAAATTGATGCTAAACTTTATATTGCATACAATTTTGCCACTGCAAAATTCTTTAAAGAGTGATGTTTTAGAGTTAAAATTTTTTTTGGGCAGTTAAAATAAAGGAAAATTGCTTTTTAAGGTATACCATACGCCCCTTTTGGACTCATAGATTTCTCAGGGAAGGGTCTAGAGGAAAAAACTTTATTTTGGAAATTCAACATGAAATAAACACAGCCCATATTGAAACATAATGGTGTACTGTTAGACCAAAGCTTAAATCCAGCAAGACAATATCCGGATCGAAAAAAATGCTGTACCTGCGTTTTTAGATGGAACTCCAATTTGGCCAGTATAAAACTTTGTGCAGGCTGGAAACAGTGTCTTGCCATAAGCCTCAGTGCACGGTTATTGTCTGATTAAAATTGTAGTCCTCTCGTCAGTGCTGGGTTTTGGGTTACCTGTCCTCTATTACAGCACCTCTACCCGATACATCATGTAGCTTATATTTTAAGTTGGACCAACACCAACATTATTTGTGTGATCGGCGGGCAAATAGACAAACAGGCAGATTCCAGTTTTATTTATAAAAATTTCATAAGTAGCCTATTAACAGCTTTGCACTGCATTGTTATTTAGATGTTAGTTAAGGGAAGAAAAAAAAATCAACAATTCTGAATCTTAAAAAGGAAATCAATTCAAGTTAAGCTAAGTCTAGCAATAGTAATTGGTTGTTAAGAAAGTGGCTGGAATGAAAACCTATAGTCACCGTGTCTCTCCAAGAGCTGAGTATGACTCCCCTGATTTATGGGATCAGAGGGGTTAAAAATAAATATAAAAGTCCAAGCATCTATCTTGTGGCTGCCTTGTGCCTAACAGAAATGGTGTCTTCTTCACAGACTGCATGCTTTTAGCAAGGCTGAGATTTCAAGATCACATCTTTCGTGACTCGTCTAATGGAGTAAAGCCAACATGTTTCAGTCTTTATCAAAGAAATCAGGAGACACCTTAGTAGAAGAATGCTAAAAGTATCCAAAAAGAACCAACCATGTTTACCACAAACTGAGACTAGTAATCTTCAAGGATAAACAACTCCATCCCCCTTGTGACCAAAATGATGGGTTACAGCTTCCTTTGAAATGGATAAAACAAGCCATTGAGAACAAAAACATGTTGAGCACCACCGTCTGACACTGTGAATTGAGTGTGGGATAAATACAGGGTGTCTCAAAAATGGATATACTGTAGATCTTAATAAAGAGAAATGATTCACATAAGGGTGATTCATTAAGGGTAGTATGGTGGCTCATAGGTCAGCCACAGAGACTTTTATTCCAATTTTAGCCTGCTCACCTTGTGATTTTTTTTCATGTGGGTTTTCTCCTGGTGCTTTGGTGTCCTTCTGTATCTTAAGAAACATTTAAGTTAGGCTGATGTGTAACTTTCCCCTTATGACAGAGTGTGAATGTTTGTGACCTATCCAGTGCTATTTTCTGCCTTGTGGTCAATGCTGTCAACTCTCTGCTATCCATTCATCCATTAATTGTCTGGGTCTTGGGGCAGCAGCTTAAACAAAGATGATCTGATGTCCCTTTTCCCTGCCACCTCTTCCAACTCCTCCAGGGGGTGGGGGATACTGAGGTGTTTCCATGCCAGCTGAGGGATATAGTCTCTCCAGTGTGTCCTGGGCCTACCCTGAGGTCTCCTCCAGTGGGACATGCCCAAAACACCTCCCCAGGGACATTTCTGCTACTTGTATCTTTAGTCCAGTTCTTTTGGTCACTGCCCACAGCCCATGACCACAGGTTAGTGCAGGAATGTACTTCACCTCTCAGCTCAGCTCTGTCTTCACCATGAGTGATCCATACAATGTTTGGATACCTGCAGAGGCTGGAATGGAGGCATGGAACATGGCCCATTCAGGTTCAATATCTTCATCCTCTCTCAAAATGAAAGAGGAATTGAAGTTCAGTGAGGCAATTTGAAGATTTCATGGACAAGGATGTCTGCCAGACTTTCTCAGCACACCCTCACTCTACATATTGGTGTGGCTGGTCTTCACCCGCCATCTGATCCAACTCAGAATTAGACAATGAATAAACAAATTCTAGTAATGGATATTCTTGGTGGAATCGAAGTCTAATTTACATCAAAGTAATGTGTTTTTCAGTTATCATAAAGGACTAGCAGCCATCAGCTCTAATTCAGAGATGGTCACTTACTGGAACTGCTTACAGGAATTTAAGGATGATTTTGGATGTTGGAGAGCATGGTGATGGAGGATAACAGCTTACAGCTATTGGTCTTACAGGTTCTGTGACTGGTAGTAACTGGTATGGTGCCAGTGGTAAGTTGTGTAAGAGGAACAAGATGGGAAAAATTCTGCTCTGGCACCATTAACTGTTGCACAAATACCAACCATCTTTGAATTATATATTAGGTCTTTTACTGAATTGTATTTTTTATAACCCCTATATTTTATGTGACTATATAACTTGTCAGTGTTGTGTCATGACATTTAATTATTGGTTGAAGGTTATTACATTTTTCATACTGGTGCCCCATCCCCAGTTGACTGTTGAGCCTGATGTTTCTGGTGTGCCCTCTGAGTCTCCTCAGCCTCGAAGTTGTAAAAAACTGGTTGAAAAATCGGAAGGGTGACTGGTTCAACATTCATCTTCATTAAATAAATAAATGTTACAATGCATTTTTGTTTTAGTTTTGATCATCTAGTCTGTGCCATTTTTGAAGTGTTTACATTTGTTTTTTTATGCTTTTTTGACCTTATTTTATGCTCTGTTATTTAGATCAATGGTGCCATTTTCTATAGTCTCTGCATAGCCACAGACATGTACTTTATAGTCAGGTGACATATGCCTTCCCTTTCCATGTTGTTTTTTGCATTTGAATATTGAAAGCTAAAATATTCTACCAGTAGGATTTAAGACACTTTTGTGGGTTTTTTTCCTTATTTTTTTGGACATTTAATTTTCCTGTTTTTGAGATGTTAGTTTTTTTGCCAGTTCATTTTGTTTTTAATTTTATTCCTGTGGCTACTTTCTTCTATTATGTGTCCATAGATACTACCTTTAATGTTTTTTGTTTTTTGTTTTGAGGGGTGTTACATTTAGAGAAAAAAAAGTCTGGTAATCACAAGCAATCCTACCAAAAGACACATTACTAGGGAGTCTTAGAAGGAAACATCATATGATAGAAAAAAGTGCTCCCGTACTTTAACAGTAATCTAAAAAATTAGTGCTAAATCAGAAGTCCTTATGGTCAAGACCACAAGGGTTTGCTGTACTCACTTGACCTTGCATGGCTCTACTTATTGAACAGTAGGGTATTGTTTTCTTCAGGAACTACTGTAGTTCAAATGCTCATGAAAAACATGTACTAAAAAACTAAACCTAAATGTTGTGCTACAACACAAAGAAAACCTAAAAAATCAATAATAAGACTGTCTGGAATTTCACAAAAATTAATCAAAGGAGCTGATACTGAGAAATGGCTGCTATGACATCACATTAAGTATCAAGTGATCAAGCCCTCTGCAAGACATTACAAGATCTTAGTCATCTTGGAGCAGGAGAAGATCATATGTCCTACAAAGAACAGGAGAAACAAGGGTATAAATTAGAAAGGACTAGGAAGGAAATGTTAACTTTCCTCAATATGTTCAATTTCTATTCTTTTTCATCTTTCAGACTGACAAGTTAATTGGATCAAGCCTCTCTAGACCATGACCACTCCTCTGTTGACCAGGAGTAAACCCAAAAATATAGTCAAGCTGGCAACGTTCATTATACAAGTATGTCAGAATTTATTCAAGTTCATTCAAAAGAAAGTTGGACAGTACTGAACGCCATAAACATGAGAGCTCTAGCCAATGCTCCACTTGTCAAATTAGCACACTTTGTGTCATGTTTTATAGTTTAATTTTGCCTGATCTGCCTGCTCATTTTTGTTCCTTTATTTTTTATTGCTATTGAAATCTGCCCTGTTTTCTATCATACTTGCCGTTTGGTACATTTCCAAATTCCCCTGTTGTCTTCAGCTGTATTTTTTCTGTTTTGCTTTATATTAATGTTCAGGTTTTCAATTTGATATTCTATTTTACCTTGTAACGTGCCTTGTGATGGTGCATCCTGTAATTGATACTGCGCTTTAAAGGTTAAATTAGTGGTTCTCAAACTGTGCCTACAGGGGCGCCACAAAATATTTGAATATTAGACATCTTTTGCAACCATAACAAATCCAAATATAATTAAAAAATATATAGAAATAATATTACCACCTTTTTAATAACAATATCCAACTGTTTTTCTAAGTTAAGTGCTTCTCTGGTGCTATGATCGGTTTATTCATAATAAATAATGTGCCACTGATGAGACCGAACACTATCGTTTTGAGAACAGACCTGAATGAACTCATCCAGATGTCAGGTAACTAGCTTAGATGTGTATAAATCATGTGAATATAATAGGCATGTTCCATTTGTGATGCATGAACTAGTCAACATGCGTAAAAGAAGTCACTTGGTTGAAATTTGTGTTTTCTGATTGGTGTCTGTACTTGTATATTAATTGCAGTGTTTTTATTTATTGAAGATCAAACCCCCTCCATGTGGTGTTATGCTCAAAATAGCTTTTAAAAGTTGTTATTCTTATCTTTCTAAGAATGGTTAAGTGTTTATTGAAATTTAATACACACTCTAGGACTGAAAATGGAGGATGCACCACAAAAGAGTGGAGGGTATGTGAAGATGTAAAAAGAATATAAATGACTTTGAATTGAATAAATTACAACGTACAAAAACATCAACAAATATTGAATTTTAATTTGAAACGGCCAGTCTTCATAGTCAACTAATTCAGAAAATTGGTCTTTTTTCAACTTTTTGCAACTGTCAGGTATATATTATAGAACTATAAACTATACTATTGTTTAACTTGGGGCAACATAGAAAAATCTTGAAGCATTAAGTGCACCGTGAACATAAAAAGTTTGGGATAGTGCTGGGTTAAATGATTAATTAAGGTGTCTCCATGGCTATGTACAGGAGAAATCAGTAGATTGTGTGGATGCTGAAAGTCGAAGAACAACAGGAGGCGGACACCAATTAAAAGTAAAAAGCAATTTCTTTATTCTTGGTGGCAGAGAGGCCTGCAGCACCTGCTTACTCAAGTTGCTACAGGCAGCCTAGCCTGCTAGCAGGAAGCAGAGACTTCCTTTAATACTCAAGTTCGTTGACAAGAAGAAAAAAAAGAAACGTGGCAGTTCATTTTGAGGTCACATGGAGTTTGCAAGTAGCTTAGGAAGACACATTAGATCAATACAGGAGAAGTACACAGTAGTCTTTAGACAAGAGGAACTGTCTGCATATCCAAAATTCCAGATTCCCTATTCAACTTAGGATATTCAATTCAGCTTTGACTAGTTTTACAGAGACAGCCCTTTGCAAAACATGTACTTCCCTATTCTTCTGCACCATCAGGGTTACAACACTTCAACGGCTATGTGGCAGTTACAATTTAAGAATCTTTTTTCAGCTTATAAAAGGATTAATGTTATACTGTCGGTTAATGCGCAGCACATAATAATTGATTATACAATATCAAAAGCTACCTTAAACGTTAGTTTAGTATATTTGTCTTACAAGAACACACTCTTACAGCTTAGCGTCTGTATTGGGTACACTTTCTTATTTAATACATAAGTGTCACGCTTTAATTTAATTTAATACATAAGTGTCACGCTTCTTATAGTTTCTTCTTATAGTTCTATTAGCATCATACTTTTATTATTTGGAAAGACTGAAGCACCTTAATTCTAAATATTCTTTCTCAATTGTACATGGACAGTCCTGTCCATTTGGATGGAGAAATCTTGAGAGGACAGCTGCCCAACAGCTGTTAAATTGGAGGTCATGAGATGCCACTTTAGGAGAGTCTGCTAGATTGAGATATGTTCTGGAGTTATCCCTAAAGGTGTCTGTTTTTGCCTTAAACACTTCTTTAAAGATTTGTCACCCACTGCTAATACTTTTTTCTAAATGTCCTTCATTGTGACAATATAACAGAATTGGTGGAGTAAAAAATTGATATGGTAGAGTACTGCAATATTTTTCCTGGTATCATTACTACACTAATGAGAAATATCAGGAAATCTAGGCTGCATTGATAATGTTTTTGATGTGCCATTTTATATGTACATGTGAGCAGAATGCAGTCCAGTATAATACATACCATAAACTTGATCACTGCTGCAGAGCTTCCAGTCCCAAATACTCAGTCCACATTTCAGTTGCGAAGTTGGGTTTGATTCATACTTCACAATGTTATGGTGAAGAACCATCTTAATGTAAAACATGCAGTTTGCAAACGTTGTCATGTTAAAATAAAGTCCTCTGACAAACTGCAGACTAGGGCTGTGTCTCCAGCTCCAGTTGCCCGAAGCACTTGGCAGCTCCTTTATACTGAATTTACAATTCACAAACTGATGTAATCAAAGATAAAGTGGAGAAGTCAGAAACCACTGCTGAAATTGTGCATCATATGAAAGCTCCTGCGGACAAAGTGTTATGGATCGAGTCCCAGAGATCTCTCACATTACAGAATCACCATTATAGCTCCTTTTCTGTAGCCAAATCCATTCAACAACAAAATGTAAATCGTTTTTAAGAGGAAAAGCATAAATTGTTTTTAGAACATTCCACTTTTGAATTGTTTATGGTGTCATTAGTGGTTTTCTTTAGGTAAAACTAGCACATTATTTTTACACATTTTTTGACTCTGAAGGAGTCTAACCTGTAATGTGGTGACATTGCATGAATATTGTATTGTTAGGAATACAATAATTTATTATATAGGCCAGTGGGCTTTCTTCTAAATTCTGAATACCGTCCCATTGTGTGTTTGATAGTGCACTGCTGCAACAAGGGAGCTACAGTAGATTCACAAAGTATTCAGACCCTGTTACTTTATTTCACAGTTTCCTATTTTGCAGTCTTATGCTAAAATTAGTTAAAATAATTCCAGTTAGTGGGAAACTGTCGATGGACAGCTGTTTTCAGGTCTCTTCAGAGATATTTATTTGGGTTCAATTCCGTCTCTGGGTAGAATACTCTATCCTCAGATTTGTCCCTAAGCCATTCCTTTGTTGTCTTTGTTTGTTCTTAGGGTCACTACCCTGTTGGAACATTAGAACAAGCTAGATCAGAGCAGGCCATTCAGTCCAACAAAGCCCAACAGTCCTATCCACTTAATTCTTCTAAAATAACATCAAGTCTAGTTTTGTAAATACCTAAAGTCTTACTGTCTACCATGCTACTTGGTAGCTTATTCCAAATGTCTGTGTTTCTCTGTTGAAAAAAAAAAACTTCCTAATGTTTATGCGAAATTTTCCTTTAACAAGTTTGCAACTGTGTACCCGCGTTATGGTTGAATTCATTTTAAAATAACATAATTTTAAGCACTTCAATCATGTCTCCTCTTAATCTTCTTTTGCTTAAACTAAAGACGCTCAGCTCTTGTAATCTTTCCTCTCAACACATTCCCTGTAGCCCTGGAATCAGCGTATTTACTCTGCTATGTCCTTTTTGTAGCCTGGTGACCAGAACTGTACACAGTAATCCAGTTGAGGCCTCACCAGTGAATTATAAAGCTAGAGTATAACCTTCTTGGACTGATACTCTACACATCATTCCATATACATTAACATTCTGTTAGCCTTTTTAATGGCTTCTGAATACTGTCTAGAAGGAGACAGTGTAGAATCCACTATGACTTGTAAATCCTTCTCATAAGGTGTACTTTCAACTTTCAGACCGCCCATTGTGTATTCAGACTTCACATTTTTACTTCTTATGTGTATTACTTTAAATTTACTTAGATTAAATTTCATTTGCCACAAATCCTAAGCCTGCATGCTGTCCTTCTGTAATGTTTCAATGTATCCTAGTTTATTTGCCAATCCACCTAGCTTGGTATCATCTGCATGGAAGGTGAACCTTTGGTCCTTTGAACCGTATCAGGTGGGACCCCAGCCACCCTGCACTGTCACTTTTCACCCTCCTCCCATCTGGGAAGCGACTAAAGTCCATTCGGACGTGCGCCTCCAGGTTCAGGAACAGTTTCTACCCAACTGCAATCAGACTCATGAACAATCAGTAACCTTGTGTCACCTCCACTGCTACCTGCACATATACTTCTGCCACTGTCTCTATTTATTCCTAAGGATTCTAGTTTTATTTATTTACTTATTTTTATTCATTTATTTATTGTGTGTGTTTTTTGTTTTTCTTTGTCTATGTTCACTGTCTGCAGAGGCACATGCAAGCAAGCATTTCATTGTACGTGGTACTTGTACACATGACAATAAAGAATTGAACTTGAACATTTGTGCATAGATCAAAGAAGCTTCAGTTTGTATTAACAACATTATTTCAGACTACTTTAAACTAGAACGTGGTACCAGACAAGGATGCCCCTTGTCACCACTATTTTTTGCAATCGCCATTAAGCCACTGGTAGTTTGAGATAAAGGGGATTATCAGAGAAGGACTTTAACAGAAAATTTCTCTATGTGCAGATAATATGGTACTGTATATATCAGACCCACAAAATTCTGTGCCTGCAGTCGTAACAGCAGTAACAGAATTTCAAAAGATCTCTGGTCTCAGAATTAATTTGACTAAAAGTGTGCTCTTTCCAGTGAATTCTCAAGCACACAATATTAGATTCGACACCTTCCCTTTTATCATTGCAGATCAGTTTAAATACCTAGGGTAGGGGTAAACATCACAAGTAAACACAAAGCTCTTTATCAACAAAATTTTGCCATCTGTATGGAAAAAATTAAGCAAGACCTGCATAGATGGTCAACCCTCCACCTCTCTTTAGCTGGAAGAATTAACATTATTAAGATGAATATCCTCCCTAAGTTTCTCTTTTTATTTCAAAACATCCCAATATACATCAATAAATCATTTTTTAAGAAATTAGATTCAACCATAACCTCATTTATTTTCAAAACATCCACATATCCAAAGAGCAACCCTACAAAGGCAGAAGGTGGCATGGCTCTACCTAACTTTCAGTTTTATTACTAGGCAGCAAACATACAAACTATAAAAACCTGGACATGGACACAAATAGATGAACATATACAGGCTTGGTCTGCAATAGAAATAAAATCCTGCAGTACTACTTTATAATCCTTGCTTTGTGCGCCAATAAATGCAAGTTATCGCCAATATACTAACAACCCGATAGTGCTTCACTCACTCAGAATATGGAACCAATGTAGGAAGCATTTTAAGATAGAGAATCTTTTATCTGTGGCACCTCTGCATGAGAACCACCTTTTTCAACCCTTGCAAACATATGCAGTTTTTAATATCTGGAAAACATTTGGGATTAAATCACTTAGAGATCTGTACATAGACAATATCTTTGCATCCTACAAACAATTACATTCTAAATTTTATTTTCCGGCAACACATTTCTTTCACTATCTTCAAGTTAGAAACTTTGTTAAACAGAACCTGCCCAATTTACCTCACCTCCTACCTCCCTCTATGCTGGAAAAAATATTGATCAGTTTCAAAGACTCAGACAGCATTTCTGCTATATATAAAACCATTTTACAGTCCCTCCCTTTTAAAAATCCAAGAGGACAATGGGAAAAAGATCTCTCACTCAACATATCAGAAAAGGAATGGAAGGTAACAATGCAGAAAATTCACTCAAGCTCCATATGCACAAAGCATACAATTATTCAACTCAAAATTATATATCAAGCACATCTGTCTCGCTTAAAATTGTCCAAAATGTTTCCAGGGCAAGATCCAACCTGTGAACGTTGCAATCAAGTTCCAGCCTCACTGGGCCACATGTTTTGGGCCTGCACCAAATTAACACCCTTCTGAACCAAAATTTTGAAATGCCTTTCAGACAGCCTTGGTGTCACAATCCCTCCTAACCCATTAACAGCTGTGTTTGGTATTCTTCCAGATGGGCTTAAAGTGGAGAAGGACAAACAAACTGTGATTGCCCTTACTACACTATTGGCACGCAGACTTATCTTGCTCAACTGGAAGAATCCTATCTCTCCTCTTTTAAGTCAGTGGGTAACTGATGTTATATATTATTTGAAATTGGCAAAAATAAAATTCTCACTTAGAGGATCTTTGCAGAAATTTTTCAATTTCAATCAATAAAATTCTAGAATCTATATATATAATTCACTGAGGGCACGCAAGACAGTGAGCGCAAGTAAGACAGAGCCCCGTCCGGCAACTCTAAGACCATGGGATACGCTCGATAGAGCCCCGCCCGCCAACTCTAACCCTCCTTCCGTGTCATGGGATATGCACGACAGAGCCACGCACGCCAACTGTAACCGTCCTCCCGAGTCCAGCGTCGCTCTTGAGGCACGCAACAACTCCCCAAACACAGCCTCAGTCGCTTTCGTCTGTGCAAAAGTCCACATGCACCTCTGAGCCACGTTGACTTTATACCGCATGCAAGACAGAGAGCCACGATCGCCAACTCACAGAGCCCAGCCCGCCA
>JANRMT010062814.1:88615582-88639140 GCA_026402145.1 Polypterus bichir lapradei | reverse complement strand
CTCACAGAGCCCAGCCCGCCAACTCTAACTAAGGGCAAGCAAGACAGAGAGCCACGCCCGCCAACTCATACGCACTCATTTAGTGTATAAATGGATATAAATAATTGCATGTAAACGATTCGCCAAAATCTGTTGTATGTAAATGATACTGTTTAAAACGTTATTGTTTTTTCATCAGAAAACCCGGTTTCCACGTCTACCTGTATTAGTTTAAATGGCACTTTTACCACTCGCAATTGGGCGGACACGCTGACTTATTGTGTCGACTGGGCAACACAGTGAATGTGGCATCTATCTATATATGTCTATGTTTTCCGTAGCCTGCTACAGGAAGGTACTCTCTCGACCATTGGCATTGGTTTCGCTCCTTTCCATTTTCGTTATACTGCGACGGTGGTTTCCTAAGCCTTTGTTATACTGAATTCCTTTCTCACCGTTTTCTGTTCCTATTCTTAAACCGCCGTATGCTATGGCGGGCTTCGGCTAGTAAGCTTTTAAAGCACTGAGGAAGCAGATTCTCTCCCCATTTTCTTTTTCTTCTCCATTTATCTATATTCACTTATTAATTTATCTATTTACTTATTTTTACTATGTTTAAATTTTATTCTGCTGCCCATGCTGTCTTTCTCAGGTGTGGGGGGTTGACTTGTTATCAATCCTATTCTTGTAAAATTGATCTATTTGTATGGAATGTTGTGTGATTTCAATAAAATCAAAAAAAAAAAAGAACAGAGAATCTTTTGTCTCACAGTCTGGGAATCTTTTAGGTGCCTTTTTTCAAACTACAAGTGAGCTTCCATGTGTCTTTTACTGAATAGAGGCTTCTGTCTGGTCACTGTGTCATATAGCCTAAATCGGTACAATGCTGCAGTGATGTTTATCCTTCTGGAACTTTCTCTCACCTTCACTCTTTTTCTGAGGAGCTCATCCAGAGTGACCATCGGGTTATTGGTCACGTCTCTTACCATTGCCCTTTATTCACAGAAGAATCCAAAGTTTGTTTCAAACTTCTTCAATTTAAAAATTATGGAGGCCAATGTGCTCTTGGAAACCTTCAGTACTGCAGGATTTTTTTTGTAACCTTCCCCAGATCTGTGCCTCGACACAATTCAGTCTCTTAGCTCTTCAGGTAGTTCCTTTCACCTCATGGGTTGGTTTTTGCTCAGTTTATTAACTTTAATAAATTTGTAAACATTTCTAAAATCAATTTTCCGCTTTATCTTTCTGAGGTATTAAGTGTGGCTTGATGTGGGGGGAAAAAAATTAATTTAAACAATTTTACCACATGGCTTCAACATAACAAAATGTGAAAAAAGTGAAGGAGTCCACTCTATGTTATATCTAGGGTTTTCTTTTTATCTAAATGTTTTTGTTGTTTTTTTTAAAATATTTTGTAAATATTGTTATTTGATCATGTTTTGGATTTCTATATATATTTTCCTGAATTTATATTTTGTTTAAATTATTGTCTGTATTAGTGAATGTTTTATGATTATCTTATGTACTTTTTGTTGTGTGCCTATGGTAACAATGACTCAGAAGATGGTATGTGAGACCTTTAAATGTATCTCTTCATTACGATAGGGAATATGTGACACTTGCATTGCCTATGCAAGAAATGGATGAAGAACAGCACCATGAAGACATTTGCACGTCAGCATTTAAATTTGATGATTTGCTTCACCACATCAAACCATTCATCAAGCATTGAAGCATGCACATTTATCACGTTAGAGCTGCAAGCCTCTTGTCACATGTTGATAGTAAACAACGATGGTAACATCATGTACGAAAACTTGAACACACACAACACCCATATTTTTGCTGGTACAGCAATTTGCTCATTCCTTGCATTAATTTTTGACAACATGCTCAGAAGACATGTGAAAAGAATGCGTGACAGCAATGATGCGTAAGCATTCTGAGCGTGAAGTATAAATCATCCCTTACGCTCTCTATATTGAGGCCAAGGAGGTGGGGGACCCAGGGCTGATAGAGATAAGGTGATTGTATACAGTGGGAATATTTCTTCAGATGTACCTGTGAAAACTCTTTTTGTATTAGTAGAGCTTGAACATTGGTATGCTCATGGAATACTAAACGCAGTAAAATGTATACTTAATAATGCAAAAATACAGAGCCACTTAGGTATCAAGTAAAGAAAAAATTATATTTCTACAAATTAGCAACTCAGTTAAAACAATTATTAACTCGTTCGAATGAATTAATAACTTTTTTGAATGAATTACGTAACTTGTTCAAACTAATTTTTTTTTTTTTTTTTCCCTAACTCTTATTTCCGGAGTACAATACAAGGCCCCATTCTGTATTAATTCATTTAAACAGATTATTATCACTTTTTCTCCTTACAGTCCAGTTCTTATTACAGGGCCCCATGTGGCTTTCCTGACAAGATGTGTGTTAAAATCAGTGAACCAGAAGAGGAACTAGTTGGAAGACCACCATGGCTGAAACAATTCTTTTGAGGAGTCCTGCAATGAGTTTCAAACACAGGAGAAGTTATAAGAATGGATTTATGGAATTTCTCAGAGAATGTGATATTCAGAGTCAGTGCTAGAAACGTTAATAGAAGAAAAAGTAAGTTTAAAGTCTAGTTGATGATGGCACTGAACACCGTAGAATAGACTGAAACTACTGGCTGGCTATACTTTTCCAGTTCCAGTTCACTAAACTGCATACCAGGAATAAAAAAAAAGCTATTGAAATAAGATAAGAGTCAGGGGGGAAAAAAATTTAAAAATCCATTCAAACGAGTTAATAACTTAAAATAACTCACTCAAACTGATTAATTTGTTTCAAACTGATTCTTTTTTTTGCCTGACTCCTACAGGGCTCTGTACAGATCAGACTAACCAGTAAAAAGATAAAAAAGATCAAATCTGTGTGTCTGGGGTGGATGGAGGTAGCGTTAACATGATGTCCTGAGCTGGAATAGGGGCACTGCTAAGGGAAAAGAGAGGAGAAATCTCAAATCCAAGTCTTACAATTCAGAAGAATTCCCATAATTTTGCCTCAGGATGTGCCTACATTTAAAACCTGTGGCTTGACAAAAGTATGAAGGGAAGACCACTGAGAAATAGAAAGCTTTGGGAATTCATTTAATACACTGAATTGAAACTGCATACTTAACGTCAGGATATTGTCCTGGAGGATGATGCACATAGAGTGGACAGACAACTAAAAAATGTATGTAAACAGTGAGTAGTAGATACAGATGTGCATCATTTCAGAATATCCAGCTCAAGAGCTTTCAGAGTCCGTCAAGCTTCAAAGATGACATTAATCAACAGATTGAATAAACGGAAGAAGTAACAGTAAAAGAGCTAGAAACAAGCTTTGGAATTATGATAGGTGATGAAAAGCAGAGTAGTTCACAGATCATTCTCTGAATTCTGTCATGATGAATGGCCTGATGACACCGTCACCTATGGAAAGGATGACATACGCTAGTTTAAAGGTACAAACCATCTTGCTGAAGAAGGGGTGTGATGTAAAGGTTGCTCAGTCTCAGTGGAGAGCGGCCACATTGCTCATCAGCAGCCCATTTGCACACATATCTTACAGTAGTTTGTCGGGTTTGTCTAGAGAAAAAGAGCCTGACTGCACAGATTTCAGGAATGTTTTGCAGTTAGTTGAGGTCACGTTTGTACTACCCATATCAGCTACACAGTGTGAACTAGGCTTTTCTGTACAAAGCAGAAGAGTCAAAACTATATGCAATTCATGTAATGTCTCAAAATTGGAGGATTTTATCAGAATCTCCTTGGAAGACCCTTCACTTGAACAGTTTGATCCTGAACCGTGTGTGTGATGCTGGCTCAGCTCAAACAAGATAAGAGGAGGTGACATCGATATTCCATTTCTTACTGTACATAATTTTAATGTTCCAACAAAAAAGTATATAGTTTTAAAGTTTGAACAAAACACTAATCAGTAGTCAGAGGTCAGCCATAATGGAGGATTGGAAGAATCGTACAATAACAAGGGTGTAGAGATCTACAGGCATATAGAGAACATAAGTCTTTATTAAACTATTTTGTTTATATAATTTGACAACTGAAAAGGTAAATTGGCTCCTAAATGTTTTACTTTAGGAGTCAAGTATTTTTTTTTTAATCTAGAGCCCTATAATGTCTTTAAAATAACAAAAGTTAAATGGATGAGGTAGGATTTTTTCCTCATGATTAATTACCATGGAATTTTTATCATTAGCAGAGCATTTCTGGGTGAGGCAGAAGCTCCACGAAGTAGGGCTCTGCAACCCCTGGCAGCACCCATGGAACCCAACAGGGCTGAGCTGTAGAACTCCATCTCCCATTAAGCCCTGAGGGAATCTAAGGCACTGCAGCAACCCAGGGGGGCTGCCATCAAGCAATTTGGGGTGGGGATAATGCTCTGAGCACGCTTTCTCCACCGATTCTTCTATTAAACAGGTGTTCTGGCCTGGGTAGGAACGCTGGTCATCCACTACTACATATAATATACATGTGTAATCCTCTGTGGGAGTCTGAGCCAATGCAAGGCTTTTCCAAGTCAAAGAACTGGGTCTTGGTCTGTCACTGTTGTTCTTTAGGAACAGACACAAAGTGCTGAGTGTGACAAAAGATGAAGTCCACCTCAACTTAATTCATCCCATTATTTATTTCATTCAGTGCCTTATTTAACAGTTTTAGACTTGGCTAGAATGAAAATCAGTAGCCACAATGTGCTGGTAGAACTTTATTACAGAAATGAAACTGGAGGACCTGAACATAAACCAGCCTCATACTGAACTATAAAGATAATCGAAATGTGCTTCTGAAGTTGACTTAGCAGCCGTCGGGTAAACACTGGCCAAGCTTAATGAAATTAAAGGACATCCTTACCCATAATCCGAGTGAAAACAGACACAGGTGAACTGTCGAAGAGGATACACATGTTAGTCATTAAGAGCTAACTGTTTAAAAAGAATTGTCTTTGCGCTGGTCGATGATGGAAAATGAATCTACATAATTAAAAGCATAAGAGAGGAAAACAAAAAAAATCACTTTATAAGCATCATAAATAAACATCAGACAGCTTGATATTTGATCTCTCCAGAAGGAAGATGGAAAGTCAAAAGACTGCCATTAAAAAAAAAAGGCAGCTTGGTTACTCCTGTTGTTTGCCAGCTAAAATGGGAATGGAAAGAAACAGAAATAAAGAAATGCCATTTTTTTTTTCCCTGGTTATTCGTTCCCTTTCAGTTTTCTTTTGACACATCCCAATGCTCTCCATTGAACACTCACCTGGGGAGCCCATCATTTTAAGTGTTGTGGACTTGAACTTCTGTTCACATGTTGTTTTAACAGTGACTGAGTGAAACAGTAGTTAAGTGCTACTGCCTTAAGACTCCAGGGATTTGGGTTCAGTGCTTGTGTGAATTTTGTCTTTTTTTTCCATTTTCCAACACTATTCTAAGGATGTATGTGTTAGGTTCATGTGCTACTCTAAAATCTCCTGATATGAATGGCTGATGTCCTATCCTGGCTTTGCCTCAGTACAATGCAGCTTCATTCTTTATCCTTCACTGCCACTCAAAGCATCCATGCAGTCTTTACGTATTTGTCAAGGTGTCATTGAGATGTCAGTCAACACACTAGCAAGACATCCGGGAAAGGAAGCAGCTTATGTTTTCACAGAGGACTGAACATAGTGTCATTTCAGCCACTTATAACCCAATGCACAGAGATACTTGATGGACTGCAATGGTCACTCTGTAACCAGAGGCACCATTAGTCTCTCTGCTTAGAACATTCTTGAATTTTATTTAGTGTAGGTCTCAATGGAGTCCGAATAAAGATTAGGACTTCACAAAGTGTCTGTCTGTAGCTGTAGGTGCACTGTTATTCTCAAAATGAAACTGAATGTAGTTTTGATTGTACTAAAGGAGCAGCCTTTTAGGCCCTTTGCTGAGGCTTGAAAGAATTTTATAGTAAAAGACTAGGACGGGGGAGCGGTACATCATTCTGGGGTTCTGCAGCACGAGCTATCCAAGATGCTTACAACAGAGTGATATTGAATCTTCCCCATGCATCACATCACTTGGGGTGCATTCTTCCAGGCCTGGTCAGTCCATCACTGCTCAGAGACTGATATTGTCACAATGCTTGGTTTTATGGGTGGCTGTCATATGGGTCACTTTCCAGAACTGAATGCAGTTTAGTTGATGTTATTTCAGAGAGCTTCAGCATGGCTAAAATAGGAATGACAAAATAATTGTGCCACCTCTCCTGAATGACTCGCCCTAAGATATAGTGTACATAGTAATTGAAATAAAACATGAAATTCAGTAAATTAACAGGAGCTTTGTTCATCACATAGAGGTGTGTGTGTTAGGGGGGCACTTTCTTTATTGAGGTAAACACCTCACAGTGTCAGAAATGGTAACTTCAACAGACTCATGAAACCATTTCAAATGGACGCCATCAACCATGCATTCTTCTTGCCTCAGATTATCTTTTTCTATCCATTCATCTTCTTCCGCTTATCTGAGATTGGGTCACGGGGGCAGAAGCTTGAGCAGAGATGCCCAGACTTCCCTATCCCTGGCCACTTCTTCTAGCTCTTCCGGGGGAATCCCAAGGTGTTCCCAGGCCAGCCGGGAGACATAGTCCCTCCAGTGTGTCCTGGGTCTTCCCCAGGGCCTCCTCCCAGTTGGACGTGCCCAGAACACCTCACCAGGGAGGCGTCCAGGAAGCATCCTGATCAGATGCCCAAGCCACCTCATCTGACTCCTCTTGATGCGGAGGAACAGCGGCTCTACTCTGAGCTCCTCCTGGATGACTGAGCTTCTCACCCTATCTTTAAGGGAAAGCCCAGACACCCTGCGGAGGAAACTCATTTCAGCCGCTTGTATTCACGATCTCGTTCTTTCGGTCACTACCCATAGCTCATGACCATAGGTGAGGGTAGGAACATAGATCGACTGGTAAATTGAGAGCTTTGCCTTACGGCTCAGCTCCTTTTTCACCATGACAGACCGATGCAGAGCCCAAATCACTGCGGACGCCGCACCGATCTGCCTTTCGATCTCCCGCTCCATTCTTCCCTCACTTGTGAACAAGACTCCGAGATACTTGAACTCCTCCACTTGGGGCAGGATCTTGCTCCCAACCCTGAGAGGGCACTCCACCCTTTTCCGGCTGAGGACCATGGTCTCGGATTTGGAGGTGTTGATTCCCATCCCAGCTGCTTCACACTCAGCTGCGAACCGATCCAGAGAGAGCTGAAGATCACGGCCTGATGAAGCAAACAGGACAACATCATCTGCAAAAAGCAGTGACCCAATCCTGAGCCCACCAAACCGGACCCCCTCAACGCCCTGGCTGCACCTAGCAATTCTGTCCATAAAAGTTATGAACAGAATCGGTGACCAAGGGCAGCCCTGGCGGAGTCCAACTCTCACTGGAAACGGGTTCGACTTACTGCCAGCAATGTAGAAAAAGCTCTGACACCGGTTGTACAGGGACCGAACAGCCCTTATCAGGGGGTCCGGTAACCCATACTCCCCAAGCACCCCCCACAGGATTCCTCAAGGGACACGGTCAAACTCCTTTTCCAAGTCCACATAACACATGTAGACTGGTTGGGCAAACTTCCATGCACCCTCCAGGACTCTGCTAAGGGTGAAGAGCTGGTCCACTGTTCCGCGACCAGGACGAAAACCACACTGATCCTCCTGAATCTGAGGTTTGACTATCTGACGGACCTTCCTCTCCAGGACCCACGAATAGACTTTTCCAGGGAGGCTGAAGAGTGTAATCCCTCTATAGTTGGAACACACCCTCCTGTCCCCTTTCTTAAAGGGGGGACCACCACCCCGGTCTGCCAATCCAGAGGTTCTGTCCCCGATATCCATCCAATGTTGCAGAGGCTTGTCAACCAAGACAGTCCTACAACATCCAGAGCCTTGAGGAACTCCAGGCATATCTCATCCACCCCCAGGACCCAGCCACCAAGGAGTTTTTTGACCACCTCAGGAGCCCACCTCGGAGTCCCCAGGCTCTGCTTCCTCATTGGAAGGCATGTTAGTGGGATTGAGGAGGTCTGTGAAGTACTCCCCCCACCGACCCACAATGTCCCGAATCGAGGTCAGCAGTGAACCATCCCCACCATACACAGTGTTGACACTTTTTCAAATTAATATTTCTTATTTTTAGTTGTCTTTAAATGTCATATTGTTTTTTATTTTGTTTTGTAAACCTTGAGTTCATGAAAGGCACAGTCAAGTAAAATGTTCATGTGTGCAGTTTGCCTTGTATCTTTAGGCTCTTTTTCCTGGTAGTCTTCCCCCAAATGCCAAGGGTGAGAGTGACTTGAAACTGCCCTGCTCTGTGTGTGTGTGCCCAACAGAGCAACTGCACTACATCCAATGTTTGTTTCAGCCTTCCACCCTCTGCTACCAGGATAAGCTATAGCCCCTTCAGACCCTGAACTGGCTTAGACTAGAAAGTGCCTCAGTATTGTAAAGTCAGGCTTTATTTATTAGAACATTAGAACAATCTAGATGAGAACAGGCCATTCAGCCCAACAAAGCTCACCAGTCTTATCCACTTAAATCTTCTAAAATAACTTCAAGTCAAGGCTTGAAAATCCCTAAAGTACCAATATGGTGGTGTAAAACACAGGCAGGTCTTCCTAAAGTGGACAGAAGATGAGACTTCAGTGACTTTGAAAGCAGGCATTGAAGATTGTTTGGCTGGCCCTGTCTGTCTGTTCCTGCCTTGTGCCCAATGCTTGCTGGTGTAGACTCCAGTTTCCCCATGACCCTGCCCTGGATGAGTGGGTAAATAAAATGGTTGGATGGATGAGTGTTTAATTGAAAGCAGAATGCAGACTGATATTTGCTTGTGCTAGGAATTTTTTTTTAAAACCCCTTCTGAAATCTCAAAGATAACTAGTTATTAATTAGATGTTTGTTGAGTAATAATTTACTTAACAGCAGTTAAAGTATCATTTAAAAATAACAAATGAACAGGAGTATATAATAATAAGAGCAAAGAAACAAAAGAAAGTGTAATTATTTCAGAACTAATTTAAGAAATGCATGGAATTTAAATGGGAAAACCAAATAAAAGAAAATTAATGAACTCAAGAAAATCTCCAAATGAACAAAGCCTAAATGGAAACCTAAAGTGTAAACTTAGGGATCAGGTTTAATACTCTATAACAGCGGCTGCAGGTTTTTGTTCCAACCAGATTCACAATCGGTGATAATAATCGATAACAACTGATCTCATTTAATGAGCAGGTCTTTTTTACTTTTCTCTTATTCTGCATTCAGAAAAACACAACAGTATGGTTTTTACATTTATAAGACATTTAGAACTATTCCAATTTTTTTCTAAACCTATAAATGCTTAACTTTCTTTTGTTGTATTCCTATTATTTTCCCCTTTTCCTGTGTAGTTTGCTCCCTTCATTTAACCCTAATAGTGACAATTAACCAACACACCAGGATGACGAAAGCAGCAACGACATCAGTGTCAGACTCAGTAATTAGTGAATAATAAATTAAATAACCAGAACATCTGGAAAAGCAGAAAGTAAATTAGGTTGAAAATAATGTTAACGACATATTCCCCATATAACTGCTTATTACATTTTAATAAAAAATCTACCAGACTTAGTTTGTAATTTCAACATTGACTCCAAAACACAGAAACTGGGAAATAATGACTCACTTAATTAGGCTAAGAATCCAATAAAAACAAAAGTTGGTTGGAACAAAAACCTGCAGCCAAACTGGGTCCCTAGGACCGAGTTTGGGAACCTCTGCTCTATAAGACAACATGAGTCACTGAGTGAGGGACAGCAAGAGCCAAAGGCAACCCTTAACTTTCCATCAGGTGACTGCATTCCTCAATTCAGCGTTAGCTGAGAGAAATTGGCTAACTACAAGCTCCACCCCCATAAACTTAACAAGAAAATGAAATCCTGGGGCGGCGGCGCAGTGGGTAGTGCTGCTGCCTCGCAGTTAAGAGACCCGGGTCCGCTTCCTGGGTTCCTCTCTGCATGGAGTTTGCATGTTCTCCCCGTGTCTGCGTGGGTTTCCTCCGGGTGCTCTGGTTTCCTCCCACAGTCCAGAGACATGCAGGTTAGGTGCATTGGCGATTCTAAATTGTCCCTAGTGTGTGCTTGGTGTGTGGGTGTGTATGCGTGCCCTGCGGTGGGCTGGCGCCCTGCCCGGGGTTTGTTTCCCACATTGTGCCCTGTGTTGGCTGGGATTGGCTCCAGAAGATCCCCGTGACCCTGTAGTTAAGATATAGCGGGTTGGATAATGGATGGATAGATGGATGAAATCCTGGGAAACAATTACACATAAAAAAAAACAGCCTGAACCAAAACAAGAGAAACTAATGGGGTCAGGGATAGAGACAGCATTAAACCTTGACAGCATCAGCAGATTGTGTTCTGACATGCAAACTCCTTGAAGCAGAACTGGGTCATCCTTGACCAAGCTCAGAAACACAATGCTATTTGTTCTTTTCTAGCTGGAGTCAGCTGAAGCCATTTTGACCTTATTGCCTCATTGTTTAAGTCATGTACTTAAATTCTGCTTTAAGTCATGACAGTACAGCAGGCATTTTTGCAGTTTGGTGCCTGCTTAGCCCAAAGGTCCAACTCTAAAAGTAATTGTAGGTATATTTAAGGAGATACAGATATGTCACAGGCAGATGGCATCTGGGGGTCTAGTCCATGGGTGATCACCATTGGTGCTGGATGGCCGCCAAGCCTATAGGTTTTTGGTTCATCCCAGCTAGATAGATACTTTATTAATCCCCAAGGGGAAATTTACATACTCCAGCAGCAGCATACTGATAAAAACAGTATTAATTAAAGAGCAATAAAAAAAGCAGTGCAAGTTCCATGTCTAGAAAAAAGTAAGAAAGATAACGAAAATGCTTAATTGGAAAGCAATCCTTGCCAATAACAGGTCTTATTTAATATCATGACTTGTTAAATGTTTTAACTCAGCAATGTCAGGTCGTTCTTAAATTACAGACTCTTTTTCCTTTCTAATGCTATCGTCCAAATGATTTAAAGTTTAAAATAGATGAGACATTTTCAGTTCTTCACTTTCTCTTCAGTTTCCTTCTGAGTACTTTAGTAAACCAAACAGTGCACAATGAATATATTCAGGTGTAAATAGAAACAAGCTAGATGGAGAACTGGGGGGTATTTTCCGTACGTCGCTTAAATCATCCGAGATCAGATGCCTCATCTTGGATGAGTTAATGCTGGTGAAGCTCATCCGGGATAAGTCAGTTTTTCAAACGCAGCCGTGTAGTAGATTAGTCTAGCTGGATCTAATTCTTCGAGATGAATGCGCGCGCCCGCGCTGATTGAAAAGCCCATATATATTGAGTCTAGAAAACATGATCAGCAAGTCTTTGATAGGCTATAACAAAATCACGAAAGAACGGGCGCATTTCTTTTTCACACACAAGCGGAGCAGGACCTTTTATTCGAAGGATATGAAGAATTTCAAGATTTAATATGCACAAGGGGTGACACTGCAAAAGCTGCCCAAACCAGAAAAGACGGCTGGCAAAAAGTGGCCGATAAATTAAATGCTAAGTAGTGTGCATTGTACTTACTGAATGCAGCGTTTCATTTCCAATGTGTCAGATTAATTATTATTTAATATGTCATAATTCCAGATCAAACGTGAGCACATAGGAACAGATTAAAGTGAAGTACAAGAATATACTTCAAACTGGTAAATATTGATAAATAACTATTTAAAGAATTGTTGACATAAAGAATCATATATAATATAAAAAACCTTAATATTAAAGCTAATAAGAAGGCAGACAAGCAAAAAAAAAAAACAGGAGGAGGTCCACGCAGTCCAGACCTAACCCCTGCAGAAGAGTTGGCTCTCCCGCAAAATGCCCATCGCCCTGTTTCTGAGGGCATTTTTTTTGTTGGGTCAGTTGCAGGGAATGTCATATCCCTAGAACTTGTGTCTGACCAACGAGATATTGGTCAGATAAGGTCAAATATTTGATGAAGACACTGTGTCTGATTATTCATCAGGAGGAGAGGTACATTTTCCAAATAATGTTTGATCAAACTCCACTCTGATCAGTCCCATGTGCCCCAATCACATTTGGAATTCCTGGGTAATAAGAATGTTAGGCTGATTGTGAGATTCTTTACGGAACTGTGGGTGTTTTTGCCTGAGTACCTGCAATGGCATGAAACGCTTCTTTTATTGCCTGCACACGCAGGTGTCAAGGAAACACTATGAAAACCTGAAGGAAATATTTCAGAGCCAAACAGACTTTACGAATTGCCTGGCAAACTGCACTTTTAGATAGATTTTCCGCATCGCCTACAGTATATAAAAAAAGTGTCGCTTGCAAAAGTACTCAAAGCAATGCATACTGTCTGTGTGGTTGTGAGAGCCCGACTTCGCCTAGTTTGACTTCGAATATAAGGTGCTAATACATCTTAGAGGTACAATATTCCCCCTCGGCTAAAGTGTTATCTTTCGAAAAGAATTTCCTCCGGGAGCAATAAAGGATCTTGCCGATCACGCAAAACCCTCTCTGTATGAAATGATCTTCTTTTAATTTGCGCACCAATATCAATTGGTCGCTCATTCATGAACGGCAAAGCCATGACTGAATGAATTCCATGCACGGAAACTGATTAAGTGTGTGAGCTAATCCTTGTTTACATAGAACAAACCTGCTTCGAGCAGGTTTGAGGATTTGGATGTGCTGCTATGACAACACATTCAGCAAGAGTTTTAAAAATCCGACAGATCCAGGATCATGCCAAATCGTCAACAATTACATCTGGCTAAACGAGTAATCCACGTACGAAAAATACCCCCCTGATGGTTTTCTTGTCGTTGGTATCTTATTGCTAAATTAAAAACAGTGACTGCAGCTGTTTAAGGCTAAAATAAGCAATTAAGGGTTCAAAATCTTGACAAGCGAGACAACTAAAATGAAAGAGAAGAATGTCTCTTGAGCAATAAGTGCTTCATCAGCAATGAATGATTTCTTATGAAGCAATTGGGTTGGAACAAAAACCCACAGTCTCTGTGACCACCCTGTACTAATGTTGCTCTACCATGATTTAAAGGGTCTGAGTTTTAAAAAGTCTAAAAAATCAATTAAAGGAAGTTAATTAGCAGCAAAAACTGGTCACTAATTAAGAAAATGAAAGCCTGTAGTCACTGTGGCCATCCAGAAGTGGAGTTGGGCACCCACCCCAGTCTAGGCTATCATACCGTACTTGATAATATGCTACTTTATACCTGCAAGTGTCCACTGGTCTGAGGAGAAACCTGATCTGATGATCAATTTACTCATTCATTATCAAATCTGCTGATGTCTTTCTGGTAGACTTACCACCTCTGAATAGGGAGGCAGTCCAAAGGAAGAAGCGCACATTCACACTGAGCCAATTTAAAGTCACTAGTTAAACTTATCTGTGCTTGTTTCGAGATGTGGCATGCCTGTATTTAAACCATGGCACCATTCTCCTACCCCTATACTATTACTTACATAAGAATTTTAAGTCATGAGCTTCATTCTGTTCTGCAGCATTTGTTTCCTGTCAGGAGGGGTCCTTGTACAAAATTGACTTACCTGCTCACCTTGAGCTGCTCAGTGGTGTTGTACGCATGATGATAAATCCACATCTCATGGCCTTATCGATCAGCACATCTTAACCCAGGTGAGCTTGTAAATTGCAGTAATAGTAGTGGGTGTCTTAAACTTTAGTTCAGAAGGACTGAGTTCAGTTATTTTGTTATGCAAGAATGCTAACCCAGCCCTCTACCAGATATCCAGAGGTTAGTAGATCTGGTGCTCTTCTCTATCTATCACATGAAATCCTTTTGGTGATTCCAGTATATGATTTGTACTGCAGCTTAGAAATATGTATTGAATTTACAGCTGTAGAAAGCTGGTTCAGATATGTGTGTCATACTGGAAACATTATAACAAATATAATGGCCATATTAAAGGATAAGTTCAGTATTTTTCAAGTCAAAAGTTATTTCTTCACAACCATGGTTTATATTAATTTGCCACATAAAGTTGCATTCTAAAGTGAAGCATGTTTTTTATCATTTTTAAAAAGTAACTATTCTGCCCTTGTGGTTTTATAATGGAGGTAAAGGGTACTAGAGTGCTATTATAAAGAAAAGCCTTAATACTTACCGAATATATGTATTTTTCAAACCAGAAATATTATTGAATATTGACCTGCGTTTTGAGATTACATGCATACTGGAAAACAGCATATCCATGTTGTTATAAGAAGGGAAACAAGCAAAATGTTGTGATATTCAGCCATTTTATATGGAGACCAGCTTTGTACTATATTCTGCCGCTTGTCCACTTCTGTGGCAACTTTTCAGCCCCAGGATCATGGATTCAGCTCAGAAAGTCATCATCACGTACTGTTAGTGATTGCATATACCCAGATGTGAATTCCACTTTCTATTCTGTAGACAACAAGATAATAATAATTGAAAACGTCACAGTTTTGATCACTTATATTATTTCACTATACTGAAGCTTATTTCATTATTTCTCAAAGATATTCCCTGCTGCCACTGGATTGATAATGCACATGTGTGCTTCAGTGAGAGAAAACCCTGTCAGAGAAATGAAATTAGCCGCTTTACATTAACTAAAGACGAGATGGCCCTAAGAAGGACTTCCTGTTCAGCAGCTGCTTCCACCATGCCACCCAGATATTCAGTATAGTGAGTGGTATGAGTGAGTGTCAGCAAGTTTACTCCCTCAAAAATGTTGTCATAGCTTCTTTTAGTACAATATCCTCAGCAAGAGTGACATTCAAAAAATTCAGTAGGGCATTTCAATTTGCTTTATTGTTTTTTTTTTTTATTGTGCATGTACAAAAGCTACACACCATAAAAAATGCAATGTGCAGGTGGCTTGACTCAAAATACGATGCCTTGTAATCAGTTCACTTCAGATATATTGTTAATTGTACAACGTACGATGAAACTGTTGTTTGCTCTTTTCACTGCCCTGTCTCTTGCTGTGGTTCTCACTCTATAGGAGTCATAAAATAACAATACAGAATGTAATAGCTGAAAGGCTGGTGCTGTTTTGGGAAGAATAAACATATGATTTGAGTAGATATCTGTCTGTTGTTATAAGCCATGGCAGAACATTAGCGAAACAGAATTGCAGAAGCAATCTAAGCGGAATATAATCTGATGATTAGGGCTTGTTGGGGTTGTCATAACTCCATCCATGATGGCAGCTATGAGCAGACAAGTGAAAAGGAAATGTATTCTTAACTTCCCAAGGATCTGTGAGTAAAATAATTATAGTTTCCTTTCATTATCACAAGGATGCATTATGAAGGTGTGTTTTTTTAAATTGAAACCTTTGTTGTTTAAAGTAGACATATTCAGTAAGTTTAAAGGGTTTTTCTTTCACTCTGGTACCCTTCAACCCCATTGTAAGCTGCAGGAACAGATAAGGTATTCTTAAAATTTTATTTAAAAAAACACTTTACTTTGGAACACAGTTTTATGTGGGATATTAATTTATGCAGTGATTGAGAACAAATGAGTAATTTAAAAAATCATTTTCTTATTCTTTAATAATATGGATGGTAGGCTAATTAATTTGAAGAGATGGGTTTAGTTCTCTGGTTTTTCTCCTATCCTCTAATGTGAGAATCAAAGTATTGAGTAGCACAGGATAAAGTCACTAACAATTGACACCGTACACGCTGACACGACCTTTATAAAACCATCCGTCTATTGTGATAATCACCACCTCAGCTTATGAGGACATTCTTCCATTTGATTGGCAATGTCCACAACAAATCTGGGGAACTGACAGAAAGATTTGTTTAGATTGATCTTCACGGAACCAGAAGAAAGCTTACTTTTCACCATTTGCTGAATTATTTATTTTTCATGAGCACTTGCAAAATTCACTGTTCCACTACATGCAGCATGTCTTCTCTCCAGCACACACACACAGATAACAGAAGTAACAAAATGTGCCTGTGGATTTCTTGCTAGCTTCACCTGAATATGTTTGTTACTGTTAAAACCAGGCAGGGACTCAATTCCATGACTCCATACTTTTACGTATGCCATTCTGCACTTGTTCATTCCAGATTACATGCATAAGTCCACAAAACAATTGTATGAAAAGGACTCAACCTGATATCAAGTGTCAGCCCTATTAGTTAAATGTAAAGGATTTGTCTCTTTTCTAATCAGAGCTATAAAAGAGCTATAGAGGAGTTTCAAGGTGATATATAAAGGGCTACTGTGAGAAGGAGTAAAAGAAAAATCAAAAAGCAAGCAGTTGCCCCTTAATTTAAAACGTTTTAACCACAAGTATGGTACAGTGGTCAGTTCTCCTGATTTATTACCTTTAACCTTAATATTGATCTTTATACTTTTTGTAAATTCTTTTCCTGAGTCACGGCCATTAGTATGATATGACAGGCCGTCATCTGATGTATACAGATTTCATATTTTCTGGTGATGCAGCCCATAACATTTTTAGGTGTTTTCACCATCCCATCATGTAGTCACCCTTGATCCAGATTTATTTTTATTCATATTTTTTCTTTTGTTCCATTTTGTAAGAACTAATTTATGAATGTTGCAGCGTTTCTTCCATAGCTGTACACATTGTGATAATGGCAACATTTGGACTTTGTATTTTCCACAGAATTACACATTTTTGGGATTGTAGAACATGGTTTGGACATTTGTAATGCAATGTCTGTGTACTTGTATATCTGTATGTCAGGATGTGAGACTGTGGAGACAGAAACTTGAACATGAATTACTCCATCCAAATGAAACGTCACACAATTATTAGGATTGTGAAATGCTAGACTTCTGTTCAACGTAAACAAAATTACTACAGTAAATAAATTTCTACAGAGATATGCATGTACAGTATACCACCAGTGTATTATGGCAGGGTCAAAATTAGAACAATTAACCCAAATAAACTCATTGACCCTATCTGCCTGATTTCCCCAAAATAAGATCAGGTTGAGATTTGAAGGTCCCTAAATTTGACTTCTCTACTGCACTACTTGGTAACTTATTCTATGTTTCTGTGGTTCTTTGTGAAAAACCTTCAAATGTTTGTGCCAAATTTACCCTCCACAAGTTTCCAACTGTCCTGTGTTCTTGTTGAATTCATTTTAAAGATACCAGCCTTAAACTGAAAAGGTTCAGCTGTTTTAATCTTTCCTCACAACTCATACCTCTTAGTGTCTCCAGCCCCCTGGAATCATCCTAGTTGGTTATCTGTGGTCTTTTTTTCTGGTGCTGTTATGTCTTTTTTGTCCCCAGTGACCAAAACTGCATGCAGTATTCCAGGTAAGGCCT
This sequence comes from Polypterus bichir lapradei, assembly GCA_026402145.1. Lineage (NCBI taxonomy): Eukaryota > Metazoa > Chordata > Cladistia > Polypteriformes > Polypteridae > Polypterus > Polypterus bichir. The sequence goes on along the minus strand of JANRMT010062814.1, from coordinate 88,621,721 downwards.
GAAAGTATAACCTCTTTTGACTTGTATTCTACACATTGTGAAATATAACCTGGCATTCTGTTAGCCTTCTTAAAGGCTTCTGTAGACTGTCTGTATGTAGATAGTATCAAGTCCATTATGACTCCTTGTGATGCCATGAGTGCCCGCAGCCATGGACACCTTCCTTTTCCTGGGGCATCGATAGTCGTAACCAAGGATGGACTATGGCAAATGAGAACAAAAAACAATGAGTATGGTGCATGGTGCATTCATTAACTAAAGTTTCCAAAGTGCAGTACAAGTGAAATCTTTAGTAACTAATCCTTAAAAACAGTGTTATGTGAGGAGGTTAAAATCCTGATAAATAGAAGCAATAAACAGGTTAAAACCAAGGAAACAAATCGGAGTCAGAATTGCCATTGAGTTTATTCCCCAGTGCTTCTCTCTCTTTATCCTCCAGCAACGACTGCTGTTCCAGTCGCATTCTGTCAGCGTCCGCCGGGTTGCTCTGAGCCTGACTCCCTAGACCTGTCGCCTCTGTTGGTGTCCACAGGACCCTGGACATGCTCCACCGCACTCCTAGGTCCTTCTCATATGGGGTAATTTGAAGTTTCAGAACTCCCATTGTGTGTTCAAATCTAAAGTTTCTTCCTCTTTTGTTTACAAATCTGAAATTTCATCTGCCAAAAATCTGCTCAAACCTGTTTGCTGTCCAAGTCCCTCTGTAATGATCTGATTGATTCTAGATTATCTGCCATTCTAGTTAGTTTGGTATCACCTTGCAAGCTTTGTGGCTTATATTCGTATCCAGATCGTTTCTATACAGTATATGACAAATGGCAGTGGCCTCTGAAGGACACCACTTTAACATCACTTAATTCTAATAAGGTTCCTTGCACCATCAACCTCTGCTTCCCATGTTTTATCCTATCAATTTGGTACCCATTTACACACTGCACCCTGAGTTCCCACTTTATGCTGCTCATCCTTTCATGGGAGATCTTCTGAATATCAAGATAAATAACATCACAGGCTTATGTAGGAAGAGAAATCTGTTGAATGTTAGTTAGTTTAGCAGATAATTTAATTTGTTTTAATTTCATGTCATTTTCTAACCTCCTTAATCCAGAACAGGGTCACATTTAGAGGGCTAGAGTCTATCCCTGCTAGCACAGACTGCAGGGCAGGCACAAACCTTGAACAGGGAGCCAGTCCATCACATGCCGAACACCCACATTAGGGCCAATTTAGTGTCAGAACTCCACCTAACCTACCATGGTTTTGGACTGTGGGAGGAAACTGGAGCACCTGGAAGTAACTCGCGCAGAGACGGGGAGAAAATGCTGACTCCTTGCAGGGAGGTCCCAGGATGCGAACCCTGCTCTCTTTACTGCAAGGCATCCGTACTAGGACTGTACCACCATGCCACCCATGATCAGTAAAATTCATCCATCAATTCATTCTGTGAAGTTTATTTTTCATTACAATGGTCACAGCAATCTGCAGTGTATCAAGGCAGGAACTAAGCCTGGGCAAAATAGCAGTCCATCACAGGGCACACCCCTGCCCACACCCAGTTCCTCTGGCCAGTTTGGTATCTCCAGCTTACCTAGAGTCCAGTATGGTGTCTCCGGTTTACCTAGAATGCATGTTTTTGGGATGTTGGTAGCATATAGGGGAGATTTTTAGATTTAATTTCTGAGCTTCATGGACAAGATCAGGGATAGCTGAACATAGTTGGCAAAGATGCAATGTACCATAATAACTTGAAATATAATGTATATATTGTATATGAAAGAATCATATTTTACAAGGAGGTTGTGTATATGAGTGTAAAGTCCATTTCATTCACAGACTGAGATGTCTTACTGTATTCTATACTGTTTGAACTTTGTTGCTGTCTACAGTACTGATGTTGTAAGTTACCTTGAATAAAGGGGTCAGATAATTAAACAATGTAAATAATATTGAGAATGCTGCCCTCACAAAATTTCACACGATTATCAGATTTATACAGCGATTAGAAGGTGACAGTTTGAAGCAGAAAATGAGTTTGTAGAGTGTATTTGCTCTCATACTAAGACCAATGGATCTGTGGACCACAGGCCTCACTTTATAATTGTCACCTCAGTCTGCTGTTTGTGTCTGGATGTGAATAGTTAAGAGAGTAACCCCTAATTAGGCAGCCTCTGGAGGCCAAACACAGCCTGATGTATGAGAAGTCATTAAAACAAGACACATTTTTGATTGTAAATGAGGGGCGCCTACTTAAACAGAGACTACAACAAGCATCATGAGGCAGCCTATCATTAAAAGTGTGGGGTGGCAGGCAGGGGACCTGCAGGCACTTGCGCCCACCACCAAGCCTGGGCCAGATTATTGAATACCCATCGTCCTAGCCAGGCCTGTGTCTTCTGGAGACTAGTTTAATTCTCATCTTCAAATCATTTGTGGAGACGAGAAACGGCTGAATGAGCCTTGGCATATGGTTCTTGTTTTTTGTTTGCTAACATCTCGAGTAACTACCCCTTCCTCTACAGCAGAGTGTATTATGTTGCAGCTCTATCCGTATCGGGATTAGCTGGAATAGTTAACAGCAGTTGTTTGGCCTCGCAAACCCTTTTGCCTTGCTTTGAATGAGACAGAAATATTTTGATATTGTTAGTGACCTTTAAGTGAAAACAGAAAACGAATGGACTCAGAACACAGTGTAATGTAACAACTTAAAGATTATTGGAATTTTCCTGACAAGCTCTTTCCATAATGATTATAAGAGAATATTGAGTTTCCTTAATGGCACGATATTCGAGCATCACAGTGTTGCTTCCTCTGAGAATATTGTATCGGTTTAATGGCACAGTTAAACGCTCCTCCAGACTCGCTATATTAAAAGCACTGGAGAGTGCAGGCTGCCTCAAAGAAATTGATTGCTACAGTACTAATGCTATGGAAGCCCCTTCGGGTGACTGCCTTTTCTTTGTGAGGTGTGGAGGACAGAGCTTTGGAGCCAGGTAGTCGAACAAGGAAGGTCTGGCACCGGTACATGACTTCTTGTCTTGTCAGCAATGTTTTCCCAGAGATGCCATTTCTGCAAGGGGGGGGGGGGGGGTCTTGATGGTTCAGTACTAAGAGGAAAACAAAGTGAGTTACTGAAGCTTCCTGATGCTTTTACTGAAATGTTAGCCAGTCTGATGAAGAGGATGCATTTGCATGGACATTTGTAACTGACCTGCTCTCATTTACACATGACGCTGTTTGTAAAGGTTAGGAGTCTGACACACTATGTGAGGCTGTACCACAGTGGGTGCCTTTGCATGTCCACTAAATAGATCAACTAGCAAATCCTATTTAAGGAAAGAAAATGTTATCTATCAGCTCAAGCTTTATTAATTACAATACATTTTCACTGTAACATTTGTCTGTTTTCTAACCTGCTTTAACAATCATGGAGCCACATGAATGCTAGAGACTATGCAAATCCTGGATAGGAAGCAAGAGAGGAACAACACACTCATACTGAGCTAAAGGGAGTTGGAGCCTACTCTTGCAGCATCAGGTACAAGACAGGAAACCAACCTTGGATAGCAGTACAGTGCATTACAGAGCAATACCTTAACCCACATTTCTTTGTTTTTTTGAAGAGATTAGGAGTATTTGCAACCATCATACATTCAGAATCTGTGCCTAGAATTGAACGCTGAACTCTGTAGTTGTGAGATAGTGGTGCTTACAGCTGTGCCATCCTAATTTAAAACAGAACAACAGAAATTACTCACTCCAAAATAGCTCCCTGTCAAAATACAGTATGGTTGCTGTGGTGTGGGTATATCATTTTGGCTCTAGAGGCCAAGGCCCTGGGTGGCAAGACGCAGCTTATGGTTTTCAAACATCTGCATACTGCCAGCATCCTCTTGTAATTTTGAGCTTTGTCTGGGAGTGCTGGACTGCCACATATGTTCCCATCTAGTGAGCTCTGTGGTGTGTTAGATATTTACAGAAGCATGCAGCTGTTGTTATACTGTGATTGCCAGCTATATGTTTGTCACTTTCCTAATATTTTTAAACAAATCGATGGAGAGCCTATCATAACACATACTTACTGATATTGGGATAATTTTGAGCTGGTCAGCATATGTTTGGGATAAGGAAAGAAACCCACGCAGACATACTGAAGGTGTGTGCTGCACAGATGGTGATATGACTGGCTATCAACCCTTGGCCTATTGAGTTGTAAAGCCTTGAAGTCTATCCCAGCAGCATCTCAGATAGGAAGTGAGTTCATTGTGGGGAATATGGATCCTTGTCTTTAAAGGGACGAAACAAGAAAAAAATTCACACAGCATTTTTAGAGAATATACAGTGCAGACCCCTCAGAGACGAGATGAGTGCAAGTTGCAGGAGCTATGAGGCAGCATTTTAACCACCAATTTCCAAAAATCAGCACTGACCTTTTGTTAAATGCCTGGCCCCAAGTTAGGGTTGGTTTTGTACAGGGACACGTTGACAGGCAGAAATAAAACTTCTTCTCACTCTATTTTGTTTACAGCACTGACATAGTTACGTCATGCATCAGTGAAAACCTTCTGCCTTCTTTTCATTTGCTAAAATGAATTCCCTGTGGATAGGCTGTTGTGTTTGCATTTCAAACATCTCATTTTCTACGGTACAGTGCCATCATACATTTTTAAACACTAGAATCATGAAGACATTTAATCCTAAAACTAAAGCCAGCTTGAAGACTTTCAAAAGAGGAGGATCAGCAATGTCTTTCATCTGAGAGTGTCCACTATGGATTGGAGCAGGGCCTGGCACCAGAGAGTGCCCTTCTACAGAGGCCTTTCTTTCAAAGCTGTCTAAATTTATCTGACTGTGCTGAAGAAATCATCGATAAAGTGAGGAGAGGAAGAGTTGTAACTTTCAATTATGAAGGTTCAGTCTAGGTGGTCCAATTGTACAAATACTGAAACTGCTGACATGCAATTTATGTCACAACAGGCCAGATTGCCTCCTCTTGTGGTGATGAATGAAGCCTCCAGGTAAAAGTGCCACTGCAGATTATTTAAACAAGATGGAAATGCTGACAGAGGATTGCCTTCAAACAAAAGCAGAGACAACCCTAGATCAGCATTCCTTAAACCTGTCCTTAAACCAACACATTGAGGGTGGGAGAGAAAAGGCTGGCAACACCTGTGAATCTGAGTGATTCAGGATCATTTCCAGTGCAGGAGAATCCTTCCAACAACTTGCCCACCAAGGGAAATCCATGCGCAATAAAAGGAGGCTGCGCAAAGGCAGCTCTTCTCATAAGGTGTTCCTGACCAGCATTAGAGAGGAAGATTAACATGTCTTTACCCTTACCAACTTGTTATTGACTTGAAATCCCTGTGTTCTGGATGGCTGTTCTTTGTCTGTGAATACATTTTACTGTGATTACTACTGCTCCCCTGCCACCCCATTGCTTGAGGCCTAGTGGCAAAAAACAAGAATCCAAATATGGCCTGGCCCTAAAATCAAGAATCAGGCTTAAAGGACACAAAGAACCTGTGCTAAATTTTTTTACTGAATGGGAAAGAGTAGCAAAATAATCTCTTTCCCTGAAAAGAACTTTTTTTTATATTAAGATTTATTAAAAAAAAAACAAGCAAAGTATATGTTAAAAAATGTAAGCTATGAGCAACTAGGGGACATACCGCCACCCTAACCCAGACAGGCAGGAGACAAGCTTTGCCACACTCCACACATTTATTTACAGGTTTTTACCAGTAAGCACAACACAACACCATTCAGTCACATCTGCCGCCAGTCCTTCTCCCTCCACTCCTCTTCAGGCTTTGTCCTCTCCTTCTGACTCTGGCCACTCATGGAGTGAGGCGCCTCCTTTTTATAAGGCACTTGGATGGACTCCAGGTGCCTAACGAGCTTCTTCCGGGTGTGGCGGACGCGTGACCAAATAAGGCCCTGAAAAAGTCCATGCATCCCCTGGCGGTGGCCATGGGTTTCAACATGGTTAAGCCTCCATGCTCATAACCTGTGGCCACACTGAAAACCAAGGGGGCTGCCCTCTATCGGTCCAGGCAAGAAACTGTCCCGGAAATCCTCTTTCCCCAGGTCCTTCTACACTTTGGGCGTTCTAGCCAGGCAAGGGCCCTAGCCATCCGCT
>JANRMT010062814.1:88572960-88610582 GCA_026402145.1 Polypterus bichir lapradei | reverse complement strand
TAGCCTGCCACATCATTTTTTCACTTTGATTTTTGGGGTGTCTTTGAATTCAGCCCACTGTAGATTGATAATTTTCATTTCCATCAAACGATGTGGCATCCTTTCGTTCCTAACACATTACACAGTCCATATCAGTGTAGATATCCAACAGGATTTTTTTCCCCATTGAGATCTGATGTATTTTCAAAGTCTTCCTTTCATTTTTTTCTTCACAATTTTATTTCATATTTTTGTAATAGAGGGTCATATTCAAAAAACTTATTATTGAATTAGATTACCTTTTAATAATATTTTTACAGTATTATTTGGCTGAAATTTCTTTCATAGACAGCAGATTCTAATTCAAGTGATGAAAAGATTCATGTGCTTTAGTAAGTTGTTGAATATGGAGGTTCTCTTGCGAATTATAGTTGAAAATTCTTAAGCAAAAAATTTTTCAAAGAAGTTCCCGCTAGGCATTTAAATCTATGTCGAAGTCCTAAGCTAAAAAACTGTTGATTGCAACCAAACATGATAAATAGAGGACCACTGTAGTGCTTTGTTAATAAATTACAGGATCAGAGAAATATTTATTTATTATAATCTTTAGATAATGCAGCCGTGAGATTGTTTTTAGTGTAACAGATAAACTAAGTACACTTTTAGTCAACATAATATAAAGAGTAATTGAGCCATCTTTTATACATTTCCACATAAACAACTTTTGTAACACCTGTGTTATGCATGTCCTAAGCGCATTATGGCCTCTGTAGCTACCAGAAGCCCCGAATGTGAAAAATATGCCACTAGCAATAGATGGAGGATCAAACTGAAAAGTAATTGAATAATCGTAAGTCCCAGTGTGACTAATCAAGCTTGATCAAATTTGTAATGAGCCATTATATTTTCTACTTGGCAGAATGCTGAATAGAAACTGGCAAGCTGGTAAAGAGTATGAATGAAATGGATTCTAAGAATATTGTCCATAAGAAAGAAATAATCTTACTGTAGATTTTTTTTTGTTTTTTATTCACTTGTAACATGCATGTCCAAATGAATTTTCTATCCCGGTGTAAGAATATTTACAGTATTGAGTTTCACCTTGCCATAGCTCTGCCACAGGTTTCCACATGCTCACTCCACCAAGTTCACTGTGAAATAATGCTTTGCTAATTTGAATGGATGATGGTGCTATGGTTACACCTCACAGCTATAGTGACCTAGGTTGAGTTCCTGGCTTGACTCGTATCTGTGTGGAGTCTGCGTGGCCTCTCTAGGGCTTTGTGCTAAGGTTAACTGAGGACCTGAAGTTAGCATAGTATCTGTGAGAGCTGTCTCCATTTTAGGGATTCATTCCAGGGCCATCAGTTTAAACTGTGCCTGTCTGTTACCTTGTGTATCAAATGGATGGTTGGGTGGAATTTTGGACATTTTCTTGAGTTAAGTGCAATGCTGACATACAGAGTTGCTGGCTTTTGATCCTGCTTTATTCTGTATGGATGCACTTTTTAAAACTCATAACTAGCACCATCTCAGAAATGTCAAAACACTGAGTGAGTGAGGCTGGGAAAGTACTGGACAATTAACTTTGGTGCTTCTAAACTTTGGCCCTTTAGACTAATATATGAGTTTCTTCCTACTTTCTTCCATAAGCAAGTATAGCCTGCAATGGCTTTGTGTCCACTTCTAGGTATCTGCCTGAATTTGGATCTGGCTCTGTTGTGACCCTCTGTGGATCAATGAACAAACAAATGAATGGATTTTACGACCCACATAATGACTATGAAAAGTCTGCAATCAAATTCTTACACCAAATTCCTTTTAACCTGAGCTGGATTGCAGTTGAACGCTCCCAACTGCAGAAAGCCACAAATGCAAGCAATTTGAAGACCAGAATTGCCTGAACTTACCGCATTGCTAATAACACATTTGATTAGTACTTACAGTAACTCATCACTTTTGGAAGTGTGTGGTGAGGCTGAAGGCTTAGTTTCTGGCTTTGGTAGAAGACTCTTGGATCAGGGAGGTGAGACCCCTTCCCTTTTTTGCAGAAGATGGGGCAGATACGTGAAAGTACTGCATGTTATTTCCATGGTCCTTTTCTATAGAACTCTCATTCTTTAGTTCAGATTCCTGGGATTAGTTCCAGATAACCTTGGAGCTGTATTGCTGAATGGTTTTTCTCTAATGAATTTTAAGTAAACACTGAAAATGACTATGATTTGTGTCAAATGCCCAGATTATGGCCTTTGTATCATACAAATCCAAATGCCTTCTGAAGGAACGCCATGTCTGACCTTGACACTGATCTGTGGGGCTTCTTTTGTGCTCAGTGAAAAAAGTCTGCAATGTGACAAAATCTGCCATCTTTCCTTCCTTTGCTTTTTTCCATCATTTTCAATGTCTGCTCATTCTGTTATAGGGGTGAGGTAGGAGAAAACCTATCCTGGAAGACAGCAGTCGTAATGCCCTTTATTTTTTGCACAAACATTTATTGCTTATTTCAATTCCTAATGCTTATAAATTACAAAAGTGTCTTTGTAAGTGGACACTTACTAAGTCAATTTAATCAGCATTAACTAAACATTCTTGGAAAGTAGGAGAAAAGTAGAATACCTGGAATGGTCCTGACATCTGTAAGGAGCCATACTAACTCTTTAATTAAATCTTCATTTCATTTATTTTGGACCTCAGATATTTAAGCTTTTGGGTTTGGCCTCCATGGCTGCCAAGCCCACTCCTTAGTGGTTGAGAGATGCCTTATCAATAAAATTACTACAATTTTTGGCCTTGTGATACAAGGGCCTGAAGTTGGAGGAGTTTAAGCATCCCTGGGTCTTTTTCATGAGTTGAGGGGAAAAATGATGGTGTGGTTAGATAGATAGATCGGGGTGGCAAGCGCAGTTACATATGTGGTCACTATACCGATCCATAGTGGTGAAGAAGGACCTGACTCAAAAAGGAAATATCTTGATTTACCAGTCGATCTTCCCTCAACTGTGGTCATGAGCTTTGGGTAAGAATGAGATCACAGGAACAAAGGGCCGATATTAGCTTTTTCTGCATGGTGTCTCTGCCTCTCTCTTAGAGATGGGGTGAGAAATGCAGACATCTGGGAGTTGCTCAAAATAGAGACACTAACCCTCAGCATCGAGAGGTGCCAGAGGAGGTGGTTTGGGCATCTGACACGGATGTGTGCCAGTGGAGGTTTTATGGGTTCAACCAGCTGTGGTGGTGACCTCAGGGAAGACCCAGGGCTCACTCACTGGGAGGATTATGTCTCCCAGATGACCTGAGATCCCACAGTATCAGTTGACAAGTGTGACTGGAGAAAGGGATGTATGGGCCTCACTGCTAAGAATGAATGAATGATGCAAGGGTTTGAACCAGAGTTTTGATGTCCATTACTGAGCCAGTGTGTGTACTGCCACTGTTCATTTGTAGTGATCTGAAAACAATTGCATGCTGCACATGTCATCTTTATTATAATTATATACTTGGCTAATGCTTTTTCCCAAGGTGTCTCACAGGATTAGAGGACTTGAGCAGTTTTAGGCCATGTGTTAGAGGTGGGTATTAAACTGCCAGCATTGTGTATTTCTCAATCTCTAGGCCATACTGCCAGCAATATAAATGTGTATAATGCATTTACCAAACTGCTTTGTGTGCACTCCACCATGCTATCCAGCATCCAGAGAAACACATTCACCTAGTTAGAGTGCTCAAGCATGTAGCAGACTAGTCAAGGCCAGGCTGTGAGCTAACAAAGCGATTCTAAAGTCAACTGGGTCAATGAATGGATCGGTCCAGCTCTTGAGATTCTCTGTGATGGCCATATATCCATTTTAAAGTCCTTATTAGCTCTTTATTATCTGCCCTGCAAGGTCTGAGACTGGCACCTTTTATACCTGGGCCCGTTTTTAGAGCTGAGATATTAAAGACATTGAGTTTGAGGCCGCTGATCGTGATGGTTCATGCAAACCTTTTTTTTTTAACTCCTCCGTTAAGTTGAGACCAGTGTATTCAGCATGTGGCATTTTAATTGTTTACATCCGGGGAAATGTCTATCCAATTTAAAAAGGAAAAGCAAGTATTAATGTTGCTAACTTAACTTCTCCATGTACTAATCTGGTCTCCAGAGCTTTTGCCCAGACTGGAAACCTGACATAAACAGCATCTGGTTAGTCTGTACAGAGGTTTTTAAGGCTCTGGGACCCTGTAGCTTGCCCATCCTCTTAATTCTTTTTCTTTATTGACATGAATTTTGGGGTACTGGATCCTGTTAAGCAAATAGATTTAATGAAGAAATGGGGTACCAGTTAATTTCTAGGCAGTCTACATATGTCCACTGTATGGAGATTTATTTAGACTGGAGGTTTTGGACTGAAAGGAAACTCCTCACAGAAGTCAACTTGACCAAAGGTTCAAGTTCTGTGCCAGTGCATTGTTGTTGAATCATTTGGTACTACATTGCCTTCACTGTAGAAATCCTTTCAGTTGTCTTTGCACGTACCCAGCCAATTGTGTGACGCTCATGAGAATCGCTCAGTCTCCTCATAGAGCCAATACCTGATAGCCAGCTTTGTTTCTGTATGGAAGTAAAAAAAAAGAGGAAATGTTTTCAAACCCTTTCTTATCTTAGACATCAATTAGTTTGGGATAAAAGGTACTTAACAACTGAAAAGGTTTCCATTGCGGTGTTTGCATTGCTTGCAGTGATTAGGATCTCAAAAGGCCCCAACATCCATGCAGGTGTAAACCTATAAAAGAGCGCTGGCAGCCCTCCAAGATGAATCACTCTGAAACGTTCCCTCAAGACTGGATTCGTGTTAACAAATAATACTCCTGAGTGTCCAAACAATGAGCGCCCGTGTGCTGACAGAGAAAACACCTTCAAAACAAATACTGCATCTTCTGGGTTTTTTTTTTTTGTTTTTTTTTTTAATAAAGGCAAAGTCTTTTTTTTTTGTGAGTGCCTTTAAAAGATATAATATGACGACTACAAGCAGGTGTTAAACCTTTCCCTTTATTTGCCTCTGAATGTCAAAAAGCATCAGGATTTGCCTAACAGGCAACCCCAAGCTTTCTCTGTCATGGTCCATGTGGAATGAGCTGCCGTGAATCGACAGATGAATGGCAGCTACAGCTACAAACATGCAGGTGTCTTCATAGCGTGGCTGTGAATCAAGAACTTGACATTAGGTGGTGTCTACGCCAGCCAACCAGATCATGTATACATATAACATAAATAATAAAGTGTGTCTTGTGACACCCTGCAGTCTGATACTGCTGGGATAGATAGGCTCGGGTTCCATGTGACCCTGAAATGAGTAACTGGGGTCAGTAAATGCATGGATGGACAGTTTGGAGGCTGCTGTATGCTAAAGTCTGCTCTGGCTCTCTAGCTTGCATATTGGCTTTTGTTTATTTCTGATGGCTATATGTATCCTTGTGTATCTATGCCGTCAATAAAAAGCAATTCATACAGTGCATCTAAAAAGTATTAAACCCTTGAAAGGTCCCACATTTTATTATTATACATTATTCAATGACAGTGGATTTCATTTGATTTCTTGATATAAATCAATAGAATTTTACTCTTTAATGTCAAAGTGAAAACAGCAAAAGTGGACTAAATTAATTATCAATGTAAAACACAAACTAATTGATTTCATAAGTATTCACATAATATGACTCACCTTAATCATCAGTGGTGTATCCATTTGGAGATCATTGTTAGGGGGTTTCAGTTGATTGTAGTATAGCATAATTATATCGTATAGTAAGAGCATGGTGGGATCATGAGGTCACTGGAAAAGTGTGTGGGGTGCTCCCGATATCTATGCAAAAGGACAAAGGTACAAGTCTTTAAAGTCCTGGTGATTACTGTCTTGCTATATTGTTGTGAGACATGAATGCTATCCAGTGACCTGAGCCAAAGACTGGACTCCTTTGGTCATGTGTCTCTTCACAGAATCCTTGGGTACCACTGGTTTGACTTTGTGTCATATGAGCGGTTGCTCACGGAGTCCTGAATGCGGCACATTAACTGCATTGTAAGGGAGTGTAAGTTACAGCACTATGGCCATGTGGCACGATCCCCCGAGGGTGATCCGAATTGCAGGATCTTCATTGTTGGGGACCCGAGCGGCTGGACCAGGCCAAGGGGACGTCCACGTAACACCCGGCTGTAGCAGATAGATGGTCATTTCCAGAGGGTGGGACTGGACCGCGTGTCTGCCTGGAGTGTTGCCTACCAGGATTCCGAGCTGTTTCGTCGTGTCGTGGGAGTGGCAACACATTGTATCAATGCATACTCCCCAACCTGACCTGATCTGATCTGAAGCATAAATGCACCTTATCTAGAAGGTCATGCTTGTGGTGAGTCAGTATAGTGGCCTAACCTACATGATGAAGACACAGGAACACACCTTTGTGAGAAGGTGATTGAAAAGCAAAAGTCAGTGAATGGAGACAGCAAATATCTCAGTCGGTGAATACCCATTGGAGTCCACTTACAGTAAATCAATCATTAAAAAATGGAAAGGGAATGGCAGATTAGTAAATTCGCCTAGGGCAGGCCATCCACAAAAAACAAGTGATTGTACAAGAACTCTAAAGGAGTTACAAGCTACCTGACATGGGTGGGTGATATCACAGCAGCAGGTCAGATACCACTCCTGTTAACTAAGAATGGAAAGATTAAGCCACAGCAGCCATGTGACCACCAAAACTTGATGACTAAAGACTGAAAAAATGTCACTTGGCCTAACAAATCTCTTATTTCTGTTGCAACATGCAGATGGTCTAGTCAAAATGAATGTAAACAGCGCATATCAATGGGTTCATCCTGCCTTGTGTTAACATTATACTACCACCACTAGCCTGTACGGTTTGGGGGAAATTCAACTTCAGTGAACCTCACTTGGGAATATCTCTTCCACCTGAATATAAAGTCAGTTGGTGGTCCCAGCAGCAGCATCAGAGGGGCCCCACCTCTTAGGGTACCAATCACAAAAAACAAGGAACATAAGAAAACCCATGACGCATAAATACTAAATAATATATAAACATTGTAATTGCACAATACATACATCTTAAATAACAACTACACAAATATTAACAAAAACTACATAAGAGTATGAAAAAAATCATTTAAATAATTAAAAAATAACAATTACAGAAAATACATATAGAGAACAAACTCGCTTTAACATAATGCTGCCCCATAAGGTTTCCTTCCTTGCACCCTCACCATCTATGAACTGGATTAGTCCTTTTCCATGTTTCATGATGCACTCTCAGTACGGATGTTGATCCCATTGTGCTGTTTATCAACACTTCTTCTTATGCACCATCACTGCATTTTTAGAGTGGTTAACACTGCTGTCTCACAACTCCCTGTGTCCCCTCAGGCTATTCTCTAGGTACTCCAGTTTTTCTCTCTTGGTGACTTTAATGTGGCCAAGTGTGTCCTGCAATGACCGGATGAATGGAAGGAGGCTCTTCATGTTGAGCACAGCAGCAAGACATCTTACAAAGCAAGCAAAGTATATTACTGAGTTATAGAAGAAAACAAGAAAAGCATCATCTAAAAAAGCCCAATCAAATAGTGCCATACTTGAAGGTTCTTGACATTTAAATAAAAATTAACAGAATTAATAATGGTTGAAAATTACAAAAAGACAGAAAACAACTTCATGGAGTGAGCCTACCGTGTGTCATATTTTAACTTGACGATTTATACGCATACAGCACGGCAATGCAGTGGTCAGCACTGCTACTTCATGGATTCACCATTATGTCTTCAAATCTCTTGCCTGGCCATTGTCTTTGTGCCTTTTGCATGTCCTCCATTTCTGTGTGCGTTTCCCTCCAGGCATTGTATTTCCCTTCCACATCCCCAAAGACTCACATGACAGGTTAACTGGTGATTCCAAACTGGTCCTGTGTGGGCTTTGTGATGGAGTGGTATTTTTCTCAGGGCTTATGGCCGATGCTACCAGGATGGGCTCTGCTGTTCTGCACATTACTAAGTTGGGTTAAGCGGGTTTGAGAGTAAAATGACATGAGAAGCTTTCAAGCAAACTAATGTGACTCAAAGCATTTCACCATACTGATCTGCCACTCTTTTTAACAATCCAGCCTCTAAACTTTCATGCGTTTCAGGAAGTCCAAGTCTCTTCAGAGTTTATCCTCTTCTCTTTGTGGCACCTGCTTTCTCGCTGTCATCGAGGCTTACTGGATAAATAAAACCAAGCCAGTGGGTAGAGGCACCCTGGAAGATTCTGAATTTCTGCCCTGCAGGAGACTACCGGTGCTCCACCAACAAATGAATGTCACCTTTTTGTAAGTGAGGTAGGCTATAGCCAGTGAATTTGTTTTCCTTTTTGTCTATAACAGAAATTAAAGAAAAGGCCCAACCTTCACATTCAGTTACAAGCATGACTCAGAGGAAAGCCCCATGGTGTGTAAGAGAAATTACAAGCAACTCCCTCAAAAGCAAAACGTTATCTACAAAGACAAACAGGCTGTGGTGTATCAGAGTAGCCTGTAGGTGTCAGTCTTTCGCTGTGAACGAGATGTAAAGCTCACCATCTAACTGTTTTTGAGGTACTATGCCATTGTGTGCTTCATTTAGCGTCTCCCTTTCATCCATTTTTATGTTATGATGGATTTAAGGCTCATCTGGCAAAAATGTAAGCAAAGAATGAACAAACCATGGACTAAGGGCCAATTCTTAGTAGAGAGCTAAGAACAGAACTTGGTTGAGAGTTCATTAACAATTAACACGCAATATTATCATTACTACTGCAACTTCTGTATATTTGAGGAATATCAGGAGAACCTGGATTACACAGAAGAAAAAATAACACCTGCACCGGCACAACAAGCAAACAGGGACCAGGCTGGGATTAGAAACCCTTCAGCATCAACTACTTGACCTCTAAACAACCCCCGATTGCATCACCACTCCATCCGAATTCTGTGCTTTTCTAAATGTAAAATAGGATAATAGAAAAAAAAATACCAGCTAATTAAATGAGATCAGTGTTATCAGTTGTCACTGATTATGAATCTGGTTGGAACAAAAAACTGCAGCCAAAGGGGGTCCCCAGGACTGAGTTTGAGAACCCCTTGTCTACAGTATGGAGAAATGCTATTAAGTGTGTTGGTGACTCTTAATTGGTCCAGTTAACTTGTTGTTCAATTCAATTTGCTTTGATTCCAGCCGTGAAGGGTCCTAATTCTTTAAAGGCCCAGGTCAAAAAAGTGGCCAATGTAGAAAGTGGAAAATTGACTTTGGGCCAAAGTTATCTTACAGTAGATTAATATATAGCTTGTAAAAGAAAGAAAGGTAAAAGGAAAATGATTTTGGGTTCCAGGGGATACCCCATTTAATGTTTGGGTTGAAAAATGAAAGAAAAGAAAAAAAGAATTTTGGAATTGATTGTATGGTTGCAGGATAATGGCTCCTCAAGCTGTCAGGTTTGCTTTTCTGTCTAAAGAATGTTGTCTTCTTCTAAAGTGGGTTCCAAGATGAATGCGGGATTCTTGTTTGGTTGGAGTTTTTATAGTGGTGGAAGAGGGATGGGGTGGGGCTAATGGTGTCAGACGCAGAAGTGATGTCACTAGTCTTCTGGGGCATTTTCCTTCATTCTAAAGGAAACAGAAAAATGGTTAGTGGTGGTGTCACACCCAGTGCCCATGCAACACTCTCTTAAGTTCATATGCTTAACAAGCTACACTATGTGGTGAATCTTAGAATACTCATTATCCAACCTGCCATATCCTAACTACAGGGTCACGGGGGTCTGCTGGAGCCAATACCAGCCAACACAGGGCACAAGGCAGGAAACAAACCCTGGGCAGGGCGCCAGCCCACCGCAGATCTTAGAATATTCCACTGTGAATTGTTTTTGCTTATTTTTGCTTATGCCTATTATTAAACTTACTTATGCCTATTATTATTATTAAACTATTATTATTTTTATCATTTTATTCATGATGTCATCTTGGCATCATTTTGGACTTTTTTCATGCCCACAGCCATGCTATTTGTGAAAATGGTGCCAATTGCCAGTCAAATGTTTATTCAGCACCACTATGGGTGATGTTATGAAACAAGTGTTATAAAAGATGGCAGGGTGACATAACTTGCACCCAGTTTTAGATTAAAAAATGAATACTTACATATTTATATTGGGAAATATATTGGGTAGTCATAAGTTTGCTGCACACTTTTTTTTAAAAATTTATATATTGTGTATCTTTTTCAACTTTGAAAAGTCATCTCTCTTTGTTTCCTTACTTCATTTGACCCTTCCACCTTTGACATGGACTGTTGTCTTGCTCTGCCCCTTGATTTTGGTCCCTCCCTCAAGCACTGTCCTTTCCGACAAGCTTTACCATGTCGTCCAAATATATTTTTTGCAGTCAGCTGCTGAATATTTTAGCATATAGGCTGTGGAGGATAGACACTCATTGACAGTAACAAACTGTGTTGTGCAGCTTGCAGATGCTGCTCTGGCTAGTGGTAAGAAACCCAGTTGAATGTGCTGTTAGCAGGCTGTGACAATGCAGATTCACTGCATGCTCCCATCGTCCGTCCGGGAGCCCTTCAACCCTGAACCGTCGGTAATGTTACCGATGAGCTGGGAAATGAGGCACAACAATGAAGCAAGGGGATGGTGCAAAAGTGCAAAGTGCTTTTATTTAAAAACAGCAAACAAAAACAAAGTTTCCAAATAAATAGTGAAGTGCAGTGCATTCAAAAAGACATTAAATAAATAATCCATAAAAACAGAAGTGAAGTGGAGGTTAAAACAATAAATAAATCCTTTTAAAACGACGAGGTTAAAACAACTCTGGAAGCAGTCCTTTCAAATTAGCCCGGTGTCTTTTGTTTACCTGGCGGCTCTCCTGCTTCTCCCATCTGGGCCCCGCAACAGGAGAGTCGCCCTATCAGCAGCTGACCTTCTCACTCACTCTATTGGTCTGGAGGCCTCCCGATTTCTGGCTTCGGTCGTGCACTCTCCAGACTGAAACTTGGCTTTTTACCCAACGGCCAGGACGCTCATGTTGGGGCTTCCCGACTCCCGCTGCCTTCTCGGCCAGCCGTCTTTCTGCCAGCCACTCCTGTTCCTTCTTAAAATGCTCAGCTGGAGCGACCACTACCAACTGCCCTAGGTGTTGGCCAAACACCCCTGCTAGGGCTCACTGTCCAGCTGCCTGCCTGCGAGCCTTCGGTCGGTCGCTCTCGTTCGCTCACACCGGCTCTCTCGAAACACTGCTTCCTGCTCTCTTCCACACTCCTGCAAACTCCGTTTTCTTTTTTCTCCCTCTCTAGCCGCCTCGCGCTTCTATTTATGATGAGGACGTGGCAGCTGTGGCAAATCAGCAGCCCCGAGAACTATCACGGATGCGGACGATTTCTCACTTGTGCACTTAGGTGAGAAACGCCTACATCACGAATCATCCCGGGAACCGCTTTAGCCACACAACCACCACGCCCCCTCGAAAAGCCGCGAGTTTGGTGATTATTTATTTAAAACTGGCCTTCCTGATAGGAGCTGTGGACCCGCAACACCACCATCATTATCCAGTCTCAGAATGTCTCTCCACCAGAAAGCTATTGTTTTTCTGTTGGAAATGCCTTTGTCGCAGTCTCCACTTTCTGTTTCTGGTTGAATTGTGTGAGCTGATGATGCCAAGTGACACGGTTTACAGCACTTGGGCTGTCTAGTCCATGGTATTGGGTCCCTTCAGTGTATTTAAATCAATTACACTGCATACTAGTGATGGCTTGGTGCATGTAGAGTAGAACGCGTAGCAAGTTACAATTAATAATGTTGTTATTAAATTGAACAAATAGGCCTTTTAAAATGTATATAGGTCAGCATCTCATTATTCATTAGACACGCACATGTTATTATTGGTTAAATTTTCCATTCACTCAGCTGTGAAGGAGTATTAATTTTGAATAAACGTATTCCATACAAAATTGACATTGACATTGGATCTTTAGACAACTTTTCTCATCCCTGTCATTTATAGCAAATAAAAGTGCCCTCTAGGCCCTGAATGGAATTTCCATTATGGTTTAAATCTATTTTTGATATACTTTATGCACACTTTTATGGTGGTACAGTCCATAAGTTCTACGACTGGCCGCCATCTGGCATTACTGTGGTTACAAGCCATCAGTGTATGCAGTGTTTCACATAATAGCGTAACAGCCATGCCTATAGTGCCAAGCTCACAAGTTGTTTAGTGAGGCTGTGTGTACCTTACCAGAGAACAGTAAAATGTCTACTTTAAAACAATAAGAAAACTTTAAACTTCATCATCTTCTTGGTCAATCTGAAACTAAAATAAAACAGATGTTAACACAGGTGCATGCTGGCCAAGTACCAAAGGGTGGTGTTGGCCTAGGCCCAGACACCACTGTTGTTATTGTGATCAACTCTGGAGTTCTCCAGCAGAAGCTTTCAAAGCATGAAATGATGGCTCTGCTTCGTTCAGCATACCCTCTTAGATGTTTTTTTTTTTCATGTGACTTTGATTTTTTTGTTTCTGTGTCTCCTGGGCATTGTTTTGGAAGTGCTCATGAACTAATATTTAAAACGGTTGATGGAAGTTCTGCATGCTTTTCCTTATCTGCTTCTAGTAGTTACTGTTACATGAGTGGTGGTACAAGTGTGCTGTAGCTAAGGGGAACTTCCTTTAAGGGGGATGTGTAAAAAAAACTCTGATTATTCTTTTTCCCAATTACCAGCTTATGTTACTCTCTTTCCCAGACTAAGGGGTGAGAGGTTTGGAGACAATGGTGATCTTAGCACCTTTTAAGATTCACTCTGCAGTTCCAGATCTATGGTTCTAGAACCTGGTGTTGAAACTTTAACATGTGTGGTTGCCTGTTGCAGGCCATTGTCTCACAGACCGTTTTTTAACATCCCTAATGCTGCTCAGCCCTTAAATCAAGTCCCTAAGGTGACACCCCCTCACCAGAACCTATGAGACCAGAAAGATATAAGAATCTAGACAATATTAAAAGCATTTAGCATTTTGCTAAAGCACAAGAATAAAATAGAAATAAATGCAAAAAGTAAACAAAAGAAAAATTATATTCTTACAGCAATTTAGTAGTAATGATACAGATTCAGTCCTTTCTCTTTGTCCTCAAGATGAGTTCTGCTCTATTGCAAATCTCGTTCTGTTTATATAAGAAATATTTTGTGCCCTAGTGCCCAGATCCTGCCATTCATTGATTAGTTTCTGTCCTGGACTTTCCTTTCTGCACTTGTGTACCATTTACCTTCAGTCTGTTACTGCAAAATATAACAGTTCAAGAAAAGTTCAGTTTCGTGTACTCTTAGTTCACAAGCAGGTGTTCTCTTTAGTGGACACTGAAATCCCTCATGTTCAGAAATCAACTCAGTTTTTCCCATATTGACAGTTAAATCATCACAAGCCAATCTTAACATTTGTTTATCTAAGTCTTTCCAGCTCATCTCTGGCCTGATTCAGTTTTTGGGTTGAGCTTCCACTATCACTGACACGTTAGACACTAGTCTTAGAACTTGTCGACTATGATAAGGGACGCTCTGCTTTCAACAGACAAGGTAGATAAAGTATAATAACAAGTAAGAAAATGTATGAATTGCTTAATATTCAGTTGCATCCAAAGACTTGGTTAGCTGGTTTCAAAGTTGCAGCTTTTTTAAATTTTCTAATCACTTCATCAAAGAGTTATTATCACAATTTTATTTATTACATCCAGCCATCCATCCATTTTCTAGCCCGCTTGATCCTGAGCAGGGGGGGTGGAGGAGCTGGAGACTATCCCAACAAGTGTAGGGCACAAGGCCTAGAAATCTCAACAAAAATGAAACTATCCTGATAAATTTCCTTCACGAATATATAACAACCAGTAACGGCATACTGCACGATAACGTGCAGTAAATACACTTGACTTGAGCATTCCTAGTTTTCATCCTCTTCCTCTGTCTCTGTTTAGCATTCATTTGCTCAGAGGTTGATGCGCTTGCTGCTTCCTGAGCAGCTCTTCTTTTCTCCACCCTAGCGGCCCGCTGCTTCTCTTCTTTCGCCGGCATCTTTTTGCTTTAAAACTGATTAAGTTAGTTTTTGTGTTGCAATTACTTAGTACGTTTTCTTTAATTTTTCACTTAAGCTGGCACTTAAGTCTTCAATCTGCCTCAAGAATGATTAGCAAAGGTGGTAGGGAATGAGAACGGCGCCCATACACATGCATCGCACGGCCGCCATGCGGCGTGTTCTCAAGAGTTGATTCTACAATAAAATAAAAATAAAAAGAGTAATCAAAATCATCAACCCGAAAGCGGATAGTAAACGTCACGTAGTATATGTGTACCAAATTTCAGGTCAATAGGTGAAACGATTTGCGAGCTACAGGTGATTTAAAATCCTGGACAGACAAACGAACAGCCACGGTAGCGCATTATATAAGAAGATAATTACATTTATATAGCACCTTTAACAATCCCAAGGTCCTTTCAAGGTGGAAAGTCTGGTGCGTGGGAAGGCTAATAGATTACGGCTAGAAGACCTGTAGAGAGTGAGAAGGGGGGAGTAAGAGATCAAGAGTTCACCAAGGTAAAGAGGTTATGCAGGACTTTGAAAGTGAGAAACAAGATTTTGACCCTTAATACAAGACTGAGCCAGTAACCGATGTAGCTAAAATAAAATGTATGCATAAATAATTTGTCAGTCATTTTTTTTTTTTTATTTTCCTTTTGAACTAAGTTGAAACAGAAACATACCAGTGTTAAGTTTCAAGGCTAACACATCACAGACTAAAAGAATATCTTTGAGTACAGTACGTGGTTAATAGGCTGGTGTTCTGGGGCTGGTAATTGGCTAATTAAATAAAAGAGGTAAATATGGGTGCTGTCTTTTTCAATGGAATGCTGGGAAAACTGTGAAGAAAGAAGTCGAAAGAAAGAAAAAAAGCTTCTGACTGTAATCGACCATCTTAGTTAGTGATCAATCATTTCAGAGAGTTAAGACTAGAAAAGCAACTTTCCCAATATAAACAAGTTATTATAGTGACTTCTTTTGGAGAGATAATGTAACATAACGGTACAGAACTTATCATACCCCAAACCCATTTACTGTAAACCATGACCATCAGAATTCTTTATACAACATTATTTTTCTGTCATACTAAATAGTTAGAAATAGATAGATAGATAAATATGCATAAATCTTAATATAAGAGAATGTATAGTACTTTACTTTCCTTTTACAGCCGTACATTTTATAATGATTTTTCTCTTTTAACTCACATTCCTCTCCTCCACAATGGAGAATGTTAATGAAGTAGATTGACCAAACCCTTTAAGTTATCATAAAGTTAGCTCCTGGTAACTAAAGTTATCACTCTGAAGGACCATTTCGCCACCTTTATTTTTAAGTGTTCCTCCTAAAGTTTCATGATCTCCAGAGTTTGAAACCTGTAGAGCCAAAGTATGCTCAGACAATTGTCGTGAAGATTACCCATCCATTACCTGGTAACTCCTTTATATAACATTTTGATACTCTGTTTCTGAATTCTTGGCAGGTGCCCTGCATCCTGAGTACCACACCTTCAGAGTTTCCAATTATATTTGGCATTAAATGTACATTAGTGGCATTAAAGTCCTGGTGTTCTGACAGCAAAATGGCAGATAAACCTTTGAGCAAAAAACCAGAAGATGCACATAATAAACAAAACAAAACACAAAAAAGATATAAAGCAAAATTAAACTGAAGCACAATACAAAAAACAATAATTGTTCTCAAGAGAACAAGAGGGACACAACTGGAAGTACATGCAAGAAAAGAGTACAAAGGTAAATGTTGAATATTCTAGAGATTTGGTATTTGCAGATCGGATAAGTATTTGTACTCATTGCCATCCTTTTATCCTGTCGTGTTGATCACAAGCGGGTCCCGACCTCTCAGGCCACACCCCTAGCAGCACTGCAAGCAGAACATAATGATGGAAATAAACATTGGTGGGCTTTAAGAAAAATCAAAATGATTAAATTATCTTAATAACAATAGCTTGTTTTATGTTCAAATAGACTCTAACATTAGGCTTTTGTATTTTAGTTAAGACCCTTTTCTGAATCTTGACTTTTGCTTTTTGTTTTGTTCTTTGATTCTGGTCAATCATTTTTGTTTTGGCTTTTCTGATATTCTGACCTTCGCTTGGCATTTTGACCTCAGCTGAACTGGCGATGCTTAATTGGCCCTAATGTGTGGCTATGGCGTGTGTATGTGTTTGCCCTGCAATGGTCTGGTGCCCTCTCCAGGGTTTGTTCCTGCCTTCTGCCCTTTGCAAGCTGGGATAGGCTCCAGCACCCCTGCGCAACCCTGTTCAGGACTAAGCGGGTTAGACAATGATAGACATAATTTGCTTCCATCACTAAAACATTAAGCGTTGATTTGCTTTTTTTTTGGTATTTCACTAGATCTGTGTTTTGAACATTTCTTTCAACTCCCTAACTAGCATGAGAGACCAAGGCTTTTCAAACAAACAGCACATCATCGTCCTGTGAATGTGGCACAAGTCTCATTACCGGGTTTGTAAAATGATGAAGCCAAGAGGATCCTTTAATTATTTTGCTGCCGGAAAGGAATATGTGTTCAGTATATGTTGCTTCATTTAGAAAGGTTTAGAAGCCATTATATGAAGTAGTTGGTTGCCCACAGCTAAATCTCAGCAAATTTAAAAAGCTGTGCTATTTTTCTGTTTCTTGCTGTTGACTTTAGTGTGGCAAAAATGTCAAAAAAGTCATTTGCCAGCGAGATCCGGCTGCTGTAAATGCTGTCGATTCACAGACAAGGGCTTATGACATCACAGACTCAATGAAAAAAAGTGAACTACAATAGGAGGTTTAAGTGTGTCTAAGCTGGTTGTGTGAATGGGATCGTCAAAGATTGTCCTGGGAGGAGTCTTCTTTCTTGTTATTAAAAAAATGTATATAATAAAAAAGCACCGGTACAGTTCAAACAGGAGAGCAAAGCTGCTAAGCTGCTGCCATAGTGGCTTTGTGACAGATTAATAAAGGTGTTTGTTTACACCTGGGTCAGACCAAATAGCGTGTTAGAATGAAAACCAGACTATGTACCTAGAAGGGCTTGTTGCTTTTTAAAAGGCGCATTATTGTTTTTGCAGGTCTGAGTGCATCCTTTTCATCTATTAAGCCTGCTTTAGTGTGCATTCCCTGTGTGGCACTATGGGTTACTCTTGATGCTTTCATTTTACAGACAAAGCAAACCAAAACTGGCTCCATGTGCTTTTGTGCAAGAATCCCAAACCTGGTTTGTGACAAAGCAGAGCCGCACCTTTTTGATACCCTCTTCCACTGCAGCTTACGAAAAGAGCTCCTTGTGACTTTGCTGACCTTCTCCTCAGAAAACCCCAGTGCATTTTGTTACAAGAGTTTCATTCAGAATCATCAAAAATACTGTAAGATCTTTATTTTCTTCAGTTTCCCTTACCGTTGTTTATTTTGCTTTTGTTAGAAGTGATTTTGAAGTATGTTGCGTTGTGGTGTAGTGGGTTGCACCGCAGTCTTTTAGTTCTGTACCCCTGGGTTTGACTGCTAGGTGAGTCACTACCCGTGTGAAGTGTGCAAAATCTTCCCATTTCAGTGTGGATTTTTTGTCTGAGTAACCTAAATTGTATTAAAGTGAGTAAAGTTCAGCACAAGTGTGACTGTCTCAGCCAAAATGCGGCTGGGTACATTCCAGCTTCACATGGCCCTGTGAAAGGAAGAGCACATTTAAACCAGATAAGAGCATGGTGGCAGTGAGCTTAGTATGAATGGGAAGTTAAAATATTAGATTTGAACATAGTAGGTAGTAAGAAATTTCAAAGTACCCCTTATGAGGAGGACCCAGGAGTCATACTGGATTATACATCAAAGTAGTGTCTAAAAGCCATTAGGATGTTAGGTTTTATATCACAAGGTACTGAGTACAAGGAAAACAGTGGGTATGCTTAACACTAGAATTACCAGAGCCTACGAAAAAACTTGTAGATCCGTCCCACCTTAAAACGATTCTCACCTCTCCGTCAGCGTCTTTTGTCCTTTAAATGTGTTGATAAGCAGCAAACAGCAAGCAGCCTACTTTCACATCCCCCCACCCCACACAGTTGTCTCAGCTCAAGTCTGTTTACCTGCGTGTCAGTTGCTTAGAGTTGTATAGATTGAGAAGTCAAGCAAAATGACACCTTTCATAAATACTATATCGTTATTTGGAACACTTGCATTTCATGTGTGTTCAATGTCTACAGAAATCTATGTACAGTAAACACATTGTTAAAACAGAAACGTTTTTCATGTTTTGGTAATAATTGACAAAATGTAGCCATGAAGTATATAATGTGTTCTGTTATATTTGTACCTTTTGTGAAAGTGTTTCTTTGATATTTGGAATTTAGGCTTCATACATTATATAGTTTATACCTACATTTTGTCATTTACTACTAGAATATGAAAAACGTTTCTGTTTTAAAAATGTATTTACACAGATTACTGTAGAAATGGAACACACATGAAATCCGTGTGTTCCAAATCACAATCTATTATTTCCACTATAAAACTCCACTTCACTACCAGATAATCAATCAAGGCATGAGCTGGGAGAAGTTTATGCACGTTCTAAGTCGGTGGGGGGATGGAATAGCCGGCTGCTTGCAGCTTGTCTTTATCGGTACATTTAGAAGACAAAAAACGCTGGCGGAGAGGTGTGAATGGATTTAAGAAGCGATTTAAGGTGGGACAAATCTACGAGTTTTTTTGTAGGCTCTGGTAATTCTAGTGTTAAGCTATATGACACACTAAGGAGACCTCACCTGCAGTACTGTGTGCCGATTTTATTTCCATTGTCACGCATGCGTGTCGGAGGATCTCCTTGCTGGCTCAAGGTATGTGATAACCTGCCAGGACAAGGGGGGCACTGGCGCTAACCATGTCTCCTTCTCTCCTGCAGCTCCAAGAAACCACCCAGTGAGGGCAATTAGCTCCACCCCTTCCAGTCCTCCCGTGATAAGAATCCCAAGCACCTTGGACGAGGTGTCTTTTGCGAAAGAGACCTGACCGAACCGGAGCTGCACTAGATACTGTTTGTGTTAAAGAAACAGCTATATAGAGCCATATTATTTGTATTATTTTCCTGCCTTTGTGGCAACTTTGTTTTGTCACAAGAAGGCGTTAAAAAAGGAAGAAAAAGAAATTATAAAGGATGACCCGTTTGGAATCCCATCTATTCTTCAGTTGGCACAGCCCTTTCTTCCCAGCTCGGCCTCATTGTATTACAAAAAAAGACATAGCAGTACTAGAGAAAGTCCAGACAAATGTGACTGAGAGAAAAGAGCTATGAAGGAAAAACTGAAAGAATTTGCCTTTTTAGTTGAAGTAAATGGAGATTTCGAGGCAACATTATTGGAGCATTCAAAATTATGGAGGAAATCAGTACAGTGGGCCCAGCTGATATTTTAAAATTGATTTTTCAACAAGAACACAGTAACACAAAAACTTGTTATGGGTAAATTTTGCAAAAATGTTAGAAAGTTTTTCTTCACAAAGAAAACCATAGAAACGTGAACTAAGTTAGTAGTGTTCTGACTAAGGAGTCTGAAGCACATAAATCCAAATAAGTTACAAAAGCACTTCTAGAAATGACCACTGATATTGCTGTCAAACTCTGGCTAGTAATAAGGGCAAGCACCAAATTGTTATAAAATAAAAGATTTTTTCTTCACAGCAAGTATTCTAATCACCATTAATTTCCGTAGAGCACAGAGGCCTGAAACGCAAGGCTATCCAAAGCAAACAAGTCTCAATACAACAAATTAAAGAATTCTCAGAAAAATCAGCAAAAAGTTGAAAATTTTCAAATCCAATTAACAACACAAAATAAGCACAAGTACACTTACTAACTCTCTGGCACTTTTGAAATTAATTGCCAGGAACTATGGAAGAATCTTTGGATTTATAGGGTGGTTATTGGCAGGTGACCATACCTCTTGGAGGACCACCCACAAAACACATAGGATGAAACACAGGCAGCGTAAAAATTATATTTAAAAAAAAGAACAATGTCCATAATAAATAAAAACAACTTTAACATGAGTAAATGGCACAAAAATAAGCAAAACAGATGTGAAATAAGACTGAACAACAGCCAGGGGATGAACCCTGCCTGAAATATGACAGTTAATCTGATAGACTGTAGGACTTTAGAGACCTTTTCAGACTCCGCTTCATGTTATTTTGGACAAATAAGATGAATAAGATTTGCACACTTGTTTGGCTGAAAGGTCTGTTCTCATCAAAATTAACTGCTGTAATGTTCTTTTGTTCCTAACCTACAACAACAACAACAACATTTATTTATATAGCACATTTTCATACAAAACAAATGTAGCTCAAAGTGCTTTACAAAAATGAAGAATAGAAAAATAAAAGACACAGTAAAAAAAACAAAATAAGTCAACATTAATTAACATAGAATAAGTAAGGTCCGATGGCCGGGGTGGACAGAAAAAACAAAAAAAAAAAAAACTCCAGACGGCTGGAGAAAAAAAAATAAAATCTGCAGGGATTCCAGACCATGAAACCGCCCAGCCCCCTCTGGGCAATCTACCTAACATAAATGAAACAGAGTCCTCTTTGTATTTAGGGTTCTCACGGAAGGATTTGATGATGATGGTCACGTAGAATTCTGCCTTTTAATCCATCCATCATTGTTGGAGCATCATGAAGCTTTGAGTAGGTGGTGGTGGCGCAGGCCGCCACCACAAAGAAACCGGAAAAAGAAACAGAAGAGAGAGTAGGGGTTAGTACTAATTTTATAGCCACTATGAATAGTTATTATGATGAATTTTAACATGCAGAGTATCCAGTTTAAGTTAAAGCGAAGTTATGAAACCTAGACACTGACTGTGGAGTGTTTGCATGATCTCCCTTTGTCTGCTTGTTTTGTTTGTTTTTTCCCACATCCCAAAGCTGTGCTTGTTGGGTTAATTGTGAAGTGTAAATGGGCCAGATATGAGTGATTATATTTGTGTGTGTCAGTATGTAGTAGCGTTGGATCAATACTAAAATTTTGACTTTGGTCATCGATGTCAGCTTTCGGACCTTACTTTTACATTTATTCTGTACCGACACCAAAACGGTTCCGAAGCAAAAACTTGACAACTCCCCTTTTCCCCACATCTTACTGTTGCTTCAATCTTCAAACCCGTGAACATGCAGCCTTCTCTGCTACACCCCAATCCACAAATCATTAACAGGAATGGAAGTAAAGGGGCCTCTTCTTGGAGTGTCTGGCGTGTTTATATAAAAATATACACGTTTGATGGAGGGATAGAGAGGTCCCTCTTAGTGATTCAAGCTACAGTAGATGCAATACATACATTCAGTTTAACAATTGAAGACCAAGGTTGAGGAGTGTGTCCCCCTTGGAGTCTCGACCACATTAATAAACTACCATTTGCTTCTGGTACCAAAATTTAAGAAATGCTGGTACCACACCATTTTAAAAATTGGGGTTTTCAGTACTGATAAAGTTTGCAACCCTAGTGTGTAGCCTCTAGTGGACAGGATCACCTCCTCTTGCATCTGGGTTGGACAAAGCATACAAGATAGAGAAGTTAGTAAAGATTTGGGAAGAAGAATTAAGTTAATTCTCATCCTCTTTAGGCAACCCTGGTCCAACTTTTTATTGTAAATATTCTACAAAGGCCAGCCTAATGAAAGACAACCATTACTGGCCCTACTTAGCCTGAGACCTCCAGTTAAATATTTGAAGAAGAGCATAACTAAAGATCCCTGATGTTAAATTCCCCTTTCCTTTCACCCAAGGTATCCTGGCTTCTCTGCTTTGCGATTCATGAATAGCACATTTTTATTCAGAATTAAGATAACATTGGTAATATACTCTGAGACCTACCTGTACATGTTGCCATTCTTTGACTCTAAATGGGTAGGCCATCAAAAGTGAAAGAGCAAACAAAACACTTTTGTCTCCAAAACAAAGGCAAGTTTCAGGTTGCAACATTGTGTTTCTCTCAAAATGAACAAAGGCTAATTGATGGTAATCATTAAAACTGAATGCTGTGAAGTGGGATGCCTCCTCATGTTACATTTTATATCACCTATTCAGCCACTTTGATCACGTCTTTTTGGGATAACTGCTGATCCTTGTTTACATTAATAAATAAATGAGTATTTTCATTTTCCTGGACCAAAGCTACAAATCTTCAAATTAGAGAAAAATGTATGTAATCTCATGGTAGTTGCTCCTGAATTGTGCCACGTCCCCCTTGACCCTGATCTGAATTGAGCAGGCCTATAAAAATAGTCCCTGGTAGCTCTCATCTCCTGTCCTGTTGTTTGTTTTGTGGAATACCTTTCTAGCTGTCATAGTTTTAAGGTTTTGTAACAAGCAGGATTCTTATTTGCACTTGTTTGGTTTTTTGCTCTTGTTTTATTTTTGATCTTCCTTTTTCTAGTTCTTACATTTATTAACTGCCTTGTATAACAGAAAACACTTCTGTACAGTATGCTATTTATTGCTGGATTTCAAATGGTTAAATAGGGAAATGGAGGGAACTAGGTAAATTATATTGATCATGTGAAAATGAAGAAGCAAGTAATGAAATTTTCAAGGGACTAAGAATGAGTCTATTAAAAAATATTGAACATGTGACACTTGAGGAGTCATGGGAATTTGCCAATTCTGTTCACTTACGTGTTGAATTGCAAAAAGCCCATGACCAAGAATCTAGTTGGAGGTGCTATAAGTATACATGGTTCTGAGGTTGCTTCTGTGTGTCATCTGGTCCCAGTTATTAGGAGTTCGCTGGATCACTGCCACTAGCTAAAGATGAAATACAAGCAGAAGGAGTAGCTTCAGATTTCTGACACCAGTAATTTTTATGTGAGAGTTGTATTCACATGCTTAGCCTTAAGATGAGTTCATGCAATGAGAGCATATGTGGCACTTTGCTAGGGCTGTTTCATATCTACTCTCCAGGTATAGATATAGCTAAGGTTTGGAGAGCATCTGTTAATAATCAGAATTTATTCTGTCCACATTTGTTTTAGTTTTATTACATATTTCCTCGGTATTATATAAAACTAATGTTATTTTCCATGTTAGAGCTGCTGCCTTGCAATAAGGAGACTGAGGTTTGCATCCTGGGTGCTCCTTGTATGTAGTTTGCATATTGTCCCAGTGTCTGCATGGGTTTTCTCCGAGTGCTTTGGTTTCCTCCATGGAGGTGAAGAGGGTCCTATAGTAAGTCTTTCGACAAAGCTTTTGATTTACCATTAAGTCTACATGTCCATCCTCACCTATATTTACAAGCTCTGGGTAACAACCAAAGGAATGGGATTGTTGTGATTGCCTGCACCCAATCTAGTGAAAAAGGTGCAGGCCTCAAAAATAACACAAGAGCCAAAGTAGGACCTTCACTGGCTGGATGTGAAACAGATCTCACCCCAGACAGTCAGGCCCAAAGCTGTAGAGGTAGGCATTCAGGCCTGATAGACCCAAAATAGGACTAACTTTAAAAGTTCAAAAATACTTTTAAATGTCCAAAAAACAAAAAAAAAATATCCACTGGAGAAATGAAACTGTTAAACCTCTGTCTTGCAAGAGAAGGCCACCAAGATAAATGATAAATGAATTTATGGACAAAAAATGGGGAAAAGGAACAAAAATAGGGGACAAAAGGATCTGCATAAAAAGAAAAGTGAAGTGCATATCCATACCTCAACACCAAAATACAATACACAGTACCAAAAATTCAGTAAACCAAGAAAATCCAATACAACATTTGCAGAAAGATGTTTACTCCAATGACACTCCACTGGGACCTTCTCTTCAACTTTGATATCAAGACTGAGGGTAGTCCTACAGCAGTGACATCTGGTGGCCCTGCTTCTTGGGGTCTCACCCACAAAACACAAAGAAGAGATTCAAACAACTTAAATATACAAATACTAAAACATAAACAATATTAACAAAAATTAAGCAAAAACAAAGAAAACACAAGAAAAATAATGACTAAAAATGAAAAAATAACAATAAATCTGACAAAAACAATCCCTGAATTTCACAAAACAGAAATCAAGAATGCAAGCGGCCCAAATGAGAATCCTTGAACAAGGATGTGAGGCTCAATCTCTTTGACAGGGTAAGGAGCCTAGCAGCCTAAGAGGAGTAGAAGTTCCAGGTAAAGCTGCAAAATGTGGTATTCTGTCAGTGGTCAGTTCAATTTATGATCCTCTTGGATTTTTAGCACCGGTTATATTGCCTGCTAAACTTATTTGTGACAAGAGCCATTTGGGATAGTTTGGGAATGAAGTTAGGATACCTCTTGGGTGCCTCCCACAGTTTGTGTTGACATTTAGATTTCCTATCTTGTGTTTTGTGACTCTATGTTATGTTATGTTATCCTTACAGCCCTGCTTTTGTATTGCTCTTTAGGAGCTAGATTATAGCAGGCAGGAGCTGAAGTCTGTCTACTTAGGAAAAGTTAAGCAAACTGCTATGAGTTCAGACATTACATTTTTGTAAATATATATTGTATTACATTAGTGATAGGTATTTTACACAGCCCTGCTGTTAAGTTTTTGCTACTTTGAAGCTTCTTGAAAAATTGATGACTCTAGAGCACGTTGTGCATAGTATTATTTTTATGTTTTTACTCATATCAACCAAAGTCTGAACTCTCTTATCTCACACACAGTCAGACTTTACTGTAAAACTACTGTTGGAGCTAAACCCTACCTCTGCATCTCAGACTAGTAAAATACTTTCACAATTTCATTACTTCTTGACTAGATCATTTCACTGTACGTTGACGCTCAGTACTTGCAATAAATATGAAAATCCTGACAATCACAATACAATACGTGATACTCCTTATGTTGTAACGTTTGAAACACCTGTGACCTCCTGACTCAAACTTTCATTACTCACTCAGACCTAAAGCACTGTCATGCTGGCCATGTGAACACTCATTGACACTGTGACTCCTCATCTGGGATGTCTGAGCAGATCTGTTGATCTCCATGGTGAAATCACACCTGAAACACCATTTCTACTATTTTAGATTTTGAAACTTCTGTTGCATTGACTTTATCAGACCTGCTGTTCTGCAACTGAATCTTCTGTGTTGTGTCTACCAATTTTGACTGTCTATGCACTTTTATGTAATTCAGTTCATTATTTTTTGTCTGAGGTGATGACACAGTTTCAACATTTCTCATCCATTCATTTTGCACATATTGCATTGTACTTATTTATCATATGTTTCTATTGGTTTTATTCACATTTATTTAGTATAAGTTGCTTTAGAGTGTTACTAGCAAGCATAACTAGAGATGTGAACTTTAATATAGCATTAAATTAATTGTTAGCATTGTATGAAGTATTAACATTTCATATTTAAAGTCAATGTAATGTTTGAAAATGTTCTATGAAAATGAATAATATATCTATTATAAACAACAAGAGAAAAAGGTTGGCGTGCAGGTAGATGTCTTTGTTTAATTGTATGGTGACAAAATTAAAGAAAGCTGCATCTCCAGCATTTTTTTATAGCTGCTGCTCTGCCAACTTCCGTCTCTGATCAATATTAATTACTTGTTCTGGCGTCTTTGGGACTATAAAGCCAGGAGACTGGAAGAGGAGTCACTGGCAGGAGTCAGATGGATTTAGAAGGGTTTGTCCAGCCCATGGTCCTCGTCACTCAGAAGCATTGTCAAAATTCTTTCCTTCAAATTGGTTCCTGTAAAACATGTGATACACTCTCACATGTGATGCTGTTCAACCATGGGTGCGGTCTTACAGTGAAACTAAGATTAGTGAAAGAATGTAAGATTTATTCAATTATAATGCTCTAGCACATTTGTCTGTGCTTTGAGTCGATAAACACATGCAGAATGGCCCAGCTTACATTAAAAGCAGCAGTTTTCCCCCGGTATCTGGCACCTCAAGTACATTGTCCAAAGCACAACAGTGCTGCAGTTTACCCCAGCAGCATTGGGCAAAGGCCAGGAACCAATAGTCTATTGGTGGGCACACTAATGCATGTACCTTTACTCACTACTGGTCACTGCCAAAGCAGTTTACAACTAAATTGAGCAATTTTAAAAAATGGAGTGAGGCATCATATCAGCCTCACATTAATACTTTTACAATCTGATATGAAAAACAATGCAGATAAAACCTCCAAAGAGACAGTGACCAGACTGAAACGGAGCAGATGCTGCTGGAGCTGTAACGCACCATAGCAAACTACTGTGGTGTCCCTAAAAGTAAAAACAACACAATTAGACCAGCAAGTGATAATATGGTGAATCATTTTCTTTAAAAGTTAATATTCTATTCATAAACTTCAATGTTTAACAATTAAAGGGAC
Organism: Polypterus bichir lapradei; assembly: GCA_026402145.1. Taxonomy (NCBI): domain Eukaryota; kingdom Metazoa; phylum Chordata; class Cladistia; order Polypteriformes; family Polypteridae; genus Polypterus; species Polypterus bichir. The sequence goes on along the minus strand of JANRMT010062814.1, from coordinate 88,584,127 downwards.
TTAGCGTCCCTACATTGCACATTTGCTTCCGGTCAAGCATATGTTCTCCAAGTAGAACAGAAACTATTGAAGATCTTGCAAGGTTTCAATGAAAATACTGTATATACAAATAAAAAGGCCAATTGATAAGCTACAGATCTTTCCAAAATACATACATCAACATGCCCAATCACAACACTCCTCTGGAGTGGCTGGTTTCGGTCATCATTACACCTCCTTTGACTGACTCCCTTGTGGACCCTTTTTATATTTACAGTGCCTGTGAAAACTAATCCCCCCTTTTAAAGTGCTCACATTTTATTATTATACAACACAACCAAATGATTTGCTTTGCCTGTTTTGACTCCGATCAACAGAAAAGACTCTTTAATGTCAAATTGAAAACAGATCATGAGTGAACAGCCTTTTTTAAGTCCAGCCACAAATTCTCAAATGGGTTGAGATCTGGACTCTGACTTGACCACTCCAGCACATTAACATTGTTGTTTTGAAGTCATTCCTGTGTAGCTTTGGCTTTATGCTTGGGATGATTATCTTACTTTAAAACAAAAATCTTCACCCAAAGCACAGGTTTTTTGCAGTTTGCATCAGGTTTTCCTTCAGGATATCCGTGTATTTTGCTGCTTTCATTTTACCTTCTGCCCTCACCAGCCTTCCAGGGCCTGCTGCAGAGAAGCATCCCCATGGCATGATGCTGCCACAACCATGCTTCAAGGTGGGGGATTTTGTGTTTGTGATAATGAGCAGTGTTTAAACATGGTATTTAGTCTGATAGACAAAAAACTCAAATTTGGTCTCACCAGAACATAATATATCCTTCCAGCTGACTTCACAGTCTCCCCTTCTGGCCAGTTCTAGCTGAGATTTCATGTGTGTTTGTTTTCTTTTCCACTCTCACATAAAGCTTTAACAGGCAGCAGTTTTTATTTGCACTGATCAACTGTAGCTTGTAACTCGTTCAGATTTATCACAGGTCTCTTGGTGGCCTCTCTCAAAGGTCGTCTTCTTACATTATTACTCAGTTTTTGTGGACGGCCTGCTCTAAGCAGATTTACAGCTGTGCCATACTCTGCCCATTTCTTAATGACTGATTTAACTGAACACCATGGGATATTGAGATATTTTCTTGTATCCATTCCCTGACTCGGGCTTTTCAATCATCGTTTCTCCAAGTTACTTGGAGTGTTATTTTGTCTTCATTTTTTAGGTTAGGCCACCACACTACAACCTGGACCTTCCAGATAAGGGGCATTTATACTTCAATCAACTGAAACCCCCTAACTACAGACAGGTGATCTTCATTGAACTAATTATGGGACTTCTAAAATCAGTTGGCTGTGCCAGTGAGAATTTAGTTGTGTCGTAACTTAAAGGGGGTGAATATTTATGTGATCAATTATATTGTCTTTTATATTTGTAACTAATTTTGACCACAATGCAGACATAGGTTTTCACTTTGACATTAAAGAATCATTTTCTGTTGTCAAATAGACCAAATTAAATCCATCCATTATCCAACCCTCTATATCCCAACTACAGGGTCACGGGGATCTGCTGGAGCCAATCCCAGCCAACACAGGGTGCAAGGCAGGAAACAAACCCTGGGCATGGCGCCAGCCCACCTCAGGGCATGCACACACACCCACACACCAAGGACACACTAGGGACAATTTAGGATCGCCAATCCACCTAACCTGCATGTCTTTGGACTGTGAGAGGAAACCGGAGTACCCGGAGGAAACCCATGCAGACACGGGGAAAACATGCAAACTCCACGCAGGGAGGACCCAGGAAGCAAACCCGGGTCTCCTAACTGCGAGGCAGCAGTGCTACCCACTGTGCCACTGTGCTGCCCCAATTAAATCCATTGTCCTCCTCAATAAAAAAGTAAGTGTCTGTGTGTTCATCTGGTTGCTGTGTCTCTGTCATTCTAAAATATGGTGCATCACCAACATTTTTAGTGATAAAATGCATTGCATTTGTCATTCCAGCTGATGGCGTATCACAAACATTAACACTGCTTTTAAAAATCCAATATTAAATGGCATATAACAGAGACCTATGCATTGCTTGGTGCACGGCAAATGTTAATTTACCGTGGTCTACATTGGTTACTTAGATTTCAATCCATCTTAGATGGGTAGCACAGATAGGATAACAATAAAATGGGAAAACTTCCAATACTTTTAATAGGTGGGGTATACACATATGCATACGAATATATATACTGTACCAGCGGTGGGAGTTCTGGAATTTGTTCTGGCTTCAAAACAATTCTTTTTTGTACATGCTGTAGGCCAATGGACAGTGCACTATAAAATCTTGCTTCCCAGCCCTAAGGCACTCCTGAAGGAGGACTCCCAACCGCAATCACGACTGCTGACCATAAAAAGTTATGGAAATTAAATACAGTCATTCTTTGGCTTAAAGTAATGGCAACTGTTTCTGAAAAACATGAAATGCTTCCTTTCACTTCACCCTACATGTTGCTAATAGCAGGTTAGCGCTGCCTCAGGCTCAAGCTCCGGCTCCTCTTATACTAAATACCTCATGTGATGTTATGCTTAAAATATATGAATAAAGGATAAATAAATCAGATCCCAGACTTCTGTAGGCTCAGCACTTCCTAGAAAGAAGAAGATGGAAATGAAGTTGGTGTGCCCTTTAGAGAGGAGCAACACTGAAACAAATGCCTTTAACTACTTTCGTCAGTGATTTTTATTCTCAATTTTGAACTCTACAACCATTTTTTATTCTCCCACCTTCTTTCTTGCTGTTGTGTGTCATCACCCTAAGAAGTGACCAGGCGGTCATTGGAAGGTTTTGTGTTACCCAGAGTTTTGAACTGGGGATTTAGACTAAAAGGGGCACTCTCGAGTTCTGACCCAAACTCAGAGTAACTCCACGGAAGTTTAGGTATGTGAACAAAATCATTTATTAATACAAACTGAAAGATGCTGGAGAGTAATGATAGGGGGGAACCTTTCAATCCATAATAGTGATAAAAAAGTAAACAGTGTTTCTCTCCTTGCTCATTCTTGGGGTGGCTGGCCCACTTAGTTATGGGACATTCTTTGTTTTCACTCCTTCCACCCTTCTAACTCCAAGTACTATGTCTTCCTCCACTGGAGACCCTTTAAAACTTCAGGCCACAAGTAATTCTGGAGTCAATTCCAGCTGAGTGGGTAGCATGTTCCCCTTGTAAGGGACACCAGGTCACTCCCTCCTAGCAGAACCTCATATCCCAAACATTTTGAATGCTTTCTTTCACTTCACCTTACATGTTGCTAATGGCAGGTCAGTGCTGCCCATATACTAAATACCTAGTGTAATGTTATTCTCAAAAAATATGAATAAAAAAAATAAATCCCAGACTTCTGTAGGCTCAGCACATCTGGGCAGGGTTTCAAAGGGCCGCTGTGTTATTTATTATAAACACTTTAAATGAGATGGCAGCGCTCACTTTGAAACACCCTATGTAATTATGTGTGTCCACTTGCCCACTCTCTTTTCTGTTTTCTTTTTTTTGTGTGTTCATTCTGTTCTGTTTTTTATAAGAGGATTACCCAAAGTGTTTTTTTATGATTGTGCGCACCATAGTGGCACTATATAAAATGAAGTCTGATTGATCCAGGATTCGTTTGCTTCTGTCCAGAGAAAGCTTTTAAAGATGAAAATCTGGAGAGCAAACAAAGGAGGGGAATGGCTAGCTATTTGTGACACCCCAGAGTTGTTTAGCAAGCTTTTTAAACTAAGCAAATGTGCTTTCCTGCTGTAGCCAACTTTATGTGCTGAACGTGTCCATGTCTGAAAGCTCCATCTCAGCTTTTGTTTGTTTAACCCAGTTATTTATTGTCCCTGTTGATATGTGGGTCCCAAACCCATGACATTCACCTTCACTATACTCAGCAGGATGCGGACTGCCTTTGTTTCTTCAGACGGGCCAGCCTTTCTTGTCTTGAGGTGTTTCCTTTGAGGAAACATTTTAAAATGATACCTGACTGGAGCATTTGTGCCGCTTTTGCTGCTGCACAAAAACGGAGCCCTTCAGTGGTGGTCCTGGCACGGAGTTATTTTAGTTAAATACCCCTAGGTGTCAGCAGAAGCCTTCTTTCATGCTCCTCTGTTGATCACATCTTGTTTTGCCAAAATTATATCTACATGTACCTTGTACGGCATCCCTGGGAATTGTTTTCAGGCACTTATGATTTGTAAGTTACTTTGGCAAAAAAGTCTCTGCTAAATAAATAAGCTGAACTACTATTGTGATCAATAAATTACTTGGGCAGTTTGGGCAGACCCTATTGCTTGCTATGTTTATAAATGTTGGTGCACATGCTGAAATACATAACATAACAATTTCCAACCTGTTTAATCCAGATCAGGATTTTGGGATGCCACTACCGCTAGGCACAAGACATGGAAGGACTCTGGATGGGGTGCTAGCCCACAACACGGCCCATTCATGCGCACATCCACATAAACACAGGGCCAATCTGAAAGCACCACTGAACCGAACCACCATGTCCTTGGGAAAGTGAATTCCCAGGGAAAACCCACAGAGAGAACATTTAAGCTCCACATGAACAATGACCAGGTATGGGATTTGGGTGTGGGTTTACAAGGTGGCAGAGTTTTCCACCACTGGTTTTGATCCCCAATGACACTGTGGTGACCTGATGCTGCTTGTCTTACACTTCAATGTTAAAAACTAGTGACTGTAAACTGGCCATTTATGAGTGGTGCTGGTGTCCAGTCTGGGGAGAGTCCCTGCCATGTGAATAATGCTGCTAGCACTCACTTCCTGTAGTGGCCTAAGAGGGCTTGAAAGTGGATGGATGTCATACCCATAAACCAACTCAAGGAAAAACAGAATTGTTGAAAAGGCAATGACACCAATGACATGAGAAGAAACGAATGGAGGATGAAAAGATGGACTTTACAACAGGTACTGTATATGAATGCAGTATGAAAACTTGTGAGTAGCACAGAGGGGGGATTTTTGATTATTATTTTTTATAATCCTGGAGATATTTTTTAATTGAAAGATGCAAATCAGACAAATATAAACAAGTTAGAAACCATACACATGGTGTAACATTCAGGTACGTTAATGGAATTAGTTAACTGATATGAAAGTAGTCACATTTAGATTTTTCATTTATTTAATTTTTGTTTGTTAAATTTTTTGCAACAATAAGTTGTATTTATAGATATCATTGATATTTGAATAATATGTAATTGTACACTACATTAAACACATTCTTTTTAACAGCACTTTAAAATGGAGCATAAACAGGGTTGTGGTGGTTTAAAAGCTCTCATACAGAGAAGATTCAAATTCAAGAGATGTAAAAATGGCATCAGTTGATGTGCTGTTAATAGTTGTAGAAGGTGCGTGACTAATTGTATTTTTTTAATAACATAATGGATTCCAAAAAGATAAAGAACCCAATAACCATCCAACAAGAGTATTTGTTGTATTAAACACAATCTCTTCTTTCTCTTAGTAATAAAAGCACACCACTCAGTTAAACAAACTAAAGTCTGTTTCATACTGTATGAAAAATAAAGTGAAATTACCAAAAGAAAAAAAAAATACTATAAGAAATATTACTTCATGAAAGCACAAAAGCACCTGATATGAATTTCCCATCTACCTACTAATATTAGTTAACACACTGTGTCATGCACATGCGAGTAGGAGGACGTTGTATGGACCAAGTGAAGGTAATTCCACACCAGGTCAGGAGGTGGCGGGGTGCACTAAATCTTCTAATGTTATCTCTACAGACCAGCTGCAGGAAAATCAGTCTGACTCATAATTGAAGATGTCACTTACGGTTCTGGCGCCTCAACTGACATCACGTCTGGGTCCGGCACCTAGCATGATGTCACTTCCGGTTCCGGTGCTTCGATCGACATCAGAAGCTGGCCACTTCCGGTTCCCCATATGTCACTTCCGGTCTGACTATTTAAAACCGTCATCTTTGCAACTCAGCGTCAGTTCTGTTTTGGACTCAGTCTTTTGAACACCAAAACCTTTTGCAGTCAGGGATGTTACACGGGTGGCTGCCCCAAACCTTTATAAGTGTGTTGAGTCTGATCATTTTACAACTGTTAGGTTATTAAAACTATCTAAATAATTAAGAGCTTGGAAAGGAACTGATTTATTATATTATGGGAATACCAAACGTGACACTTTTCTGCAGCTATGCAACTGTTTTAGCACAGCACAAGCTGGAAGTCTGCTTTGTCCTTGCTCTTTGTGGCACAAGCAGTCTCTCTTTTTTTTTTTTGGCAATGTGGAGACTTTAAAACACAGTGCGTCTCTTGTTATTTGCTCCATGGCACTCTGATTTACAGTCTGCACGTAAACTGCAGCTCCCTTTCTAATCCCATGCTGTCTATATATTCACTCAGGGGAGCTGCACCTTCATGTGTAATTGATCAGTTCAAGCCCCTTTTAGCTGCTGCTTGATAGAGATGGGTTGGATTGATAATGCCTGTTGTTTACAATAATATTGTGCACATAATGCAACTGTGACGGTGTTTTATAACTTGACATGAATACCATTAGTTCAGTTGATGCTTTTTGAGTGGTGCTTACAGAATTCCTTTCCTGTTCCGCTCATTTCCAGATATGCATTTGTGTGTGAGTGTTGCATGAAATCCTCCACCCGGCATTTTCATTAACTTGTACTGGGGATCCAAGCAGCTGACCGATGAGTAAAAAGTGAAAATATTCCAAATACAAAAGTTGGTGTTACCACCCTCAAGGTGAAATTGAAACAGTAAACTAATTCGTAGTTGAAGTCACACAGAACATTTCTCCATTTTTGGATTCACAAATTCACCAATGCTTTTAAATAGGAAATTTCAAACCCTTATACAGTGCGATTTGTTCAAGATTTCTCAAGGAAAATGAAACCATCTTAACAGTTTTCCTTTAAGACATTAGTGTGCCATATTTAAAAAAATTGGTGCACTGGGGGATGAGCTGCAGACAGACAGAGAGACATGGCTATCTCAATAAGTGCTTCACACATTATATGCAAATGTACCTGAAAAACATTTCGACGAGTAACCAAAAGGCCATAGGAAAAGAGGAGAAAGATTCTGGTCCATAGGGACTGCTGGAGCCACTTGTTCAGCCTCATTGAGTGAGTTTCCTTCAGCACGGGCCATGTGCCAGTGGGGCTGAGTCCATTAAGGGATTATTGCCAGGTGACATGGCCCACAAGGCATTGTTTCAGTCTGGGCTGCCTGAGGCTGCACATGGGGAGACTCGTCCACTTTTTCACACCAACAGCTCCTTTCATGTTATGTCTTTTGTTTCTCTACCTCTGTTTATCCATATGAGTTGAAAGATTAGTCAGCATGCTAGTCCCACAAGCTCCCTACTATTTTAACAGGCTGGTGCCCTAGAGTGGACTCAGGCTAACGGGACTAATTATTAGTATGGCACTGGGATAGGAAGGTGATGGTAGCTTGGTGTCTTTCTCATGTACACTTAGCAGGTTTCATTGTCTCCTGATTCTTTAACTGTGGCTGATGCCTGTCTGGCTATATTTGATTTATCTGTGCACACGGGGTGCTTTGGTCCCATGTGTCTTCTTGGAAGCTTAGCCTTTAACTAGCTTAGTCTGGTCATTGTCTTGCTCTTCTTTTATAATTATACCCTGGTCGTACACAAAATTGAAAAAAAATCTCAGTTTTAGCTCTTTGGACGCTGGCTTTTAAGTACTAATGTGTCAGAGGCGAAATAAACACCAACCCCTGATGAATAATTCATGGACATCCTCTTACAAGCAATTTACAGACTTTTAGCAAACAGCAGCATGCCGCCCCAAATCCATTAACGCGCTGCAGCACTGGGTTAAACTGTCACATAAATGAGATGCAGATGCAAGTAGAGGGAGACGGCCTTGCAGTGTTGTGCTACTGTACGCTAAGATGTGGCCCTCAGCACACGGCCGTACAGTGAAGTAAAAGGAAGTGTGGAAGATCTTTGAAAATGTCACTTAATAAGTGTCACCAGAGCCTTACTCACAACACCTTGGATACTGAGGCCTGAGTCCACTCATCTGTTTTTTAAATGGTTTGGGCAATAGAAGCAGCTGTATTTTATATAGTGCCGGTGTTTTACAGGTACAGATCTTTTATTTAGTTGTTTAAATATAAATCTTGGTGTGCCATGGAGCTGCTCCATAGCTGTGGCTATCTGTGTGGAGTCTGCGTGTTCTTCCCATGTTTGTGTAACTTACTTTCTCCTGGTTCTCCAGCTTTCTTTACACATGCAGGTTATGTTAATAGGTCGCTATTTGCTGGGACACGAGTGTGTCCTGGTGCACCAGCTACTGTTTGCTCTTGCCTTGTGCCTGAGGCTGCTGGGAAAAGGCTCTGAATCCCCAATACCATGAATCAGAAAAAATCAATCAAAAAATGGACAGTTTGATATACATTTTATATTTTTAAGCAGACGTAGATCACGTGATTTGCCAAGAGTCAAAAGAGATAGGACCAGTGGTTTGGTTTATACTTCAGTGCCTTAGTCATATAGTCTCCATTTCCGTAGTTCTATGCTACCACAAATACAAGTCGCACTTGTGCTTTTAGTGAGCTTGTGCCTGTAATTGCAGGGCCCATTTCTTGGACAGCAGATGTAAAACAGAGTCCATTATCAGACTGCATTTATAGCCCCAAAATAATAAAAATGATGCGACAATAGAGCTGCTGGCTGATCATCTTTCTTCAATGGGGCTGCCTGTATTCTGAGCTCTTGAAGGGCTACCTATAGATGTTTCCTCTCCCCCCTCTCTTTTCCTCTCACTCTCTGCATCTGCTCGTCTTTCTCACTCACACTCTAATTGCAGACACCTGAGGCCAGTAATTAGGAATAATTAACCCCTTGCACTTACTTGAGCGACTGCTGTAACCACCCAGCATCCTGTGCAGCTCAAACTGACACAATGTGAGGAGGTGTTCTTCAGTTGATTCATCCTAAATATGGTGGATCTGTAAATGCCTTAGAGTTGGCTCAATTTTATTGTGTTCAGTTATAATATAAAGTACAGTTCAGTTTGTATGAGTGCAGTATAGTCACATTAAAACGCAAACCAGAACTGGAATTCAGAACTTGACCTAAAGAAGATGTATTATATTTTACTTTATATTGTTAGAAATGCTATTTGCTTCTGAAATTAATATAAAAATATTCCAAAAAAGTTAAAGGATATATAAGGTTTTACATGTTAGAAGGCAAAATATTGTACAAGGTAAAAGGAGGTGGGTTGTAGCACTGTGGTTAGTGCTGCTCCATCATAGGATCCAGGATCCTGAACTTGACTTCTGGACCTGGTCATGTCTGTGTGGTTTTTGTATGTCCTCCCTGCGTTTGTGTGGGCGTTTTCTCCAACATTTCTAAAGACAATGGTGTTTGTTTAATTGCTTGTCTTCATCTGCCCTACATGAGTGTAGTTGTTGTGCCCTGTTCAGGGGTAATTCCTACCTCATGCCTGATACTGCCCTGAAGGATTTCAGTCCACCATGATTCTGAATTTGGACTAAGTGGACTTGAAAGTGTGATGTTATGTTATGTTAAGGGATGCAGTGTGACCTGTGAGCCTCATATGTTTATGGGTTTATTGGGTCATTATTCATACCACATAGAATTTATGCTGAACATAAATTGTGGTTGTACCACAAAGCATTTCTCTGTGTTTTGCCTTAAAACATCATAACATACTAAAATGGTGAGATGGCCTAAAAATGTATTTAGCAGCCACTCACCAGAATGACACTTGTTCAAAATAGTTTTAATGTAAAGTTTCCTCTACTGTGACACCTGAACTATAACACCATAAAAAAGGACACTGAATTCAGGAGTTTTGTTAGAAAAATAAAACATACATAGTCAGTTGATTACATTTTTTCATATTTGGCAGCTCTCCCCCAGTTTGCTGTCTATGAGGTTATGTTGGGTTGATAGACAGCCCAAAGACAACATAGCCTTTAAAAAAATGCCCAAAATATGACAGTACTTGCCATTCCAAAAAAATCCAAAAGTACAGTACAGTCAAAGTTCCGACCCCTGCTGTGGGGCAGAGGTATCTCTTTCAGCATAATGTTTGCCTTGTACGGTACCGAGGCCTTATTACTTCTCATAGGAGATGGATTGATAATCACTACCAAGCTGGATAGTTACAAGAGGTGGCTTACCAGTCACATGCATTCAGTTTGCATTTATAATTTACATTGTCAAAATTTATAAAATATGAAATATATTTTCCTTTAGATAATGCAACTGTAAATTCATCATGTTTTTCAATTAAAAAGTGTAGAAGCCAGCCAGGTCAAAACTGTTGTTATAGTCCGTATACTACAGGGACAGAGAAGCAGGGGAGCAGACTCATACCCGACCCGAGAAACTAAATGGCCTCATGGCACAGCAAGGGATTGGCCCTTGAGATGTGACCAAGGGAGTTTTCTGAACACATCTTGATGAACATGCTTAGTCCAGACATAGAGCTTCTGTTAGAGACACCTAAGCAGATGGTCATATTAGAGCCCTGAGAAAACCAGATAGAGGAGGCAAGTACCAAGCTTTGGTAGAGGAGTACCCAGCAATTGGTGGAAGGTACACTGTATGCCAAATGAGGCAGGCTACAGAGGGTTTATTGGTCAGTCCCTCTATTAAACCTACAGCCACATTTAAGGAGCTTCCAAGGAGAAAGCCACAGAGCGAGCCTCAAAATACCTGTGGATCATAAGGAGTGACCCAGACACAAGTTGGGGCCTGATCACCTCCCGGCTGGGTCACCCAATTGAAGATATGTGATGCTGAAAGACCTGAAACATCAGAAATATCTCTGATGGTGTGTATGAGTGCATTGCAAAGTATATCATTACATTAACTGTTAGCTCTTGCTTATCATGGTGCTGGAGAAGAATTTCACTGTACTCTGTACTTGTAACAATACTACTATTTTGGTTTCCTTCTGGCTTCATTTTGGGCTTAGAAATGGCTTGATATTGTTTATTGTCCACAACATTAACTGAGACATTATAGACATTTTGTACAAAGAATATTTGTAAGTATAATAATGATAGATAGATAGATAGATAGATAGATAGATAGATAGATAGATAGATAGATAGATAGATA
>JANRMT010062814.1:88538150-88572950 GCA_026402145.1 Polypterus bichir lapradei | reverse complement strand
GATAGATAGATAGATAGATAGATAGATAGATAGATAGATAGATAGATTGATACTTTATTAATCCCAAGGGGAAATTCACATAATCCAGCAGCAGTATACTGATACAAAAAACAATATTAAATTAAATAGTAATAAAAATGCATGTAAAAGCAGACAATAACTTTGAGTAATGTTAGAATTTACTCCCCCGGGTGGAATTGAAGAGTCGCATAGTGTGGGGGAGGAACGATCTCCTCAGTCTGTCAGTGGAGCAAGACAGTGACAAAAGTCTGTCACTGAAGCTACTCCTCTGCCTGGAAATGACACTGTTCAGTGGATGCAGTGGATTCTTCATGATTGACAGGAAGCAGCGGGTCCAGATGGTGTATCGCCACGACTGCTGAAGGCCTATGCGTTGGAACTGGGGAGTCCTCTACAGCGCATCTTCAACCTGAGCCTGGAACAGGGGAGAGTCCCAAGGCTTTGGAAAACATCTTGTATCACCCCTGTCCCAAAGGTATCACGTCCTAGTGAACTGAATGACTTCCGGCCTGTTGCTCTGACGTCACATCTAATGAAGACCATAGAGCAGCTGCTGCTTCACCATCTGAGGCCACAGGTCCGCCATGCCTTTGACCCTCTGCAGTTCGCATACCAGGAGAAGGTGGGAGTGGAGGATGCCATCATCTACATGCTACACCGATCCCTCTCCCACTTGGACAGAGGCAGTGGTGCTGTAAGAATTATGTTTTTGGACTTCTCTAGTGCCTTCAACACCATCCAACCTCTGCGCCTTAGAGACAAGCTGACTGAGATGGGAGTAGACTCACACCTGGTGGCATGGATCGTGGACTATCTTAAAGACAGACCTCAGTATGTGCGTCTTGGGAACTGCAGGTTTGACATTGTGGTCAGCAACACAGGGGTGCCGCAGGGGACTGTACTTTCTCCGGTCCTGTTCAATCTATATACATCAGACTTCCAATATGACTCGGAGTCCTGCCACATACAAAAGTTCGCTGATGACACTGCTATTGTGGGCTGCATCAGGAGTGGGCAGGAGGAGGAATACAGGAAGCTAATCAAAGACTTTGTTAAATGGTGCGACTCAAACCATTTACACCTTAACACCAGCAAGACCAAGGAGCTGGTGGTGGATTTTAGGAGGCCCAGGCCCCTCATGGACCCTGTGATCATCAGAGGTGACTGTGTGCAGAGGGTGCAGACCTATAAATATCTGGGAGTGCAGCTAGATGACAAATTGGACTGGACTGCCAAAACTGATGCTCTATGTAAGAAAGGTCAGAGCCGACTATACTTTCTTAGAAGGTTGGCGTCCTTCAACATCTGCAATAAGATGCTGCAGAATCTTTATGTCCAGTAAAATATATCTTCTTCAAGCCCTCTGAATCTGTTTCATGGTCGCCAAAGCCTCTTGCGGTAGCAAAGTGCCAGTCCATTTCAGAATGCACAAATACACTCAGCTCAATCACCAATTAACCTAACCAACATGTCTTAGGAGAATCCATGCAGAAATATGAGGAGAATTACAATGACTGGACATGGCAGTCATACCCAGGATACTTGATCTGTGAAGCAGCAAGGTTAAACTCTGTGTTACAATGCCACAACTTCTACAAAAGACGTGGAATTTAAAGATTTTCTATAGTGTTTTGGATATGACTATTTATTTGCAGGCCTGAAACACTGCTGTCTTTACTACAGAACAGTTTCCTGACCTTTTCCCTTTACAAATCAATAATTTACAACTTTGGCAGTCCACAGTAAGCTGTTGTTTCTTTGATCAAAGTCCTTTAACCCTAAAGTGTATGTTTTGTAACAAAGCACTTTTTTATTCCACCCATTTTAAAGTCTATATAAATATCTGTGGGTCTGTTGTGGGCTAAAGCGCCCCATTATGCTTTGCAAAGTCAGCGTGACATCACAGAGGTGTAGCAGCCAGTGTTGGATGGGATAGCCTTCTGGAGTACATAACATGAATCCTTTGCATCACAGGCTCAGAGTCTGCCAGTTGAAGCCAATCCTCAGCTGCAGAACAAATCAAATCAAATCTAATAGCCTTTTATTGTCAATTCACTATACTGTATGTACAGAACATACAGAAGAACCGAAATACTGTTTCTCTCTCATCTTTGTAGTACAATAAAATAAAACAGAGATCAGAGGTTCACATCCAGAAGCAGACAGTGTTCAGCTCTTCCTCTTCCACACACTCTCCTACATCCCTGTTACTCTACACTGTCAGACCTCAATCATCCAGATGCTGGAGTGTAAGAAGCCTCTCCCGCTTTGCCACCCCCCAAATCCAGCTTCTAAACAGGCACCTGGGTAAGCTGTTCGTGCTCCTGCTCTATTAGCAGGTGGACACGGCCCCCTTCTGTCAGCTGATGGGTCGTGGTATGTCCAGCTGCCATTACTTTGTGATTCTGTAGACTGAGTATCTACTGCTGAGTCTAGGGACAGAGAGTAGATGGGTCCCTCATCTGTCCTTCTCAGTTGCTATCCCTCTGGTTTTCTGCACTGCAAAAAATTTAATCTAAGCAAGTGTTTATATCATGACATTAAATCTTGTTTTCCATATTGTAAGAATTATTGACTTATCAAAAAATTTGAAATACGATTTTTTTACCTTACTTAAATAAATGTTGCCAAGTAAATTTTGCTTACCCCATTGGCAGATATTTTTGCTAAATAAAAGCAAAACATCTCCCATTTAAAGTTTTTTATGTGTAGTTTTTGTATATGAATTTTTTGCAGTGTGTAACTCTTATCTGCACTAGGCTTGTGGAGGGCAAGCCTCATTGAATTCAAGCATCCTGCTCCTGTAATTAAATTCTATCACTTTTATCTCAGATGTATCTGTGAACACTAAGGATTCATGCTTCTTGCTCCCGTTGCCACTGTCTGCAAGACATTTCGCTGTTCTGATATTTAATTACATACATTGTTGTGCATCGAGTCCAGAGTTACACAAATAAAACTAAAAATGTTTTTTCGTAGAAGTCACTTTTTTTTCTCAACCTTAAGCGTTTTTCAAGACTAAAGCCAAACTTACTTAATTTTCAAAGGAATTCAGGTCCTTTGTGTCTTCCTGAAATTAAAAGAATTCAAAAGCATTCTGTAGAGAGCTGTTGCCCTACAGAGGTGTCCGGCTGCACAGGGCATGAGGCAAGCATTTCAAGATGGGTTCAGCCAATTGCATCACGCAATCCATAACTTATTAAAAGTTTTTACCACCACAGAATATGAGAATTGTGTGTGACCACAGTTGAGCCAGCATTTCTCTGACTTCTGTCTGTGAGAAAGCGCATTTACTCTTTAACTGAGCTGGCTCTAGGAAGTGACAACAAACAACAGCCTGAGAAGTGGCGTAATTGTATCTCGGGCAGGCACAGTGGCACAGTAATTAGCTCTACTGCTTCACTACTTCAGTCACATTTGTGCCCACATAATAAGCAGACACTTCCGTAGCCTTCATGGGCATCTTAAAATACCATCTCACCATTATAATCCACACAAAACAAATTCAGTTTCTCCTCCCTCGATGACTTTAATACATTTCGTAGAGTTCAGTGAAATTCCAGTGCTTTTCTGCTATTTTGCCAAACTCAAGGCAAAGCAAATTCAATGGGTTTTGCTTATTACTAGTGAGGGGTAAATTGTGTAAGCTGATTAGTGTTTTCTGTCTGATAGTTTTGTATTTTAATATATTCTTCTTTGTCATGGTAATAGAGAGTGGTCATGTGTGGCATGTTGGAGGGACATGCAATTGAGAATTTCATTGTATTCAGCAATGTTTTTCCTCCACAGCTGGAACTGCATCTGTGATGTTGGCATATTACACAAAGCCTGCACACAACTCACTAGCTTGTCAATGGCTGCCGTGGTGGTGGGCTAGGTGACTTTCTCGCGTCAAACATTCTGACGTTGTTAGAATATGAGTCCAGAGCATCAAGTTTTTTCATTCACTGCCTCAGCCCCCAGATCACACCGCCAGTTTAAGAGTAATATTTCCTGCTGCTGTCTTCCCCCAAAGTGTCAGCTTGCTGTCATAAATTAAGCATTCTGATAATGAACAGCTCTGCCCCTTGGAGGTCAGCTTAGGTGTTTTTTTTAAACAATTTTTTGAGAAACAGCTTTCATCCTGCTAAATCACACATGCTCTTGACTGCTTTATGGATTTGAGGTGTAAAGGTTTCCTATGAAATATGATGTCACACACAATTAACTAAAATAATGTACAACTTATCATGAAATGTTGGTCAGGCGTCCCATCCAGGATTAAATCCTGCCTGGTACTATACTGCCATTATGATCTAATTCCTTTTACATTTTTTCTGAGTTTCCTGCACTATATGGAATATTTTACATTTATTTACTGTTTTCATAGGTAGAAAACTCAATTCTATAATTTACTTAAATCCCTTAATGTACTTTAAACCAGAAAAATACAATATTATTCTGCTAATAAAACATAGAATATTATACTAGAAAAAAACATTTACTTTCAATTAAAAAAAAAAAAACAGCAAAGGGAAAATAAACAAAAAAACACAAAACACAAGAGTGATTTTCCTAATTTCAAAATAACTGCCATTTTCTAGTATTTTTGTGTATGTCATTCTTGAGTGTTATTGTGAGAGTAGGGCCTTAAATCTAGTAAGATTGGCAAGAATCAAAATCAGAAGGTCAAAATAATACCCAGCGCTAATTAAAGAAAGTCTCTTAAAAACAAAGCCAAAAACCCAAAACAAAGCTCTCTGCTTATTATATCAGCTAAGCAACTGTCAAACTTCAAAGATGCTTTTCTTTATCCACAGAGGGATAACTCAATGTGCTGACACTGGCATATTTGCGGTATACGTGAGCAATCGCTACACTATTGATATGACAGAAAGGGTCACATAAAAACTACACAGCATCGCATAAACACAAAATAACATGAGGTTAAGGAAAAGTTACATTATTAAAGCAACATGGAGAGCAAAAATAAACAACAACATCAAATTCTCCACAATAATAAATGACAGAGGTAAAATAAAATGTGTACATATAAGGTGAAATAACCAAAAATAAAAAATAAGCACTATTACAACAGCTTATGATTGCTAAAGAGTTGTTTTGCAGAGGCAGCCGAGATTGCTTGGTATGTTACGTCATCATAGTGTTGGTTTAAAACTCAGTGCCTCCACTTCCTAAGATTGAAAAAGGTGAGAATGTTTTCTTTGTTTTTTTTCCCTAAATTTTGACTCTGTGATTTTTGCTACGTCTTCAGAATCTAAATATTCTCTTTGGTGAAAAAAAAGAATTGATTCCAGGTCTCATACTTGCTAGAAATATGCTTTACATGTTTTGGTCCCTTTCATTATAAACTGCCTTTTCTCCAGCATATCATGAATTCATAAAGTATTCAGACCCCTTTCCTTTTTCACATTTTGCTATGTTGCAGTCTTATGCTAAAATCATATAAATTAATTTTTCCCCCACATAAAACAACATTTAATAACCCAGAATTGAAAAAGCAGAAACAGGATTGTAGGGATTTTTGAGCATTTATTAAAAATAAAAGACTGAAATATCACATTGACACAAGTGTTTACATGCGTTTGCTTTGACACATTGGGAATTTGGCTCAGGTGTATCCCATTCTATTGATGATAATTGAGATATTTGGAGTCTGCCTCTGCAATTTAGTTTGATTGCATATGCGTTATAAAGGCACACACCTGTCTATAGAGGGTCCATAGCTGACAATGTGTATCAGATCAAAAACCAAGCCATAAGGTTGAAGGAATTACATGCAGAGCGTAGAGACAGGAGAGTGTCAAAGGACAGACCCGAGGAAGGATCAAACAAATTCCTGAAGCAGTGAAGGTTCTCAAGAACACAGTGGTCTCCAAAATCTTTAAACAGAAAAAGTTTGGAACAACTGCAATTCTTCCTAGAGCTGGCCAACTGGTCAGATGGAGCAAATGTGAGAGAAGAGCTGTGGTATGAGAGGTGATAAAAACCCAATGCTCACTCTGAACTTCAGAGAGCCTGGGTGAACTTCCAGAAGGTATCACACATGCGTGCTTAGGAAGTAGTCAAAGGGCCTAAAAGAGCGTGAAAGAATGAAAGATAGGGGTTTGGAACAGATTGTTAATGCCTTTTCCTTCTCTCATAAGACCATCAGAAGAGCAATAAACTGCTCTTACCTCAATCTCACACACACGTACCACATCACATTTAGTGATGACTAAATCTGCCAGTTCCTTCTCCTGAAGACGTCACTTCCAGGCCCATTCTGATGACTTCATTTCCGTCCCTCCGTAATGACTTCACTTTCTGGCTCTCCATGATGACATAATTTCCTGTTAGCTCACTTCCACTTCCTCTCTGTATCATTTCCTGCCATCATCACATAAAAAGATCCACACAGACATTTCTGGTTGTCAAATGTCTTTATTGCAAGTCTTGACCATATTTTCAGTCCTTCGTGATTACTCGTCCTTCGCAGATATTATATAGGAAATTCCCCCAACCTTTGATCTTGTCTCTGTGCTTGTTTCTTCACAAAAAGACAACCATCCTTTCAACAATCTACCCATCTGGGCTGTATGACAGAGTGGCCATGTAGAAGCTTCTCCTCAGTAAAAGACACATGGAGGCCCACTTGGAGTTTACAAAATAAGCAGCGTAAGGAATCCTCAGAGTTTGAGAAACAAGATTCCCTGGTCTGAAGGAACCAAGATTAGTATCATGTCTGGAAGAAACCAGGCTCCACTCATTCACCTGTGCAATAACATTCCTGCAGTGAAGCATGGTGGTGAGGATGTTTTTCAACTATGGGGACTGGGAGAGCAGAGTAGGTTTGAGGGAAAGCTGAGTGAAACACATTAGAGATATCCTTGGTCAAAGCCTGCTCCAGAGGACTCTAGACCTCAGAATGGGCTGAAGGTTCACCTTACAACAAGAAAATGACCCTAAACACAAAGCAAAGATGACAGAGGAGTGGCTTACAGACTTGAACCCAGTTGAACCTCTCTGAAGAGACCTGAAATAGTTGCACAGTGATGGTCTCCATCCATACTGACAGAACTTGTGAGGATCTGTAGGAAAGAATAACAGAAAATCCCCAAATCCTGGCATGCAATTCTTGTTGCATCATAACCAAGAAGAATCCTTGGAGATATGTGTTCTAATCTCAGTAGGAGAAAAAAAAATATTTTATGAGAGAGGACCGGGAGGTGGACATAGTCTGAAAATTGAGTTTCGGTAACCAGAAATCATACTGTCTTTCATCTATCCCAAATGGTGAACAAAGAAACTCAGGAGAAATAATTTGTAGAACCAAAGAAAGTAACCATATGGAATCTCTAATTCATACTTTATGTGTCCAATCTGTGATACTTAATGAATGTGCACCAATGTTTATATGGTCACCCTGGTGACATCACATGCTGTGTGCCCCCAATGCCTTCTGTGAAACATACCCATGGAAGCAGCAGCACTAATATGTAAAAAATGGCACCGCCCAAAATATATTGGTGTCACATAATAAAAATAAGAAATTATATTGCTTTATTGAGGAAGCATCTAGTAAAAATGAATGCAAAAAATGAATGGTGGACAAAAGCCCCAATAGATGCATAGATTGTGAAAAAAAGTATAAATATATGTGACAAAAAAATGAAAGAAAAATACCAATTTGTAAACATGCCAACTTATTCAAGCCAGGATCACATAAAGGTGAAGCCCATCCCCGGAGCACTAGGAAAAAAATGCAGAACTTGGGAACTTCACACAGCACGAGAGCAAAACTAGTGGGTGCCATCATTGTGACACTGAAGAGCTATCTAATACATGTAGAATGCTAAATGTTAACTTCTGATTTGTGTGACTCTTAGAAATTGGGAAAGAATGGGGATAAAAGGCTTAATATATACAAGATTGATATGGAATAGTAAGACGTACTTCTAAGTAGAGTTTATTTACTTATGTACTGTATGTACGGTACATTACTGTTGTTAGCCTTTGCTCCTCTGTCTTGGTTCATAATGATCATTACACAAATTATCTTATGTAGTATTCTCTCCATCTTCTGTTAGTATTGCAGTGGAGCTGGGCTGTTGGCACAGTGATGCATCCCATTTAATCATCTAGAAGTTTTCTTTATGAATTTGCATCAACTTGTAAATGTTTTTCAATATATCTGTGCATATTTATTTTTTTCCTTTTGCTCATTTAGTGTTACCTAGAGCAGAAGCTCAGGAACACCAGACAGAGCCGCCTCTGCTTTCAAGTCTTTGTAGCTGCTGTGGCGCCTACCTGAGTGAGACTTCTCAGATACAAGAAAGGTCAGATTTGACTTTGTGGCCAAATCCAAGCTGTAAATCATCTTGCGGTTAGAGGCTTTAGAGTCCAGGCTGAGGATCTAAATCTCCTAGTTTGCCTTCCTATGCTAGCTTAAGATACTTGCTAAGCTTTATTACAGCTGGTTATATAGGATTAAGTGTAGGGGTTTTAAAAAGCTCCTTTAATAAAGAAAAAAAATGCCATTACGGTACTCTCAAAAAAGTTTTATTATATAAGCCTGAAGTAATTATGAATCACAGTTTGCAACTTAACAGGAATCTTTTTTGTGAATCAAAAAGCCAAGCTGCTGCCTGTTTACTGTTGCTCAGGGTTGTGTTGCTGCTGGTCTGGTCTTCACAGCTTCACTGGTCATTCTTTCTGAAATTCCTCACTCTCATTCTTAACTGATGATTCGCTCTTTCCTCATTTTGTAGCAAAGATATATGGGATTACTTGATATATTATATTTTGTCTGTATGATTAATAACTAGACATTGTAGAATGAGCTTTCTGTGAAGCAAAGCCATATATTATGTATAAAAATGGATGACTCAAAAGCTGTCTTCAAACTACTGATGCTGAAGCACTGGGTTTGCCTGTTTCTCAATGGAGTTAAGCAGTAAGTTAAGATCCACTTAAATAGGATGGTACACAGCTTAGGTCTAGTAGAAATCTTAGCAGTTCCTCTAGTGAGTATCTGAGTATAAAGCAGACAGGGACAATCAACATTACAGAGCATAGAACAATACCTGATGTGTACAAAATTAGCAGACCACAAAGGTCCAATAAGGAGCATAAAGTTAAATGTGATATCTGGCCACTGATACCTAAGCACGTTGATAAAGTCCGCACTGGGAGACACAGTGGGATAGAGTGATGGGCAACATCAGATCTGCAGAAAGCCCAGAAAAGGGAGTTTCTAGAGACCATTGCTGAAAGACATATATTACCAATGTCTAGTGTCACACTTTGTGACATTTCTATGATTAAAAATTCCCAGTGGGTTTGTGTTAGAGGGCATCATGACCACTCAACAACATTTCAGCCTTGAGCAGGCAAGGCGAAACAACAGACCTAGAAACACTGAAGTCAATAACTGAGCATCACAAAAGCATAGTGCCCACTTAAATAAAAAGGGCCGTTATCAAGGAAATCCAACATCACAATTTTAGAGACAGGTTTTGTTTTTCAAAGCCTAACTTTGGGTCCCCATTTTGTAAAATATATACGAGAAAACCATTAAAAATATTGTGTGCTAAATCCCTAGTATATTCCTTATTTACAGATTTAAGGAAAGCACTTTACGATGTTAAAAACATTTGGAAGGGAAACGGTATTTAGAGATCAGTTTTAATGAAAGTTAACCAAAAGAGGATAGACACCATTTAAAGGAAAGATAAATTCATATTCTAAGGTGAAGCAAGAAATTCAAATATTAGAGAAGAAACAAAACTGAGAAACCAAAAACAAAATTTTCTTTAAAAAGAAAGACAGTTTCCACCTAGAAATCTGTATAATATCTTGAGTTTCTTTTTCCCAGACTAACATTGTTGAAAAGTGTGTTTACAGAGAAGAGCTAACACTAGAATACCAACTTCTGCAAGCCACCATCTTAAATAGGGGCGGTGTGATGACATCCTTAGGTCAGGAACAATGTGAATAGCAACAGTGTCATTCCTAGAAACAACATAGCACTAAATAGCACAAACTGGTGGCCACCAGAAGAAGCCTTGAGCAGGAAATTGCTCAGTGATATCACTGTTGTAATATTAAAATAAATAAACAACAATAAATACATATGTTACTGTACTTTTGGTGCTCAGGTTTAATATTTAATTTGCCAATTTGAACTCTATAATTGTATTTTGTACATGGTAATAAGTTTCTGGGTCAGAGATCATGATTTTGGTGTTAGTTTTTTTACCCTACTGGTTAGTTATTTAATATGCCTTTTTCTGATGCCACCTTGGTTTTCATGAGTGCCGACACTTTGTGGATCCCATTGCCTAGATGCAACTCTTGGTTGCCTAAGGTATCGTTAAGGAATTTGCAAAATCAGATGTCGTAATGCCATAAGGTTAAGGGTCAGCTCTTGTTAGCCATGTTTCATCTGAGTTTGTAGATCTCTACACATTATCGATAGTGTCCTTTTATGGTGAGGCTGACTCTTTTTCCAGTACTCGACTTCCAGTTTATCTATTTGATTTAACAAAAGATAGAACTGTCACTCAGTATCAATTCTTTTCTGATATTTTGACATTTCTTCTCCTTATCAACTGCATTGTTCAGAAAGAGGTCTGTATTTCCCAGCTAAAATAACAACATACTTATATAAATATTCTAGAAATGTAACATCAACAATAGTTTATTTTTTGCATAGCCCAAAATCACACAAGAAATGCCTCAATGGGCTTTAATAGGCCCTGTTTTTTGACAGCCCCCCAGCCTTCACTCCCTAAGAAGACAAAAAAACAAATAGAATCCTATGGGAGTTATAATGCAGAATCATTGCATGTGAAGAAGCATAAAATTGTTATGTAAAAATATTAAACATAAAAAAGTAATAAAGTATAAGTCTGCATATTTTTCAGCTTGTATTGTAGTCATCATAAAGTTCAGTGAACACTTAATGAGCAGATTTTTTATTACAGGCTTTCTTTGTAAGTTTGATGAATTTTCTCTGACATCTTATTGCTTTAAGATCTTTCACCACTACAGTTTAAAACTGGTAAGGACAAGTAAAGGTGCCATCAATACGTTTATTAATTTTTCTGGGTTCAAACCCTGGTCTGGGAAATGTCTCTATGGAGTTTGCATGGTTACCTCATGCCTGTATAGTTTTTCTCTGGGTATTCCTAAATACAACCATGTCTAGGCAACTGCTGTCTGTACACTGGCCATATATGAGGCTGGGTAAGTGCTCTGTGATAAACTGGTGCGCCATTTAAGGCTGATTCCTGTTTTGTGCTCATTTCAGCCAGTATAGACACATGGCTCCATGGTGGCCCTGAACTGGATGAACAGTTTAGAAAATGGATGAATGGATGGATTTTCTGCCTTAAAACCTTTTGGAAATATATTAGGCAAACTTTATGTAATCATTATAGTATGTCTTTCATTTAAAAGGATGTGTCTGGTACGAGATGTTTCACAAAAGACAAAACACAAAATGATGCTGGATTTGGCTACTCATTTATATTGCTTTTGTGTTTTCTTTTACTGGTATAATCATTATGTACTTTTATTACTGCTTGTTTTCCCCAACTTTTTGTTTACGTTTCTTCTGTTATAATTAAACAGTTAAAGATTCCCGTGTTATTGCACTTGTTATATATGACTGAGTGTGGGAAAGGTGCTATATAAATAAAATGTTTTATTATAATAATAATAATAATTAATATTATTATTATTATTATTTTTATTATTATTGTAAACTGAAACTAACTTTAGTGGTTATAATTGGTATTGGAGCAGCAATAAAGTGGACAACTTGTGTTTCTGTGTTGGCTTTTGGCTTATCTTGCATTAACTCCCAGCCAGCATCCTCTAGTCCCTGTATGTAATCCAACCAGGACACTATTGATTCTTATCTTAAAAGCAACAGAATACAAGTTATAAGCAAAATTGTTCTAATAAGCAAATTTTCCTTTTTCCAATTGCCATTTTAAAGGCACTATTGATTGAAAGAGCCAGGCAGACAGCCTCTTGTAATGGTGTTCAATATACAAGCTTTTTACAGTTCAGTGAAGGCATACAGTAGATGTTAACAAGACAGCAGCAATACTAGCCACTAGGATTCTCATCTAATTAAGTATGTTTAGCTGTAGACGATAGTTGTCTCTGGGAACTTAGTACTTAGATGTGCTCCTTGTCCCCACTCACAAGTTAGGGTTAGGCTTATTTAGCTGTGGACAATGGCTGTTTCTCAGAACTCAGTCCATGGATATGTCCCTTTGTCTCCACTCACTATCTGATGAGTGATGGCAATCTCCACCCTGTAGTTCTTTTCACCTTTTGGCATCTCTCCACTCACCCTTTTTATTTTTTGTATCATTCTGAGGACAAGTTTTTGTAACTTGGGATGTTGACATATCTGTTGTTCTAGAAATGCATTCTTTTTTTATTTGGTACCAAACATCTGACCCCAGTCATGAAAAGTTAGCATGCTTCTGGGGTCTCATAATAATCTCTTCTAAAGTTGTTGTCTCAATGCCTTCAATTTGGGTCTAAAATGTAAAATTTATGGTTGAGGTTGGGAGTTGGGCTTGAGCTAAAATAGGAGGAGAGTTGCAGTAGGTTCTACCTACTCAGCTCATCCAAGGATGGCTGCAGTGACAGCAAACTTTTGTTGTAACCAATTCCTAATGCTAATTGGATTGATATGTTAATTAAATATGCCATTATTTTCATCCTGTATTGTGCATTGTGGTCTTGGAGTCCCAAAGCACATAAATCCCAATCATTTCCACAAGTACTTCCAAAAATACCCACTAGAGGGGGATATAACCCTCAATCCCTGGTTAGGAATAAGGGCAAGCACTGAATATTAATAAAATAAAAGATGTATTCTTCACAATAAGTTTTTCATTCACTATGAAGCTCTGTGGAGAGAAAAGGCAAAATGGGATAGTCTGAGAAACAAGGCAATCCAAAGCAAAAAAAAAATCAATGTGTAGCAAAAACACAGAAACCAAAATCTCCCAATGATCTGCCAGGAAATATGGGAGACCCTCCAGTTTTATATGACAGTGGGCAGTTCCTGGCAAAGATTGACAGGTGGCCCCACAAAAGTCATGGTTTCCTCCCACAGTCAAAAAATATGCAGGTTAGGTGGATTGGCAATGCTAATTTTGTCCCAGTGTGTGGTTGGTGTTCATGCATGTATATGTGTGTGTGTGTGTGTGTGTGTGTGTGCGTGCGTGCGTGCGTGTGTAGGCATGCGTTCATGCGTGAATGCGTGAATGTCCTATGCTAGCTGGGAGTTACTCCAGAAATGCACAAGTAGGTTGATTTATTTTTTTAAATAAATTTAACAAGCATGTCTATGCTATAATGATCTATCTTTTAAAGATTTGGCTGTTTCGTTTATTTTAAAAAGTGTTTTTTTTAATCAGCTGCTTGCTAATAATTGCAGAAGAAGAAATGACAATGAAGTCGCCATTCCTGTCATTTGCACCCATGTCTAATCAGATGTGACCATCAGAAAAAAGTTAATAATGTTTCTAATTAAATTCCTCATGTTATTAACTGGTTTACTCACCCTCTCATTCTGCAGTCACAATGTGAAATTTATATTTGATTCTTTGCATTTCAGTATATAGTACAGGGTTCTAATTTTTATTTTCTTCTTTTTTTTCTGTCCTTCCATCTATCCATTTTCTAAACCTGCTTATCCTGAGCAGGGTCGTATCGGAGCTGCCTTTAAGTCAATCCTTTCAAGCATCGGGTGCAAGTCAGGAACAGCCAATGGAGAAGGTACCAGTCCATCATTTTATTTCAACTTTTTATAGAGCTGGAACTTTAAATAATGACAACTGAATGAGAGAAGATAGGGCAGTAAATGCCAAAGAAAGGCAGCTATTTTAGTCACTCATAAACACCTGCACTATAGTTATTGAATAAATATTTTAATCAAAATATTAAAAGGTATTGTTTAATTCATAGTAGTTTAAAATAATCTAATACATTTAAATCCTATTTTAACCCTGATTAATCTAAACTGGTATTCCTTATCGTTTCCAATATAAAATATCCACATGCTTTCCATGGAACCAGCATCCCATAGCCATCACTCCTGATCCATAATTTAAAGCATACAGTATCTCAGAAATAAGATGCCTATGGTAGCTAAAAAGTTGCCAATTTTGTGTATTGGCTTTTCCACATTTGTGGTAATATGGGCATTTTTCACAATCTAGACATATAAAATACAATACTGTAATCAATATTCTGCACTGCCTTCCTAGCTCTATGATAAATAAATAAATTACAATAAATTAAAATATTATGAGACTGAATATTATTTAGACTTTCTAACAGATTATAGCTAGAACACTGAAACATAAGGGTGTGTCATGCACTAAATGAATTATACTTAAATTATAAAATATTCCACATGTTGTGTTTTAAGGCTATATTTTCCTGTCTTCTTCAAGGATATTAGGAGCTAAACAATTCACAGATTTATAAGTCAGAAAAACGATTTTGAAATTAATTCTAAAAGAAATTAGAAGGGAAAGATAAGACCGGCACCAGTACATTCACCTAAGGAAACCTTACATCCCTCAATGGATTATTTTTCATATGCTTTCCACATTCACCTTCATAATTCTGTAGAGAAGAGTATAAATGATCACATTCTTTATTTTCTTTGGTGTCGTTACATTGGAGTGGTCCAGGGAGCCGACTACATTCTCAAGGTTTTGCTGTTTAGTAGTTGGCAGCTTTGGCAGGATTAAACAGGCACTCAAGTCCTCAGTCTTCATTTAAAGTACATAATAACTTGAAAGGATCAGAGTTTTGTTGTGGAACATCTTTCACAAAGATGGTGCCAGCTAAGCTGCTATGGGAACTGGCTTAGATAAAGGCTCTTTTAACGGAAAAATTTAATATTACAAAACTGCTCTTGGCCCTGCTTTTGGAAAGGTAATAAAAGCTTTATAAAAATGATGAAGTAAAGAAATAAACCTGTATGAAGGATAGATAGATAGATTTTAGACAAGCTCAAGAAAATGTTTGAAAAAAACAACACCCTGCCCACAACAACAGCAACATTTATTTATATAACACAGTTTCATACAAACAACGTAGATCAAAGTGCTCTACATGATGAAGAAAGAGAAAAAAGACAAAATAAATAATTAAAATTAGGGAACACTAATTAACATAGAATAAAAATAAGGTCCGATGGCCCACAACTCACACAAGAATAAAAAAATAGGTTAAAGCTAGCTTTAGTTATGTCAAAGTGAGGCCTTATGCCGGCATATTGCTGTTGGTATAAAGGAGCCCCAGTACTGTTTCTTGACACACTTCTGCTGAATAATTTGTTGCCTAAAAGTTCTCCGCGTTTGTGTGTCAGAGACAGGATGTGCAGCATTGTTTATACTGCCAGTCAGTTTTTTTCTCATATTCTCCTTTGGTACTACCTCCAGAGTGTCCAGATGGTGTCCCTAACTAAGCCGGCCATCTTAATCACCTTGTTGGGTTGGTGTCCCTCTCAAGTGATGTTGCTGGCCAAGCACACCACTACATAGAAAATCACAGTGGTTATCACAGTCTCATAAAACATGTAAAGGTTCTCACTGCCCGCATTAAAAGAACGGTATTGCTTAAATGTTCTTCAGCATGCAAAAGTGTGTGGGTGTGTGTAGATAAACAAATGACCTACAGCAGATAATAATTAATGGTGTAGTTTGTCCTTGTTCTCCAGTTAAGTTGCAGTTCACTATGACCTGGCTCATCATGCAGTCGTTTTCAGCTGATAACTTATTTTAAGTTTATTGTATATACAGTACATTACCTCTTGGCCAACTCTTGAAGCACCCCTTGTATATGCACTCATTATGTTGTGACAATCTCACTGAAAATGCCACACAGGGGCTGCTATTCTTGGGGAACACAAGAAGTGCTCACTGCGATTTATTTCATGATGTCACAATGTAAATTGTGCCCAACAGCTGCCTGTTGACTGTGTCATTCCAACACCTCCATTATATCAAAACAGGCTTGCCTTTGTCCTGCTTATATGTCTCTTTCTCTCTCCTTTCCCCCACTGTCCCTTGTCACTGCCACTTTACTCATTGCCCAGATCTTCTCCTCAGTATGGCTCCAGTGTAGCCCTCTCATTCAGTTCTCTTTTTGGGCACAGCCCTCACCAGGCAGTCTCATCATGCAGCTGTGCAATATGAGCTGTGGAGTCATTTTTTAAAGCTTGTATTTAATTTGTTCTTTTTTTCTAGTAAGAGTTTTAGTCAGAAAGCCAGGGCTATGTAAAGTCTTTACATGCAGTGGTGTTTATTCTTTTATGAACATAATGGCGTTGATAAGAACAGGCTATTCCCCTCAATAATATCATTTCACCTTATATTTCTAGATAAGAAGGTCTTCGTGGTGCTCCTTTTAACTGCACTACTTGGTACTTTGTTTCATATGCCTACCATTCCATATGGAAAGAAATATTTCCTAAAATTTGTATAAAATTAACCCCAGCCGACTTCCATCCTTGCTCCTGTGTTCTTGGTGTAGCTGCATTTATCAATGGCTTACAAAATAGTTCCGTATACAGCAACTTGAAAGGTTTAAGCACTAAGTGTGATGCTTACATAAAAAATTTTGCAGTCTTAATTGTCTTTGTTTTAAACGTTTTAATATAAATCAAAGGAAACGGTTTACACAAAAATAAAGGAAAAATTGATAATGGATACAAAAAAATGAAATACTTCTTGTCTACAATGTTTCCATTTATGGCTTAAGTATTGTATTTACATTACTTTACATTTCTGTCAGGACATACTATCATAAAACTATATGCCTCTGTACCTTTCAGTCTGTCTAACAGTTCATGTTTCTATCTAACTGTCTACCCAACAATCTGAGGTCTTTTTATAATACAGCAGAGTATTAAGAATATTCCATTAAAAAGCTAGCTTACAAGCGATAAACCAGAAATCTCCATTATCTATGCAGCTATGCTAAACTTCCATTCTATTGAAATTTAGCAAACACTTATGTGATATTTAACATTAATATTAACTTTCTAAGATTGGCTTTTACACTTGGTGAGAAAAACTTTTAATCTCTGAGCAGACATTCCCCCTTTATAATCTTAAACACTTCTGCCGTGTCTCCCCTTAGTCTGTGTTTGCTTTAGATCATGGTCCGGAACTCTCTTCTAGGCTTTGTCTACAGATGATGTGTCTTGACAATGTCAAATAGATTACAGCCTTTAGGAATTCTTTAGGAATGTATTGATTTCTGTTAAGATTTTGCATATATATGATCACAAAAATTGTGATCAGGTTTGGGTGATTTGTTTGCTTTAGCCTTTCTACTCTTGATAGCTCTTTGCTCTCTACAATTTGCAAATTCATTAGTTTTTGTTGCTGCTATGGACAACATAGAAAACCATGACTGTAAAGGCAGCTTTTGAAAACAGACATATTGTTGGGGTTTATTTGTGCAGTTGTATGGTTAATAAAGAGTGCCCTCTTTTTCCCAGCAAGCAATGTGGGATCTTGTAATTGAAACCAATGCCTAGCATGACAGCTGTAAACTTTTTTTGCCCATCCCTAGTTAGAAGACCGGGTTCCCCCTTCTCAAGCCTCCTTAGCCCAGTTCAGGGTCACAGGTGTTTGGGGTCTATCCTGGGAGTATTGGGGGCAGGACAGAAAAGTACACTGGGCAGAGTGGTAGTTCATTCAGGGCCCACTCATGTACATACCTGCATGGGGTTAATTTATATTGTTTTTATACTGTGTTTTTGGATATGAAAGGGAAACCCCATAGATACAGGGGGAATATGTTATTGCCCTACAAACAGTGATCAGACATGAGATATAAAAAATTACTTTGGATCTGTGAAGCAGATGATTGCCTATAAATAAGCACCATTTGTTGCTAAAATTATATCTCTTTATTATATAAAGTAAACTTGGGATGAGACGAAACCTGTTCAGAGAGCTGAGATATGACATTCTCAGAAAGACACTTTCACATCCCGTGAGAGTAGACATTGTGCCAAGAGATTTAACCAAGCCCGGGGCTGGAAAAAGACAAAGTAGAATGTCGTGAAGAATTCAAAACCGTTGGCGCAATACACATGCAGAGCAAGTTAGAGATAATGGAAATAGGAAAATCAGAAAGTCTCCAAAAATGATAGTAAAGATAGCATTAGTGCAGACAAACAGAAAATATTACTCGGTGAAATAACAGAACATTGAAAAGAAATCGAATAGTGTTTGAGGATGTCTGGGGGACAAGAGAGACAAGGCAGTGAGACAAAAGGACAGCTGCTGTACAGGCTTTTAAACTTTCAAAGTGCCGCACGAGATGCAAAACACGCGGCACGGCAGCTGCAGCAAGCCAGCAGTTGATCGAGCAAAGAGGAGGTAAAAAAAAAACTTATTTGTTTTCCATTGTATCACCATTTAAGAGGGATTTTGGAGGAGCCACTGTGTCTCCTGGGGGTACGTTCAATACCTTCAGTCAACCTCTTCACAATGGTGCAGAGGGCTGGCTGGAGGTTTCTGGGGGTTGGCGAGCGAAGCAAAAAAACTTAATCAAGAGAAAATGAAAACTCAGACACAGGTAGAACGTGCGGTCTCCACACAGACAATGACAGCCATGGGATTTTAATCCAGAACATTTGATCTATGAAGCTGCTGCTTACGAATAAACGACATCTGTTGATAAAATCACATCTGAGTAAATGTTGATTATTTCAAGTTATACTGACACACAATGTTAAATTATTTTGAAATTGTGTATAAATGGCACAAATGTTTAACAAAAGCAATTCTTCATTTATTGTTGTGAATTTCTCCAGGTGTGCTTTTGCCTTACATGATTTTTTGGAATTAGGTTATGTAGGAGTATATGCTGTTTAAGTTTGGTATTCCTTATCTGAATAAGTCAGAGTATTACATACAATATACTTGTCATATAATACCAAAACATCACTCTTTTAGATACATAAAATAAAACAGATTGAGTAGCCCAATATTTGATTGTTGTAGTGGGATGGTGGGGTTTAATGTTGTCTGGAAGTGATGCAGTGCGGACTGAAGCATTTGTCACACTTGCTGTACTTGTAATGCTATACTAGACTGACACTGCAAAGTGCCCTCTGCCATTCATCATATTGCAATCAAATAATCTGGTCGACTATGGCTAATTTTACACTGAGCACTATGCCCAAGCCCTTTACACTAAAATTAACATTACAGTAACTGCATCATAGAAGGAAAGCATCAAAGACTTAAAATAATATAAAAAAGAAAAACAGTCTGAAAAAGAATTCAAAATTTCCCTCTGCTGAGATATCTCAAAACATATCAAAAACAGAGATTGAATGAAACTAGAAATTAAGTGACAAGTGAATGCCGTCTTTATTTTTCCAAACAACTTGTGATATCCTCAGTCATCCCTCAAGAAGACATGGAGGCGGCAGTGGCATTATTTATTCTTCTATCTTCTTTTGTGTTATTTTTATTTGTAGAGGAGCTCTTGTACTTAGCATTATGGGCTTTGTGTGATTAAGTGCGCAAAATGACAAACAAGGTTGTCTTGCGTCCATCTTCTTCTTTCTTTAGTCGAATAATCATCTTTAGCAGACTCAATCTCTTTTAGCTAGTCTGTCAGTCACCAATACCAAGATCCCCAATAAGCCGCATTTGTCAAACTAAACACTTGATCTGTATGGAGGCATCAGCTGGAGGCGAGGTCTAAGAAGCTAGATGAAAGTTTCAATCAGGATTTAAAGAGGACAAATTTATTATCTGGAGATTTGCAGTCGCTTTTCCGAGTTAATCCAAAGATCTTCCCCCTCAAATATGTTCACAAAGCCATTCAGTACATGTACTTACTTCAAGTTAAGTGCTGACTGTGTTGCCTGTTGGCAAAGACTGCTGCCCTCACAGCTCTAATGACAGCTGTAATTTGGTGCTTTGTGGCCTTTTTATTTTTCTGTTTAGTTTTGAAGGCCAGGTATTTTGGCAATTGCACTTGATTTTTTTTTTTTTATGAAAGCCTTGTCCATCTATCTACCAACAGTAACCTTATAATTCTTAGGGTAGATTTGATGTTACCCATGATATTCTTCTGGTAGAAAAAACACCAAACTTGTTGGTATATTTAATATACATATTATAGGTATGTGTTATTATAGTTTATACATTTATATTAGTACAAATAAATATAGTAATAGAAATAAAGTATATATAACACACAATGGAAGGCAAAGGGCAACCCAGTATGAAAGCCCAAAAGTCTTCTTTATTACCAAAAATACAGATAGAAAAGGATTTAAAAGCAGCAACAAATTATAATATACATATATTTCAAAAAGTTCCTAAAATACAAATCTTAAACCCTGTCTGATTATGTGTCTGTTACACTTGCCTAGCACACACTCTTTTCCACTCACCTCCACCTCTTCCTCTCTTTTCACTCTCTGGGCTTACTTCTGCTTGCTTACCAGCTCCAGATTCATTGGAGGACTATAAGGAAGGGACTTTTTAAGTTTATACCAGGAACATTCTGGGAACAATATTCATATCCCTACAAGGCTCAGGATTCCACTGTAGAAATTGTGGGGTCCACCTGGCCAGAGCTCCACCTAGTGGCTCAAAATGTTCCTGTAGCGCTGAACCCCAGTACCTATTGAAAATCATCAGCAGGGATTAAATAGTGTATAGTGGAGGCTCCCTGCTGCCTCAAATGCGTTCATATTCACACACACATATGTCTACTTACAGGTGTACATTATAGGGTCCCAAACAGGAAAATGTAGTCAATTTTAAAATATTAAGTCAATTTCTGACTACAAGAAGCCAAATCTGAAATACTGTTAACAAAGCTACTTTCTAAATGTATAATAAAATCTAATGCAGTATGTACAGTCGTGGCCAAAAGTTTTGAGAATGACACAAGTATTGGTTTTCACAAAGTTTGTCTTTTTGTCAGATGTTTCTATGGTATACTAAAGTATAATTACAAGCATTTCATAAGTTTCAAAGGCTTTTATTGACAATTATATTAAGTTTATACATTAAGTTTATTTACAGTGTTGGCCCTTCATTTTCAAGACCTCTGCAATTCACCCTGGCATACTGGGCCAAATCCTGACTGATGGCAGCCCATTCTTGCACAATCAATGCTTGGAGTTTGTCTGAATTTGTGGGATTTTGTTTGTCCACCCGCCTCTTGGGGATTGACCACACATTCTCAATGGGATTAAGATCTGGGGAGTTTCCTGGCCATGGACCCAAAATTTCAATGTTTTGTTCCTCAAGCCACTTAGTTATCACTTTTGTCTTATGGCATGGTGCTCCATCATTATGGAAAATTCATTGTTCATCACCATACTGTTCTTGGATGGTTGGGAGAAGTTGATCTCGGAGGATGTTTTGGTACCATTCTTTATTCATGGCTGTATTCTTAGGCAAAATTGTGAGTGAGCCCACTCTCTTGGCTGAGAAGCAACCCCACACATGAATGATCTCAGGGTGCTTTACTTTTGGCATGACATAGGACTGATGGTAGTGCTCAACTTTTCTTCCCCAAGCGATCTTTTTTATGCATGCCCCAAACAAACAGAAAGGGGATTCATCAGAGAAAATTACTTTACCCCAGTCCAATCCCTGTATCTTTTGCAGAATATCAGTCTGTCCCTGATATTTTTTTTGGAGAGAAGTGGCTTCTTTGTAGCCCTTCTTGACACCAGGCCATCCTCCAAAAGTGTTCACCTCACTGTGTGTGCAGATACACTCACACCTGCCTGCTGCCATTCCTGAGCAAGCTCTGCATTTATGGTGCCCCGATCCCGCAGCTGAATCGATCCTGGCACTTACTGGACTTTCTTGGGTGCCCTGAAGCCTTCTTCACAACAGCATGGAAATTGGTTTTTTGGTATTAAGTTCATTTTCATGGCAAAGAGGAACTTTGCCATAAATTGCAATTCATCTGATCACTCTTCATAACATTCTGGAGTACAGTAATCCCTCCTCGATCGCGGGGGTTGCGTTCCAGACCCCCCGCGATAGGTGAAAATCTGCGAAGTAGAAACCATATGTTTGTTTGGTTATTTTTATATATTTTAAGCCCTTATAAACTCTCCCACACTGTTTATAAAGATTCCCCGCAGAGTTAGACAGCATAATCCCTTTGTATTCTCTTAGATATTAGGTAAGATTCATTGAAATTATGTATATAAACACACTGTTTATATACAGTAAAACCTAAATATTATTTTAAAGATATTGAGTGTCTCCGATATCACATATGTTACAGCCATTATGATAGACAGGCCACCAACAATAAATACGTACAATGCAAGAAAAATAGTATACAGTAAATGTGTGTACAGTGACACTAAATGTACGTACATGTATTAAGCAC
Organism: Polypterus bichir lapradei; assembly: GCA_026402145.1. Classification (NCBI taxonomy): domain Eukaryota; kingdom Metazoa; phylum Chordata; class Cladistia; order Polypteriformes; family Polypteridae; genus Polypterus; species Polypterus bichir. The sequence goes on along the minus strand of JANRMT010062814.1, from coordinate 88,550,495 downwards.
TGTAAGAAGAAAATTATGGTTACTCACCAACAATGACACGATGACTTGTCCGATAACAATGAGTTTAATTTTACTGCACAACAAAGGAGAGCATTACAGCCCTTGTAAAGGAGCCACTTCAGGCGATTGTGTAGCACTGCCGTTGTTCTTCTTCTGGCAGTCTTCAATCCAAATCCCTAAAGCAGATTCCATCCAGACTACTGCCTTATTACATCCACTTACAACTCGTTTTGCACCCTGGTTAAAAGGACACTGCAGCCGTAGATCTTATATTCCTTTCCTACTTTTTAAATAAAAAGAATCGTAGCCTTCAACAAATCCAAAACGTTTAACTTTTCGGCAATCGTTAACATCTTCTTCTTGCGCTTGGGCACGGCCCCTGAAGCAGAAGCAGATCGTTTTGGAGCCATAATGAAGGGCTTGACTATGCACAAAGATAAACACAAAAGAGCACAACTCTTTACACAGCGAAACACGTTGATGCTGAATGAGCGAGACGAGACTTCCTGGTTAACACTGCATTCAGCACGCAGGAACTCAACTGCGTGCTCTGATTGGTTAGCTTCTCAGTCAGGAGAACTTAACTGCGTGCTCTGATTGGTTAGCTTCTCAGCCATCTGCCAATAGCGTCCCTTTTATGAAATCAACTGAGCAAACCAACTGAGGAAGCATTTACAGGAAGTAAAAAGACACATTGTCCGCAGAACCCGCAAAGCAGCGAAAAATCCGCGTTATATATTTAGTTATGCTTTCATATAAAATCCGTGATAGAGTGAAGCCGCGAAAGTCGAAGCGCGATATAGCGAGGGATTACTGTATATGCAAATTGCCACCATTAAAAACCGCAGCAGCAAACTTTGTGAAAATTAATATTTGTGTCACTCTCAAAACGTTTGGCCACAACTGTATGTAAATAGAATGCATTTCTGAATATTTCAATTCACAGCTTGTATTTTCAAATCTGATATATATATATATACATGTACACATATATAAGGTCAATGTCAAAGTCAATTTTATTTATATAGCACATTTAAAACAACATAGGAATGCTGTGGCCAAAGTGCTTTACAATCTATACTAATAAAAGGCAAAGCCCTCACTGACTGACTGACTGACTCACTCACTGACTCACTCACTGACTCATCACTAATTCTCCAAGTTCCCGTGTGGGTAGAAGGCTGAAATTTGGCAGGCTCATTCCTTACAGCTTACTTACTAAAGTTAAGCAGGTTTCGTTTCGAAATTCTACGTGTAACGGTCATAACGGTCGACAACATCCGCCATTTTGAACCTTCTTATTTATGGCACCATCTTCACGAAATTTGGTAGGCGGCTTCCCTGCGCTACCCGAAACCGATGTACGTACTTATTTCAGTGGTATGACGTCACTGTCAGCCGCCATATTGAACTTTCCAACATCACTAATTCTCCAACTTTCCGTGTAGGAAGAAGGCTGAAATTTGGCAGGCTCATTCCTTACAGCTTACTTACAAAAGTTAAGCAGGTTTCATTTCGAAATTCTACGCGTAACGGTCATAACGGTCGACAACGTCCACCATGTTGAACTGTCTTATTTATGGCCCCATCTTCACGAAATTTGGTAGGCGGCTTCCCTGCGCTAACCGAAACCAATGTATGTACTTATTTCGGTGGTATGACACCACTGTCATCCGCCATATTGAACTTTCCAACGGACTTTGTTACTTATGGGCCCATCTTCAAGAAATTTGGTATGCGGGTTCCCAACACTAACTGAATCCTACTTGTGTACATATATACGTCCATAGCCTGCAGCTCGGTCACCATGTGAGGCGCCGTTGGGTCCCCCATCCAAATGCCTCCCACGTTGTTGGCTGCCTGCCTATATAGGGCCGTCTGTCGCTCTGGTCTCTACATTCCTTTCCTTGCTTCGCCACGGGATTCACGTCTCCATGCTGATAACTACAGCCTTTTTATTTAATCCACGGCTTCTCCGCTGTTTTATTGTTCGTTTATTACGATTATAGTTATTGTGTAGGTATTTTAGACTTACTTTACATTGTTCAGGTACCCATTTCCTTTATCGTTCCAACCATACCCCTATATAACATGTCTATCGAGGTGATCACCATCGATCAAAGAACTGCCACTTACCGAGTGGTTTCCACCCGGAGATGGCACCTACCTTTTCCATTCTCTTTGTTACATATTGGATTGTCATATCAGGCTCACTTTTGATATCCGGAGGAACATTGTGTCTTATGTATTGAATGACTGGGACAGGTTCAAGGTGTGGACTGATGACGGTACAGGAGATAATTATACTACACAGGAGCACTATAAGAGTGAAATGCTTAAGCCCTTCACCTATGGTTCTGCATGTGAGTTTATGGCTTCCGCTGAATTGTTCGGTTGTCGCTTTCAAGTGTACCGAAATGGCCAAATATTTTACACCTTTGGACAACCGCCAATGCCTCTTAAACATCTTAGATTCGCAGGAGACGATTTCAGTAGTGGACACTTTGATGTTTATGAATGTTTAAACTCTCAAAAGCTGGATGTGAAGTTATCGATGAAACCGGTTGTATGGTTACAACGCTTGACAGATGCCGAATGTCACTTCAACACAAGTCCTGCAAATACTGTCGTAATTGAAACAAACCATGAAACTCAAACCGATTGTGACAGCAGCAATCCAAACTGTGAGATTTGAAACAAGATTACTTTTCACATGGCCAACTGTACGTTGCATGCTCAAGAGTAAGCTCAGCGCACAGCTTGATCATATTACAACTGGAGGGCCGAAATGACAATGTGGTATACAAAGAGATCCTTAACAAATAATTATTGGTATATTTTCCCTCAGTTTAAAAAGGTTTGATTTTATTCTTAATAAAAATTTTAAGGCAGTACTTCGCCGCTGCGAAGAGCGGGTATTTTGCTAGTAATAGAATAAAAGAAAAACATACAATTAACATGAATAACATAAATAGAAATAAAATAAATGAACATAAATAAAATAAATAATAAATAGAAATAATGTTACATAATCACAATGAGGAAACCATCAGTATTACTGAAGGTCACAGAATGCAAGTGAATAGAAATGAGTTTTTAATCTTGTTTTGAACAGTTCAGTTGTAGACGACTCCTTTATATGATGAGGTAAAGAGTTCCACAGGTGAGGCGCAGCAGCTGCAAAAGCTCTGTCCCTCTTAGTTTTACACTTGGTACGAGGGACAACAACAGAAAATTGACCAGAAGATCTAAGCACTCTAGATGTCTGGTGTAAAACACACAATTTGGATAAAGAGGCAGGAGCAAGCCCATGTAAAGATTTAAAAACTAGCAACAAGATTTTAAAATCAATTCGAAAACTGACAGGCAGCCAGTGTAAAGAAGCAAACATTGGAGAATAAGAATCAGACTTCCTTGCCCCAACCAGAAAGCGAGTGGCAGCATTCTGGACCAACTGTAACCTGTGTATCAGGGATTTGTTAATCCCAGAATACAGCGAGTTGCAGCAATCAAGGCGAGAAAAGATAAAAGCATGAGTAGCTTTCTCAAGATCCCTAGAAGATAAAAAAGGCTTGATCATATCTAATAGACGAAGCTGGAAAAAGCAACTCTTGACTACAGAATTAACTTGTTTCTCAAAAGAGATGTTACTGTCAAAGATAACACCAAGACTGCTGACTTGAGGTTTGCAAAAGACAGAGAAAGAGTCGAGAAGTCCAAGACCAATTTGGGCTTTAGCTAATGGACCCACTATAAGCACCTCTGTTTTATTTTGATTCAGATCAAGAAAATTATTAGCTATCCAGGATCTTAGTTCAGAAAGACAGTTGTGCAGTTGATTTATTGCAGAGTTGCAGACGTGAATATAAACCTGTGTATCATCAGCATAGAAGTGAAAAGAAATGTTAAATTTCCTAAAAATAGCTCCAATAGGGTGAAGGTATATAGAGAACAAAATAGGACCCAAAATGGATCCCTGAGGAACGCCACATTTAAGAAGAGCAGTAGACGAAAAAGAGGAATTTAAAGTCACTGAAAAATGTCTTCCAGTTAGATATGACCTGAACCAGTTAAGAGCAGCCCCTTTAAGCCCAACAAGATGTTCAAGCCGCAACAGCAATATCTCATGGTCAATAGTGTCAAAGGCAGCAGACAGGTCAAGTAGGACAAGGAGTACATGTATATTAAAGTGAATATACCGTATATATATTATGGGCCACCAGCCACCCCATCCCCGACACAGAAAGATGTGGGACACAAGTGCAAACACACACTTTTATTTTTTCTTTGTTTTTCCCATGGGAAACGTCCTCCCCTGTTTCTCAACAGTACAGCACAATCACAAGCACAACAAACACATTTCAGCCCAAAACCTTTTGTTCTTCTTTCTTTCTCTGTTGCCTCCACTCCTCCTGGCAAGCTTCGTCCTCTTCCACCCGACTCTGGCTCCAGGTGTAGTGTCTGCTGGCTCCTTTTATAAGGCACCAGGAAGTGATCCAGGTGCTTGTTGACCAACTTCTAGCAGTACTTCCAGGTGTGGTAGGACTTCTGCAACCCAGGGCTCAGCAGTAGCTGAAGCACCCTCTGGCGGCTCCCATGGATCCCAACAGGGCTGCCCCAAACTCCAACTCCCATGGAACCCTGTGGAAGTCCAAGGCACCACTGCAACCCACGGGGGCTGCCATCTAGCACTCTGGGGGAGGTAATACTCTGGATACGCTCCCTCCAGTGTAGGAGCGACCTGGCCGGGCAAGGACCTTGGCTGTACACCACAATATATATCCACTATATACAGTATATACAGTATACACACACACCCACACAGGTCCAACAGAGCGTTGCCCTGTTCAGTTGTTTTTTGATTGGCATCTTATACAGTACTGAATTCAGTTGAAGTGATTATAAGGTATGATGACAATAAAATGATTTGTTTGTGTTTAGAAAAACTAAGATATATAAACCACATAAATTCTACAATGTATTAAACACAAACACCAGAGAAAGCCAATTTTCAGTGTGAAATGCTAACAAAACCAACATATTAGAATGACATTTTGAAGCTCAAGATTTTATGCTCATCCTTGTATTCATAAATATTTGAAGCTTTATGACCATGTCTTTTTTGTATCTACTGTATATTTCTACATATACATATACAATGCTGGATTTTTATAGTAAAATATACAATCTGAATTTTTAAAAATGATGTCTAAACTTTTCTTTTTAAATTACAAGTTGACCTGCATTAAAGTTCTTCAAGTGAAATCAAATAAACAAATCTATACATATTTAATATATGCACATATATATTTATATGACATATTATGTACAGTATGCATATTTTTTGCGGTATGTAGCTTTTATGGACCATTGTTAGATTCACTGTATGCCATTTGGATTTAATGCTTTTGTGCTGACAGCTGCTACTGCATTTTAAAAAAGCTAAAATCAATAACCTGATTATGTTTTTATTTCAAGGGTCAAAATGTTCTTTATTTTAAAGAAACATCAAAGATTTAATTTTTTTCTGGAAATTAAAGTTTTTTTTTAAGGTAAGTTTATTTTTACAAATTATATAGCCAATTAAATTTTATAACATTAGAATATACTTTAGAGTTTAATTCAAGCTAAATATTAGTATTTTTTATTTTTATTAAACCTTTATTTAATAGGTACACTGCATATTTTTGCTTTTATGCCATTCTCCTTTCAAACTGAAACCCTTTAATCCTTTAGTACTTTATACTTTGCTTCGTACTTTTTTCTTTTGACAGCTCTGATTTGATAGATTGAAGCTTCACAGTTTTTTTCTAATAGCACTTAATATTAATTTAAATATTTGTTATTATGAAATTTGTCATAACTTTGCAGACTAATATGTAATATTTGGAATGTTGCTTATTTTATATTTTCTTGTTTTACAATAACACTTCAATTTAATTTCTTTTTTTTTATCAAAGAGGATCAACTCATTTAAATCCTCTGTTTCCTCGCAAGCTGGTGAAAAATAAATACACCCCTTAAATTGTTTTGATTTTTATTCTCTAGTAATAGGAAACAAACCTCTTTGGACAAGTCTATTTTTATTGATGGTGTAAAAATGTAATGTCACTCTTCCACCAGCAGTATCAACCAGCTTTATGAAAGCTAAGTCTTCTTTCTGTTTTGTATCCATTAAAGTTTTTTTTTTTCTGTATGTTCTTGTAACCAGCTTTAATAATTTGTAATACGTTTATCCACTGATCTTCATGTAGAAACTTGAAGACAGTCTTGTGAATGTCTTCATCAAGGCTGTGGTGAGTCCAAGATCACCGGCTGGCTTCAGCCTGTGTGGCCTGCAGATATCACACCTGTGCTCAAAGTTTTACTTGTCTGCATGACATTTTAAACACACACTGTATTTGTTTCACTTTGTAAGTCAGAACATTTATTGACAATGTTCAGTAACCGGGAACAACATGACTTGGAACTTCAATCGCTAAAAAAATACCACATATATGAATATCAAATAAGAAAAAATAAGCTAAAGCTGTGCAGAAATATTTAAATGACAAGTAACAGTTCCTTCGTGGCTGTCCTTTTAGGAGGGCCAGCATTATTTATTTTCTTGATAGCAGAATCTAGACGTTTGACATTGGTTGAAAACAAAGGAGGCAACTAGATCCATGGACATAACTATTCTGTAATTGTAGACATAGCAAGGTCTTCAAGAGAATTTCATTGAATGGATGCTTAGCGATCTTCAATATTTCCTGTCTGTAGATTATCTTCCAAGCTGTAGATTTGCCACCATCCGATTGTTTGAAAATGACAAATTTCTTTTACTCTAATCACAATGTCTTACCACAAATGCAAGTACTGACAAGAAACCTCACAATGCATTAGTTTTAACATCCACATGCTTAGATGATCACTAGCACGTTTTGGTGCAGCTGGCTCTAGTTAGCCTCCTAATTGTGATGACAGAACTAAGGGTGCACTTACTTTATCACACAAGCATACTGAATGCTGGCTAATTGTTTTTTTACAGTTAAAAAGACATTGTTGAATTATCCTACTTCTGTCCATTAACTGAATATGGAGACATCCAGGTTTCAGTTTTGTTTTTTATAGACACTACTTAAAGTTTTATATTACAATTTTTAAATATTTTTTCAAAAACACTTTATGTGCTGCTCCAGGGATCTCCTTTTAGTGGATTATTTTTGACAGGTTAAAGAGACTCATGCGGAGGAAATGCCATCAGCTCAGCAGTTGTTGATTTCTTTTCTTTATGGGACAAGAGAACTCCAGCACGAGTGGTGCAATTATTTATCAGCCTGCGGATTTCAAAAAGTGGTGTTCGGGTGGAGGTCAGGCGTCACTGCTGCAATTTCCTTTCGGCGTGAATCAAATGATTGCCCAAAGTCCCTTTGCAGCTGATGGTCTGCATCTTTCTAATTGGAGCATACGGGATTAAAGTGCTGATCCCTTTGGGTAAAAAGGTCAGCACCTAGAAGTGGCTTTGTCAGAGCCTCCTGTCGCCCATAAGCTTGTCAGAGTGTTTGGGGGGGTAGATGGCCACACAGACCACTTGAGAAGAGCACACACACTGCTGGTCTTTATGAAGAAGCTGGTGTGCTAATGAGTCACTCCATTGTGTTGGAAGAATCCACACATGAAAGCAAACAAGGCCTATCCTGAAGCTTTGATCCTCCAAGTGTACGGTCACTTATAAATTCAATTTGGAGTTTACAGCAAGGAAAGCCTTGGTGTAGCAATGACTAAGTGGTATGACCATTATTTTCTTCAGGCCATGAAAATGAAAAAATCCAAGTTAGATTGAATCAAAAGGCGGCTTCCAGTTTGTGTCCAGTGTGGACAGGATAAGCACATTGTGTTTCCGAATTTGACTATGTGAGTGGGAAAATTGAATAGAAGGAGAAGAATGCAGCTAGAAGGGAAGTAGGAATTGTTTGTTCTGAATGCAATATCTGCACTATTCTAATAATGAACAAGCAAAGGTAAAATTCCACAGTTTAGCTTAAGGGTGGCACACTGGGAAAATCTTACATCTACAGGGACATGGGTTAGATTTCTCTCTGAAAAGAGTTTGTAGGTCTCCCTATGTCCATGGGATTTTTCTTTTTTCCAAACTTTTTTCCATTCTAATTTTCTTCTAAACACCAAAGAAGTTTGGCCTTAGGATAAATGAACCTGCTATGAGTGACTGTGGATTTGTGTATGGACTGATGTTCCATCAAGTGTTGGTTCCTGCTTCATTGATGCCCACAACTAGAATAAATGTTATTTTTAAACGAGTTTCCAAATGGCTGATGGGCATATATCACATGACTTTAAAGTTGTACTTCTTTCAGTACTTAGCTGTTTAATAGTGTCACAGATGAAACTGTTTGGCTGGCATCCTGGCTAGAATGGATGGCTCCTTCTTCAGCCAGGAAGCTATTGTTACAGACGAACATGCGTGGACAGTCATCCTGGCTGAGTTGGTTGCTGGTGCCCTTCCCGGCCAGAAGACCATAATGAAGGAGGGCCAAATGGAGGTAGTTTCTCAGTGCCATTTATTCCGCCTTTAAAAAGGATGGCAGCATCCTTGTGGTGAAAATCCCATTGGTATACCTGCAGGACATATTGGGAGATGTAGTTCTGAGGGACAGTCCAGTTTACAGGGTTACATGGGAACACTGTCCCTACTTTGGGGAACTTCTGCCTGACCAAGAAGTGTTTCCATCATGCATTGTGCTGGCACCAGAAGTGCTTCTGGGTCCAGGATAAAAGGAGCCGCATCAATTACATCTGGGTGCTGGTGCTGGGAAGAAGAAGACAACGCTCTCCTCAAGCAGTAAGAGAGGAATTAGAAAAGGAAGGAAGGATTCTGTGTTTGTGACAGAGGGAACAAGACCTGTGGAAAGGTGCTTTGTTGAATAAAAACACCTTTACTTGAACCCAGACTGTCTTTGTGCAGTTGTGTCTGAAGTTTTGGGGCCTACTAATGCCCTCTACAGGCCACACTAGTTTAAAGGAGAAACGTGAAGAAGTACATTAACAGCTGAGAGTTTATGTTGATTTCAAATACTTTCAGTAAAGCTATGTCTTTGTGTTACCTCGTGCAAGTTTTCTTTACTGGTGTTACTGGGTTGGGTAACATGTTGAGGTTGCACACAGTTTGAACACTAATTCTTATGTCAATGCCTTATGTCAATTAATTTGCTGAAGACGACAGGTTAAAATTATGCATTCAGTTGATAGAACAAACTTAGCTACATGAAGCAGTTAGAAATCTCAATCAGGTAAAATAAACAATAAATGATTCCATGACAAAGTAAGTAATCAAGTGGCTTTTCAGCCCACCGTCAGACATTAATCAAGGCTGTATATGAGAAAGATAAATCAGAAGCATAAAAAAATATCCAAACACAATACTTATCCAGCAAACAGTTGACAACAGAAGTCTCCAAACAGCAATGTATGAAGCTGAACCTGTAAAAGTATCTATTTAGATATTGTACTGTTGGGGTAATGATTAGCCCTTAACTTCTATTAGAATGTGTGGCCTTTTCAAACGTAGCCATAGCCGTTCTTGGTTTTTGCTAGATGTTCTAAAGTGTAGCCCTTTCAGGGGAAGCAATCTGAAGATGGAGCGACACATAAGTGAATCCCAGTAGGGACACCTCAGGAGCAGAGTGGCTTCTAGCCCCTGGTAATGTATCGAAATTGAGGTAGCTAGCCTTAGCCAGTGTTGAGATATTCTTGCTTTGTATTTATGCTTATCTGTGCTAAGTGAATGTTGAATATGTACATTTTGCAGGATATATGTGGGAATCAAGGCTAATAGTTTGGTCATTTCCAGTTTTAATTTGTCTGCCAATATAAATAAAAACCTTAGAGGTTAAGGTGCCTTTCCCGGACACTTTTACACCACAAAACAGAACCAATCATAAGCAACAGACCCCTCACAAAGGTATCTGATGACCCAAATGATTTAGAAGCACTGCTACTTAATCACTTACTGCTAATGAAGACACAGCCCAGCATACCTACTGGATGTTTTTCTAAAAATGAGCATAGCACCTGTATGTAACACATCAACTGCTATAAGTGTAAGAGACGACGTGTTGCAGGATTGGTTGTAAGATTTGTTTCCCCAAGTATAAGAGACACATCTTGCCTGTAGGGGTAGTCTTTAGACTCAGTGGTGTGGATAGCGTGGTTGGTATAGTGATTTCTCTTAGTATACCAAATAGTGGCTTGTGCTTTGTTTGTAAATATTTTCTTGCATATAAATAGATATTGATATCTTCTAGTAGTAGCAGTTTTCGTGATGGACGTATTTATACAGATTTTAAGTTTGCAGTGCACTTTGTTTTCCTTGTGTATATACACTTTATTTTCTTGTAAATATTTTTGTGATTCTTTGGACTTTGTTGTGTGTAGTTTCCTCCTGATTATTTTCTATCTTTAGGAAGACTACCATTTTTTGTATATACATTTTTGGCTTTATTTTTCATTTTGGGATTGTCAAAATTCACTGTAAATATTATTCACTATTTTTTGATTGGGACATTTTTTGTGTTTTTGTGCACCTGTAAATAAACCCACTTTTGTTTTGGAAAATACCACATTTTTATGTCTGTGTCTCCATGTCTGATTTCTCTCAAGTCTGATCCCAGTCGGTCCCGAACTACAAGACGCCCACTGTGTAGTCTGGTGCCAACCTTGCCACTACACGGGGTATCACAGGCAATAGCACTAACCAATGTGCTTCCAACATTTATATTGGGTATCCCAAAAATATGTCTCTGTAACCTTTTATTGCTTCTTGAATATCTCAAGTGAAATTTGTTATCCTCTTCTTTGTCTGCTTTAATAAGTGAACTATGGTGTTCCACTTGTGTCCGTGTAGGTTTTTCACCAATTTGTTGTCAATGATGTGCATATTAGGTTAATTGGCACTTCTACAAATTGGTAATTGTGAATGAATATGAGTCCTAACTGTGATAATGATGGCATCCCATAAGGTACTTTCCCAATGCAGGAATGTTTTTTTCAGGAATCAGGGACTTTTTAGAAACTCAGGAGCTTTTGTAGCATTCCCACTGCAGGATCTCAGGCCATTTGTAGTTCCCGGTACTTTAGTTAGCTCCTACTCCAGAATATGTACTTTTGATTCAACCAGGAAGTATAGTTGGTAATGAATTGTGCTGATTGGTTGACCACAAGCATTGGCATCAACTTACAAATTTCTTAATAGTTTGGACTTTGGAGAGTTATCAGTGTAAATGGAGCATTGCACTCACACTTGATAGCTGCCTTTCTGCTGTTTCGTGCCACCACATAGAAGCGAAAATGAGGGGAGGGAATCTGTAAACTCCTGAATGTGCTTTGTTTCATTTCTTCTTTGAATGTCACATATTTTGCATAAAGGTTATAGTTTGTGTTGTGCGGTAGAAGGCAACACACGAAAATGGCCAGGGACCATGAATGACCCTTTGGTTCCTGAAAACAAAGTTCCTGTGGTGAGAAAGCACCTATACATGGTTGGTTCCTTCCTTTTTCCTGATGTCTCTCTTTTAAGAACAGTCCCACATGTGGTTTTGTAATAGAAAAGTAAATAATAGATAGCTGTAGATACTGTATGTCTGCACTTCTTGTTTAGGTGGGTTACATTTCAAATTGCTTTCAGACTACAAAGATGGTATGCTTGCTTCTATTCTGCTTTGTGATTTTCATGTATTTTGAGTTGCAGAAAGTCTTGGAGAGCATCTGGTTTAGAAGGCTGGTGTCCTTCAACATATGCAATAAGATGCTGCAGATGTTCTATCAGATGGTTGTGGCGGGTGCCCTCTTCTACGCGGTGGTGTGCTGGGGAGGCAGCATAAAGAAGAAAGACGCCTTACGCCTGGACAAACTGGTGAGGAAGGCAAGCTCTATTGTAGGCATGGAGATGGACAGTTTGACATCCGTTGCAGCTAGCAGGCTCCTGTCAGTCATGGAGAATCCATTGCATCCACTGAACAGTATCATCTCCAGACAGAGGATCAGCTTCAGCGACAGACTGCTGTCACCGTCCTACTTCACTGACAGACTAAGGAGATCGTTTCTCCCCCACACTATGCAACTCTTCAATTCCACCGGGGTGGGGGGTAGTTTAACCATTAACATTATACAAAGTTATTGTCTGTTTTACCTGCATTTTTATCACTCTTTAATTTAATATTGTTTTTTATCAGTATGTTGCTGCTGAAGTATGTGAATTTCCTCTTGGGATTAATAAAGTATCTATCTATCTATCTATCTATCTATCTATCTATCTATCTATCTATCTATCTATCTATCTATCTATCT
>JANRMT010062814.1:88507263-88538140 GCA_026402145.1 Polypterus bichir lapradei | reverse complement strand
TCTATCTATCTATCTATCTATCTATCTATCTATCTATCTATCTATCTGGTTTGGGGACCGGAGGGTTGCAGGTCTGCTTTTCTTTTTTTTGGATGTCCATAGTGCATTTGGTCTCATTCAGATATAATCAATGGTCTGTGCAGGGGCAGGATGAGAATCAGCAAGTTCATATTAGAGGTCTCAGTTCTCAAAAACCTCTTCATTTAAGACAGCTACTCTTCTATTTTGGAGTCTTATTCTGGAGGTAAAGGAAATTGTGAGATCCACTAATGGACTGGTGTAATACTGGTGTTTCAGAGCCCAAGAGAAAGTGAGTCTGTTACAGGATCAGCATTCACAGTCAAAAACCTGAATTGTCACTTTGGCAAAAAGGGTTATGGAGGACAGGACCCCAGTTTGTGTCTGTAATGGGTGTGATTTCTGGAGAAAGTGATTTTGTTACATTGGTAAAAGTTTTTCACAGAGCAGTGCTTCATGTAAACACTTGATTTATTGGTCATCTCCTTTGTGTGTCTGTGGTTCTGAGTTTTGAGTGATGGCTGAAAGAAAGAGACCTTGGGTGCAAGGGCAGAAAAGATGTCCCCCCACAGATGTACGACATTCCCTTTCCATGATAATGTTAGACGCTTGTCGCTTCATGCCGATTTCAGAGTATCTGTTGCTTCTGTGGATTAAAAGGAGCCATTTGAGATGTTTTGGTCATCTAATGATACAATGAAGTAACAGGAAGTGCACAATGAGAAGCCAGAGGGTGCCTGTGAGATGTGCTCAGACTATGCAAGTGAAAGGAAAATGAAAATCAGATGGAAACATTCTCATGTTAATCCTTGAAAAATTGCAGATTTTAATTATATTACATTACATCTGTGTCATTTAGGTCTGTATTTCTTATCTACCTTCTTGGCAGAACCTTTTCCACAACATAAGGTGGTGTTATCTTTCTTATAAATTGATATCCAGGATTAAATTTCTTCAAAGAAATGGCAAATGAGCCATAAATATAGAAATAAATTTGGGCTATGCGGGGCTTTATGACAGTGAGGAAAACTCAGTTTAATGCTGCTAAGTTTCCAGCAGATTTTGGTGCATGTGGATCACATCAGAATTACCCATTAATTGAATTTTTACAAGACATTGAAAGAACATAATGGACTGGATGTGAAATCCCCAAGCATTTAAAGGCAGTTGGGCATCTTTTGTAAATGGTAATGTGGGCCTTTTGATTGCTTTTACAAGACTGTTGAAACTTAGCTTTGTGCGTCAGACATTTGCACAGTACAAAGACGGCAATGTGAACTTGGTAGCACAGAGGTAGACTGGAACAGGCAGTGCTGTTGTCAGTGAGATCCAGGAAAACATCTCCTACTAATCTAGCAGACATGCACCGCAAAGGGTGTAGGCAGCCAAGCTTGGCTGTCTTTCAGTGAAGTCTGTTGGTCCAAGTTTTATTTCAAATACTATGTAAGACTGATGGGAACATATTATTTAATTTATACTACAAACAGTGCAAACTTACTTTCTTGTTGTGCAGTTAAAGTGTGTGTCTGTGGCACATGTAACTTGTGAAGTGACAAACCTATTGAGATCAAGTTATTCCAAACCTGAAATGCTCTGTTCCCTCTAATGTTGAATACAATTTTTTTGTGGGATATGAAAGGGAATTGTTTTTCCCCCCTTAGTGATACAAAAAGATCCATTCCTGGAAAGATGCTTAAAATAAAAGGAGAAAAGGATTAGAGAGACTCTAGTTAGTAACCAAGTGTGTGTGCGAAGAGTAACGCAATTATTTCTAGTTCTTCACCTATTGCACTACCCTTGCAAGGAGACCTCTTTGATAGGTAACCAATGTAATGAAGCAAATTAGTCAGTTCCCTCTATCGTTTATTTTCTCCTCATATTTCTCTCTTATTAGACATGTCATTTTCACCTAGGTCTTTGATGACGAGGGTGGAGTGTCCATCGATCCGCCTTGTGAGTTTCACCTGGACTAGATTATGTACAGTATATATTCACTGCGGAGAGACCAAACATGACATTGGCACTACTAGCAAGCGAGTGCTAAATCTGTTCCATGTTTTATCTGAACATGTCCCCTTAAAGAAAACCCTATGAAGGTTTTGACAAAGCAAACACTCTGCATTTTCATGAAACTCCAGTAGACCCCTACATCCACTTCTCATAGATGCAGTCTTATTCTTAACTTGTGGATTTAGTTTGGCTTTTTTGAAAGTGAAAATGGGTCTGTGCAAAGTGATCTGAAATAATTGCAAATGTAAGATACAAAATAATTGATGGCATAAGTATTAACCCCCTTTAATATGACATATATAAATTAGCAGTGGTGCAGCCAATTGGTTTTATAAGTCACATAATGAGTTCAATCGCGATCATCTGTATGTAGCTGAGGGGCTTCATTGGATTGTCATCTAAATGTACCTTATCTTGAAATTCCAACAACTTATGTTGAATTAGTATCCTGACCTAACCAAAACAATGAAGACAAAAGAACATGTCAAGCATCTCAGTGGAAAGGTGATTGAAAAGCACAAGTCAGGGAATGGAGAGAACAACATATCCAAGTCACTGAAAATCCTTAGGCTTACAGTTAAATTAGACATTAAGAAATTGAAAAATTATGCTATAGCTATAAATCTGCTCAGAGCATTCTGCTCACAAAAACTGAGTGATCATGTAAGAAGACTAGTGAGGGAGGCCACCAAGACACCTCTGATAACTCAGAAGGAGTTACAAGCTACAATGAAAGAGGCTGTAGGGACTGTGCAGACAGCAACTGGATCCAGGTGCCTCATCATTCAAAGCTTTATGGGGGAGTGGCAAAGAGGAAGCCACTGTTAAAAAACCCATAAGACATCTTGGCTTGAGTTTGCCATGTGGCACATAGGAGACTCTGAAGTTAGCTGGAAAAAGACTGTAATGTCTGATCAGAGATCAAAAGGGAGCTTTTTCCCCATCACATTAAACACCATGTTTGAACACTGCACATTAACAAAAAATGCACCATCCCTACCGTGAATTATGGTGGTGCCAGGATCATGCTGTGAGGTTGCTTCTTTGCAGTAGACACTAGAAGGCTTGTGAGGGTAAAATGAATGCAACAAAATACGGGACATCCTGGAGGAAAACATGATATGGTCTGTAAGAAACTAGCACCTTAGGGGAAGATTTCTTTTTATTGGCAAAAAAAACAAAGTTAATGTCCTAAAGTGAGTCCAGATCTCACTCCAACTGAGAATTTGTGGCTGAACTGGGGAAAAACTGTTCACTTGTGATCCCCATGAAACTTGACAGTGTCTGAGGAGCTCTGCAAAGCAGAACTGGGAAAAGCTGCAGTGTCTAAATGTGCAAAGGTGATAGAGAAAGAGAACTGTGCACACATTTTCAACGCAGTCATGGCTGACAAATGAGCATCTACTAAATACTGACATGAAGCGCTTGGTATTTGTTTGATCAGTTATTTTGTGTTTCATGTTTGTGATTGTTTAAGGGCCATCAAAGGGACCTGTTTTCACTTTAATATTAAAGAGTTTTTGTTTCTGTTGATATTGTTGCAGTAATGTGTAAGAAAAGAAGAACTACAATTGTCTAAAAAGAAAAATAATCAATTGAAATGAAATGAAAAGTTTGTAAACATAACAAAATACTATAGGCAGACATAAATAGCAAAAAACTACATCAAATTAATATGCAGTGAGGCCCCTGATTCCCTTCGAAAACTGCACCAGTTCTGTAAGGTACACTTTTGTGTTGTGCTGTTTTATTAGAAAGGAAGCAGGCTGCCTGTTCTGGGAGAACTTACCATAGTTGTTCTTTGGCCATCTTGGTTGCTTCTATCTTTCCAGTTAGCCCCAGATAGCCTTGATGATATTGAGATCAGGGCTCTGCGGAGACCATACTATCTGTTACAGAACATCTTGTTAATCTTTTTAATGAAGATATTTCTTTATGATGTTGGCCTTATGTTTGAGGGCCATGGTCTTCATACATAATGATGCTGGGACCAATCATACATCTCCCTGATGACATTACATGATGGATGAAAATCTGGTTGTACTTTTCAGTATTGAGGATTCCATTACATCTTACCAGATCACCAACACCATTTGCAGAAATGTAGCCCCAAATCTGCAGGGACCCTCTGCCATGCCTTACTGCTGGCTACAGGCACTCATCCAAGTAGTACTCTCCAGCTCTTCTATGGACAAACTGCCTCCTGCTTGAGCCTAACATTTCAGTCTAGTTTAGCGCAAGATGAATTTTTTATTAACTTATTTTAGTAACAACTCTTCCATGAAGACCACTTCTTACAGGACTTTTCCAGACTTTAGAGGGATGTATGTGAAATCCCATGGTTTCTGTGATTTCTTGTAATTTCTCAATGGATATTACTTTGATGTAATTCTCATCTCCTTTACTCATTGTTTATGGCTGACTACTGCCTTTCTTGATTTCAGCCTTGTCTAGTTGACTGTGCTTCTTCAGAAGAGCTTGGATATCACCTTGTGCTGATGATGAGAAGTATACCGAAAGTACATCTTATTACACAATTATAGTTTGTCTTTGCTGTAATAGTCACTAGTTACATTTTGAGTGAATTAATTTTAATAGAGGGTTCTATTCCCATTCATTCAACCAATCCATCCATCCATCTTGCAAAACCACTGATCCAGAGTAGGGTTGCTAGAACCTATCACTGGGAGCATAGGGTGCAAGGCAGGAACAATCCCTGGACCAGGTGCACCAGTCTTTCTCAGGATGAACACACACTCACAAACACACATTAGGGCTAATTTAGAATCACCAATCCACCTAACATGCATGTTTTTGGTCTGTGAGAGAAAATCAGAGCAGCCAGAGGAAACACACAATATGCAAACTCAGAGTAGGAAGCATCCAGGATATGAACCCTGGTCTAACTTGTTGTGAGGCACCAGTGCTACTACTGTGCCACCCCACCCATTCAACCATTTTCTGAATATGCTCATGAGGCTTTAGAATTATGTTTGACTATATTCACTATAGCTTCAAATGCAAGACAAGAATCAACTCCAGGTGAGCAGGGTGCACTCATGTACACTCACTTTGATGCGCAGCAGGCCAACTTAGGGTCTCCAGTGAACTTTACAAGCTTGTCTTTTTGATAGACCCATGGGCATGTAGGAAGAACCTGCAAGCTCCATGTAGATATTTACCATGTAAAGATCGGAACCCTTGTCTTAATCATTGCATTGCATCACCCAACCTCTTTACTCTTGAAAACTTTAAAAAATCAAGGAAGCCTTTATTATATCATAATGATATACTCCTCTATTAAATAATTTGATGTTGCTATGGAATTGATAATGAAAAAAGTATTGTTTAACCTACATTTTTGCTTGTTTTTTTGACAGTGAAAAAATCTGAAATAACTAAGTTACAATTAAAAATTAATGTTTTTTTAAAACATGGTAACCTAATTATAAAATGAGCCGTGACCATTTCTATGCTATAATATGGTTTTGTGATATATCGAGATTATCAAAGGCAATGACAAACTGCCTACAGCCTTTAAGCTTTTGGTAACAGTGAGCTTTATGAAATGTGCCAAATCATTATAAATTTTTATAATATAATAGCAGTGGTACAGAGCACGTGAAATTCTTACTTGCAGGTTTTGCCAACATGCACCATGTCACCACTCTCCAGCCCTATGATAAATACATGCAAATAGTCCTGTGCCATTTCCCAAAAATAATGAGTGATGGAAGCGATTGTACAAGATGGTTGAGGTCCTTGATGATCCTGTTTTCCTTTCTAATGCAGTGCGTGCAGTATATGTCCTGATGAGAAGACAGCTGGGTGTCAGTAATAGTTTGTGCTTCCTTAATTATGCTTTACAGTTTTGGTTAGGCTACCAGGGAAGACAAAACTCCACTGTGTACCTGTGTAAGTTAACATGAACAGATGGAGAAATCTGAGCGTTCGCCAGACATCTTATTGCAGTTACTTAATGAGTTGTCATCTTACTGGTATCGTGGTCCTAATAAGACTTACAAAGCATCAGTAATTACACTGTAGAATAGGTGTCATGTGTAGTGCATCCATTAGACACTCACTGCTATGTAACAAGATATTAAAAAAGGCTTTGTTAAGCAATAAGTGTCTAAGAGATGCAAGCTCTTACAGTTCATATTCTAAAGTTTGGCCAAGCGTTCACTGAATGAGGTGTGGTCAGATGAATTCCTGTGTGTCAGTGGCCCACCAGCAGACAACACTATTAATGTGATCTCACTTTCAGTGAATTCCTAAAGTCATTCTAAAACTAGAGAATGACCCCGTCAAACATAACAAGAGTTTACATGATTTTTCAAAGAAGTATCGGGCGTGCTAATTGATAATGTTCTTGACATAGTAAATTTGTCATTAGATACGGGGGTCTTCCCAGACTGTCTTAAGGCTGCTGTAGTTAAACCCGTACTTAAGAAACATAATCTCGACCCCTCAGCTCTTGAAAATTTTAGACCCATCTCTAACCTGCCTTTCTTAAGTAAAAGAAGGCAGTCATTATGCAGTTAAATGACCACCTAAATAAACATGCTATTCTTGATAAATTTCAATCGGGTTTTAGAACAAATAGCAGAGAAACTGCACGCGTTAAAGTAGTAAATGATTTGCGGGTAAATGCAGACAGAGGCCATTTATCTGTTTTCATTCTCTTAGATCTGAGTGCCACATTTGACACCATTGATCATAATATTCTTAGAAATCGCCTTAGTCAATGGGTGGGCCTCTCTGGCAGTGTCTTAAATTGGTTTGAATCCTACCTGGCAGGGAGAAAATTCTTTGTTAATTGTGGTAATCACAACTCAAAGACACATGATATCTGATATGGTGTTCCACAAGGCTCTGTCCTGGGTCCGCTGCTCTTCTCAATCTACATGCTTCCGTTAGGTCAGATTATCTCGGGGCACAATGTGAGCTACCACAGCTATGCTGATGACACACAGCTGTATTTATCAATAGCACCTGATGACCGCGATTCACTTGATTCACTAACACAATGTCTGACTTGTATCTCAGAATGGATGAATAGTAACTTTCTCAAGTTAAATAAAGAGAAACCTGAAATCTTAGTGATTGGCAATAATGGATACAATTAGGCTATTAGAAATAAACTGGCTACATTAGGATTAAAAGTCAAGACGGAGGTAAAAAGCTTAGGGATAACCGTTGAATGTAATCTAAATTTTTAATCGCGTATTAATCAGATCACTAGGACAGCATTTTTTCACTTAAGAAACATAGCTAAAGTTAGACCTCTTATATCATTGAAAGAGGCTGAGAAATTAGTTCACGCGTTTGTTTTCATTTGACTAGATTACTGTAACGCACTCCTCTCAGGACTACCCAAAAAAGACATAAATCGGTTGCAACAAGTGCAGAATGCAGCTGCTAGAATCCTAACTAGAAAAAGAAAATCTAAGAACATTTCTCCAGTTTTGATGTCACTACACTGGTTACCTGTGTCATTCAGAATTGACTTTAAAATTCTGCTTATGGTTTATAAAGCCTTAAATAATCTCGTCCCATCTTATATATCGGAATGTCTGACACCTTATATTCCAAATCGTAACCTCAGATCCTCAAACAAGTATCTCCTTAGAATTCCAAGAACAAAACTTAAAAGTGGTGAGGCGGCCTTCTGCTGTTATGCACCTAAAATCTGGAATATCCTGCCAATAGGAATTCGCCAGGCTAATACAGTAGAGCACTTTAAAAAACTGCTGAAAATACATTACTTTAACATGGCCTTCTCATAACTTCACTGTAATTAAAATCCAACTCATTATAATAACTATTCATGGTGGCTCTAAAATCTGTACTAACCCCTACTCTCTCTTCTGTTTCCTTTTCCGGTATCCTTTTGGTGGTGCCACCATCTACTCAAAGCACCGTGATGGTCCAATAATGATGGATGGATTAAAAGCCAGAAGTCTGTATGACCATCAACATCAAGTGACTCTGTGAGAACCCTAAATACAAAGAGTACTATTTCATTTATGTTAGGTAGAATAGAGGGGACTGGGAACCCCTGCAGATTTTTTTTTTTTTTTTCTCCAGCCGTCTGGAGTTTTTTTTTTGTTTTGTTTTTTCTGCCCACCCTGGCCATTGGACCTTACTCCTTTACTATGTTAACTAATGTTGTCTTATTTTAATTTCTTATTTTGTCTTTTATTTTTCTTTTCTTCATTATGTAAAGCACTTTGAGCTACTTTTTGTATGAAAATGTGCTATATAAATAAATGTTGTTGTTGTTGTGAAGGTGCATATTTTAATAAGCACAGAATTGAAATGCTTGTTATATTTTCCAGTCAATTAAAAAGAAAAAAGACATTTTACTTGTTCCTGTTTCTAAGATAGTAAATATGCGCCATTGACAAACAGAAATGGTAAACAGAATTGCCATCACAAATGGTAGCTGCCTGGTGGGATACTGGACAGTCTGTAACTCTGCACTTCCCTACCCTGTAATTTGTGGCCAGTTCAACAGTGGATGACAAGTAATGCAGTGCACTCTAAGGCTCCCTGTGGTAAATGAGTGAGCTCATCTGTTGATAGGACTAGATTTATTACAGTAGAAAGAATATTACAGCAACGCTGTCAGATAAACTTTCCTGGTAGACTAAAATAACATCAGCAAGCTTACTTAAAAGTGGTCTTGATGTTTACTTTTCTTGATAAACCCCTTGTGCAAATTATTTAATGACAGCACCTACAAAGATAAACCTCAGCTAGAGCATGGAATCCAAACATGGTTCTCCGGGGTGAGTGCTCTTGTGCTTTTCTTTCCAGCATGAGTTTATAATTTATTGAACTAATTTACTTATTAATTAATTAGAAAAAAGGCATTGTCCATTCTTTTTAGGAACATGGTTTATATGTATACAGTCTAGGGAAACCTATAGCAAGCAGTAAAAATATTAAATAATCAGTAATTGATATGTAATTTGTACATATAACAAAGATGTTAGCATGGCCTGCTCTTTGTTGCAGTGTGTGCATACTACTTTGTTTTTACACAGAGATCCATCTGAAATGTTTTAAAACAAAAGTTTCCATCGAGAAGCGTCACAAGTGTGTCTGCCATTGTTACATTGCTTAATCCCGCACAAATTGACACCAAACCCAGTGATCAACTCCGTTTGTCATAACAACAGCTGGAAAAAGTCTGTGTGTAAGCTCGTTCTCAATCACTTGCCTACTGCTGAATTCTTAAGGCAGGTCAATCCAGTCCAAGCTCCTTTAAATTCTTTTTATCTTCAATTGAGTGATTTATGATGGGGTGTTTCATTAAAGAAATGACAAAGTTTTCTTTGATTTCTGAAATTCAGTTTGAAGTTGCCATCTCCTTAAAGTCGCACTCACTTTCTGTAGATACGTAACGTTAAAGGCAAGCGTGAACTGTGAATCAGTGGCGTCAACATAACATAGTGCGTTGAGGACTGTCCAATCACATTACATTAACAAAACTTAAAACAACACTAATTTGCTGCCAATAAATGTGGGAGTGTCCAGGGCACAGAGAGCTGCATTCCTCAGAAAATCTGAAAGTAACCAATTAAATGGGTGCCTCAGGTCACCTGCTTGCCAAAATATCATGGACCTACATAGACTCTCATTTGGCTGGTGTCCTTAACTCTGAAATATAGGTATTCACACAGATTTTTCTTTTATTCACACAGAGATTAAACAAATACAACTCGAAACCAATTTTTAATGGACGTTGACATGCGCAAACAGCAGGCACGTTGTGCAAATAAAGAAATTTATTTCATGATTATTTCACAGTGCCTAATTAATTTATGTAGATTTTTAAAAAATATTTGGTTGGGGCAGTGTCCCGGCACCCAGTATTACAAATACCACTGTTACTAATACTACTAATGCTACTATTTTTTCATGGCACTTGGTATTATATTGTTTGTTCACAGCAAAAAAGTGTGCTTAGAAAAAATATTTACTAAAAAATTCACATTTATGGAAAATGATTAAGAAAAACAAACAAAAAAACAGTAAGGAGAGAATAAAGTATATTTATTAAGGTGGTGGCATGTTAATATTCAAACCAGACAAACACACAAACAAATATAAAATCAGTGCAGATGTTACATATACAGTTATGGTATAATGACAGGAGTTTATATGTTGACAAAAACATAAAAGGTTCATTGCCTCACCAATAAAGACCTTAGGGTTGTAGTGCACCTACATAAATGTATGGTGGGAGTGCGCTTATTCACGCTGAATGGTACACACAGCGTTAGCTGAGCAGCCATACTTTCAAATTGAATTCTGCTGTGAATGTGAACTGAAATGTTCATCCATTTTGACATTATTTAATACAAATGTTATCATTCAGTAAGTTCAAATCACAGAACAGCTCCCGAATTTGGACACATTACTGTAACTGCAGCTGAATATTTTTTTAGTTTGAAGTCATATGCATCAGTGCAACTATGTCCGTGACATCATGGAGTCTCTTGCAAGGGCTGAACCTACTTGAAAGTTTGGTGCAAATCTTTCATGGCACTCTTAAATGTCTTGATATTTACTACTACGTACACCACTTCTGGTCATAGTCAAAAAATAATTTAAATTAATACTGAGTACTGTAAATAATTTAATTACAAATGCTACATGTAAAGTAAAAGTCTAGTTAGTTTAACTGAAACAATTGACACCAGCCACCCAGTCAACTTGTCATCAAGATGGTTCTGTAATTCTTAATACCAAATGCTTTCAATGACTACATGCTGGAAAACAGAGAAGTTGTTTTTGTTTGCATTATTATTGTTTTGCATTAGATTTTTCTGGCTGATATTTCCTTTCATTTTTGTTATAACAATGAAAAAGGAGATTTGTTTTTGAATATATTCAAGATTGCAATCTAAAATATTTCCCAAAAATATAAAATACCTGTGCATGAGTCTTTGGGCCAGCTCACACTTTCAAGTGCTTCAAAGTGGGTACAGATCAACAAAGAGCCAATCCACGCCTCACTGTCTAGGACCAAGCACTAGAAAACATAACAGACATCCTCCTTTGAAATATTACTGATTTAGGCAGCAGGCCTTGGCAGTGTATTGTAGTTGAGTGATTGAAAAAACTATGTAATATACTGTACTTAACTGTAAACAGGAAATTAATCCAATAAAGCAGCACCTACACAATAAAGTAATATAAATATAAATATATATATTAAGTCTGAAGACCTAAGCCGTGAAGACATTAAATTGAGCCAGCTGACCAGTGACATATGCCAACATCAGACCATCATGAGACTTGCTTGTAACTGCCCTGTAATAAGGGGTTGTGTGCCCAGTTGGCTTAGGTACACCAGACCTTTTCCAGGAACCATGGAGCAACACAAAGTTTATTTTCTATATCATTTTTATCAAATGAATTTGTAACTTTACACTCCTCAAGGCCTGTGAATCTGATGACGCATAAAAAACTTTCAAAACTTGTGATATGTACTTACTTCCATTATGCAGTGTGGGTATAAATATATATACTGTATGCAATTACACATATGTACATATATGCAGTAATTGTCTACAGAACATTGTAGGATAAGTGACAAGACCTTCTCAATGTTGCTGCACAGCAGAGGTGTCTGGCTATCAGACACAATGCTATGTCACACTATGATAACTGCTGTTGCCTCATGTGATGTTTCACTATGCTACTTAATGTCATCTCCATGTGTGGATCTCATGATATTTAACACCAAGATAAACATGGGACTAATCACAATTGCATCTAGGATGCAGTTGATGATGATAAGTACTCATTAGCATATAAAGTCATGGAAGACTCACTTATCTGAAATATCACCACACAGTCAGGGTCATAACCCAACAAACAACCGAGTGCACCAGCTCCATATGGATGTTACTGAATATCATATGATCTGCCAGTCCTTGCTCAGTTAATGTTCATCTACAGTATGTACAGTATCTCAGACTCTGGGGTGTTAGAGCGTTCCTGCAACTGCTGTCACTGGCATTAACTGACAATCATGGCATATATGCTGCAATAAGTCAAGGTGATCAACCACTGATCTCACCCCAACAAACTCACCTAGTTGTTTTTCCAAATCACAAAAACATAATCAAGGCATTCCTGGTGTATTGCTATGGCAATGGCAGTACAAGCTTCCAGAGGTCATCTTGACTCTGTCAGCCTTTTCAGCGTATAGCTCTTTAGTGGCTGTCATGAACCAAAAAGACCCCAAAGTCTAATAGTCTGAAAAATTGACCAGGCTGATTGCTCTTGTCCACTTCATGCAAATTGACACCCTCTTCTTTTTTATCGCTATATGTATTAGATTGTGTTTTTCTCTTAGTATATGATGGTAACAAGTTGGCATAGTATGTAGAGCTGTTTAATCTTAGCACCAGAGCCATGAGTCAAATTCTTGGTGTGGTCACTCACTGTGTGACATTTCCACAATGTTTCTGGAAGTTTTCTCCAGTTTTCTCCAGTTACTCCAGTTTCCACTCAGGTCTCAAAGAAAAAAAGATCTGGAGTGAAATAGTGGGCCTTGTGATGGAATGGCATCCTATTATATCAGTACTGCTGGAACTGACCCTGCATTGAAAAATGTTATCTTGGAAAATGAATGAATGAATGCATAATTCTGGTAATGCATACACATTTTAGTATTTCATGTTTTATTAATTTATAATTCTTATATTGAGTATAATCTAGCTGAATTTGATAAACCATGCTTCTCACTCTGCTCTCAATAAAGAACACAATATAGGAGTAAACTAAAATTAATGAAATAATCAGTATATTTAAGAAGTTATCCATAAAATACATTGCTTCTGCATTCTCACAGATGGCACTCCACAAACATTACCAGTGCTCTAGACATTACTTATAGTATATATGGTGCAATAAACGAAAAACAAATCAATCATCTATCATAACAAAAAACACTGTAGTGTTCTAGTATATCAATGTATTTCCTTAACTTTACGTCTCATCTTAGGCATATTAATGAGAATTTCAGTTTCAGACCTGGCTCTGTATCATTGTCTATCATGGAAAAGTATTCATTCTAGAGGGCAGCACGAAGGAGTGACGGTTACCACAAATGCTACATTCACATAGTTTTATGTTATTACACAAAATTATAACAAAATGATTTGATGGCTTAGGCTTGTTTGGTTAATCAGAAATAAAATTTGCATACAGCCATGTTTTGCATTTACACAATCATTTTCTAAATAAAGCTTTAGCTCACACTCCATATACATCCATACATACTAATCATACACAGAGTTTTTAACCTGTTTAGTTCAATGAAGAAGCACAGGGAGCTAAAGCCTGCCCCAGGACCACTGGGTATAAAGCTTGAAAAAAGCCCTTAATGGGACACCATGTAATGGAATTGATATTATTTATTCAGCATGAATACTCTATACTTGTGATAAATGTATTTAAATATGATGAATGACTTAAATGACTATTTTTTATTTCTGTTAAATTCTGTATGAAGTATTCCAAGTGCAAAAAGTCAAAGCTTGTTGACAGTAAGTTTACATGTCTACGTTTGTCAATCCAGGGTCGGCATTCATCTGATATATATGTGAGCAATAATTGAAACATGTTTTACATTTCTAAATAATGATTGTTACAAAACAATTAAAATAATTTATTAAGAATCTTAATACAGTATTATTATCTTTTAACATATTATCCTATTAAGAATGATCCACCGTAACCCATCTCCTTGGTTTTTATCTCATCTTCTGCTCTTTAATATCATGAAGTCTGTCCAACTAGTTAGAGTCAAATATACATTTTGATGCATATAGTGCATTCATGTTCAAGCTGAGTTCTGTCTTCAAGCTTAATTAAAGCTAATGCTCATCATTTTCCAAATGGCCATTAGTAAGTAGTGCCTATTAATTCATGATTCAGGATGAGCTGAGGGGTGGATGAAGATTCATGTGTTATTTATTTATCTTCCTTATACCCATCTATCCAGTTGTCTGCACTAGTTCTCAGCCTGGGATGTGGATAGGATGACCACTCCCTGGAAGAAGAAGTACTCTGGGTATATACTGGAAAATGGTTTGTGTCATTACCCAAATAGGACAAACTTGGCTTTTTTTCATACAGGAGGTGTGGAGCGACACGATTTCTGGAACTTTGGTTAGGAGAAGATGATGGTGTTGTTCTTTGGCAAATCTCACTTTGTGGAGGAGGACTGTAAATGGTTAGGTGGCCATCCGTAGCTGCCTGTGACCGTGACCCTGGCATAGGGGTAGCAAGACGAGGCATCACAGAAGCAGTGCTGAAGTGAGTAGAGAATGTTGAATAAGCCATTGTCTCCATCGTCTGCACATTATAGCTTGTGTATGGAGAAACAGATGCCCACATGTTGCAGTTTAGCGATGACAAAGTTGGATGATCCTCTGCTCCAGGGCTCCCTGAGATGTCTCCCTCAGCAGCTGTGTACATGCAGGCTTCACCAGATCCTGCCGAATCATTAGAGTTTGGGTAATTTTGTGCTGCCTGTTCATACGATGCTGTAGGATGACAATAGCGTTCATCAATGATGGAGGAAGTCTCCAAATAAGGACGCTTACAAGTGAGGTCCAAGTGCCTACCATCTGCAATACAAATATTAAAAAAATAGCATTTATTTTAGGCAAACTTGTTTGTTTTAGTACAATGTAGAGAGCGTTTTATAATAAAACCTAAAAAAAAATTGATTTAAAGCCTTTTGCTAGAGGGAATAGTAAAGTCATTTTATTACTAAAGCATTCTAACTTTATGGCTCTGAACTGAATGATGGCTTTTCAGAGCTTAGACAGCACACTTCTGAACTGTATTCAAACTTAGATCAAGGTGTCTGAATCGCTATGCCTAAATTGTGCAGCTGGATGTCTGCGTTTAAACCCCACCTCATATCTCTGCAACACGGTAGCTCTCATTTACCATATTTAAACACACAAAATATTTGTGGCCTCTTAAAAAGTTACTATGTAATTTATTAAGGCAGTGAATGCCAGACCAGTGTACATTGTCAGGCCACACAACCGCTTTAGTCAATATATCCTCCACTTCAATCCCATAGAGCAGAGGTGCCCACACTTTTTTGGCTTGCGAGCTACTTTTAAGATGACCAGGTCGAAATGATCTACCTACATTAAAAATGATATATATATATACTGAGTATACTTTATTCATAAAATATATGTTGTACCTTGCATAACTGAATAACCTTTATGGCACAATAACAATTCAATACATTTATGGTCACTACAGTATTTGGAATTAATAATCTTCATCTGGGGAAAAGGCTGACTCACATAAATAAGTAGAGCCGAATAATGCAGTCAAGGAGCTTTTGAATTCAGCTGAGTGAAAAACTACGGCTGTCCAATTAACTGCGATTTTAGTTCCCTCTCCTTTCTCTTTCTCAGATTGCTTTTCGGAAGGAAGGCATGTTTCATAGTTTTTATGAACAGTTTGAAAGTACCTTTCCACATTTTCCTTCTTTGGAATAGCAATCATAGATTGACAGATCAGACAAATGCATTTCGATCGTGACATTGTGAGAGAAAAAAATCCTCTTCCAATTCCACATCCAGCCCATACCCTCCCCAAACATTTTTTTTTAAATCCCCTCTTTAGTTGATATAAATTGGAAGGCTAACTAGATCACTTAGATAGCCGGAGTTTTGCAGTAGCTTGCGCATTTGATCGTGTGTGGGGGATGACCAGTGTGTTAGAGGAAAAGAGATCTCAGACTGGCCGCCCTGTATGTCAATCAAGTGACAAATGCCATAGGGAGGATATATGATAGACTAACGTTTAAAAACATTTTTTTTTTGGAATGCAACGCAATCTACCTGCACTACCTTTGCGATCTACCGGTCAAACGCATTGGGCACTCCTGCCATAGAGTATAACTTGGCTGGTCACAGCACCTATCCGTACATTATCAGGCTATTTCTAAAAATAGTGCAGTCCCAGCCGTATAATAATGCTTGATTGTTAATGCAATCTTCTATACTGTATAGTCTCAGGTCACATAAACTCTGTAGCCAAAGTGTTCTCCTTTTCAGCCCTCTGGAGTATAACATGACCAGCCACTGCATTCTCCTATCGTGTATCAGGCTATGTAACTTCTGAAGACAATGCAGTCTCTTATACTTTCTCTGATCATATACAGTACATGTGGAATCCTGTTGTAATGGAATTCATGGGACCATAAAAATATTTTGTTATAACAGAAATTTCATTATAACAAATATGGAGAAAATACATATACTATTGTGACTGTGGTCGCTGGCAATTCACCATCTCTAACGGCAGTGGAGCTAGGACAGCCTGTTTCTGCTCTGTTGCGTCTGGTAAAGAGTAAACTGAGGGCAAACAAATTGGTTGTCCTCTGTAGGATCAGGCTTACCATATAATGTGCTTGTTGCACAATGTTTAGAACATTTCATACCGGGGTTTGGCCTGCTCTTTTTCGCACACTCCTAGTCTGCCACAGTGGTGATTTCAAGCCCCTGGTGTTCTTCAGATCAGAAGGTGAGTGCTAAAGCAGGACAATTGCCGTCATGTTGCGGCTCCTAACTGATGTGCTTGAGTATTGAAATGATAGCTCCTATTTTGAATGAAGTCTTGAGACTGTACCTACTTTCTCTATACAGTAATAAAGTACCTGTATTTTCCTTGGAAACCTGGACTCATCTTCCTGTCTTTCTTGCAAATATGTGACCCAAGCTTGACAATACTTGTATAAAAAACAGCACTACTTAAACTGCAAAAAATATTTTGTTTGAAAAAGAGACGTTAAATGTAACTTTTTTTTTTAAAATAGAAATACGGGTATGAATACAGAATAAAAATGACACATCAGTCATTTTCCAACCCACTATATCCTAACTACAGGGTCATGGGGGTCTCCTGAAGCCAATCCCAGCCAGCACTGGGTGGAAGGCAGGAAACAAACCCCAGGAAGTGCGCCAGCCCACCGCAGGGCACACACGGGACAATTTAGGATTGCCAATGCTCCTAACCTGCATGTCTTTGGACTTTGGGAGGAATCATAAAATAAATACACAGTTAATCACAAAAATAATGTAGAATTAACACAAATAAATTTTAAATAAATAATGGCATTGCATAAACCTAAAACAATGACCTTAAATCTGAACTTTTAAGAAAATACTACTTAAGCAAGTACAACCTGAATGCTTTCCTGAAAGGTAAGTTGAAAAGAAGGCGGTAAGAAGACAAGACCAATATATTATAAGCACCTACAAATACAACAACAAAAAAATCGTGTTAATTCTCATATTGATAAAAATAAATGAGCGCAACGACTGTAGATTTTAAATGCACTGCTGAAGATTGATTTAATTGAAAGTATAAGCATCTCCTAAATAGGCATACATTAAAATTATGTTAATACTGCAAAAATACTATCCTCAAATTGTTCATCATCATCAATGACTTTGTAATTATACTCTACACAAGTATTTTTTAACTGGTGCTCCATGGAAATAATAGTGTAGTGCCCCTGGGTCCTGGCCTGAGAGAGAGAGAGAGAGAGACACAAATCAGGTGGTTGAGACCTGTCTGCAGGGGCAGACTGGCCATTAGGGCATTTGGGCAAAGCCCGGTGGGCCGCGGACTCTGGTCTGGTCATGGGCCGGCCGTTTCATGAAATAAATTTTATGTACTGGTTACTGTTTGACATTAAAATTAATTTTCTAAACTACTTAACATTATCTGTCTGGTACTGCGATTTATATAGTCCTATATAATATACTGTATTACATCATCAAGTTGTTTTAGTTGTCAGTACACAACATTGCAGTGAAAAATTTGGTCAAAACTGCCTTTTGCCAATTTCTGTTTCGATATTGCTACATTTCAATTAACATATACATTATTGTAATTTATTTTATCTCATATCTAGTATAGTATTTAAATTCTTCGGTACTAATAATTAGTTTAGATTATGTATTATGCATTTTATTGTTCTTTGGTCGTCAGTGTGAGCGATAATTAGTGGTTTTCAGCTGCCATTATTAGTATGATGAATAAAGTTATAAAACACAGGATAGAAATTTTTCATATTAGGACGGAACATTTATACAGTAGTATCCTAGTCAAACTTGACACTAACAGCATTGTTGATGATGTGGCTGCTAAAAGCAGCGAACAGCGTAAGCTTCTAGCCTACTAGGGTACTGGCACTTGGACATGACATTGACATTTGACATGTACTCTAATAACGTGTAAGCCATGTTACAAAATTTTTATTTTTCATTACATTTTATTTCTAATCATGTCGTCAAATTTTAAGTTAAGTCTAAACAACAGTGTACCGATTAAGTTTGGCACCAGTTTAGGTAGAATTCATATCATAGGCTCATAGCAAGTAGCGAGCCGCGTACTCATCACAAATTTTAAGAAAATTACAATGAATACGGGGCCGAGTGGGTCAACCTCGTCACCTCACTCGCTGAAGGATGCCTGGGCGTGTTTCAAGACCCAGTCCGCTCCTGCCTTTCTGAGAAGGATAGGACTACCTGGAGAAGCCGGCATAAAAGCAGTTCCACAATCACAGTTTTTACAGACACAGCACTTAGAGCGCTTAAATTATGCGGCCAGAGTGATTTACTACGCATTGCCAAATGTGATTAAAGAAAGAAAACTGGTCACCTGTGCGCTTGAAGCAATGGTACAGCAAGTTAGAGTCCCGAGGAGCTGAGAAAGAATTGAAGGGCAGATCATGGGTGTCCAGGGCACCTAAAGGCACATGAGTACTGATGTCACACTGTTGACTCCCGCATTGTGGACTGCTGACTGGCTTCCCCAGAAACTGTGAGTGAGCTGAAACAAGTGTCTGCCTGACGATGTTTTTGGAAATCACTGGATAATCTTTGCTGAAAGATAAAAACATATTTGTGTTTAATCAAGCTTAACACTTATAGCTGCCTGATGATGGTCAGTTACAATGCATTAATTCAATCATCTATCAGGAATGGTTTACACTTCTGTTTTCCTTTCCAATGAAAGGAATTCTGTACATTTTTACAGACTTCAGTACTTCAGTTGACTTAATGCGAAATGCTTGAAGGTGACACTGCTACTAACCTCTGCAGTCGGGATAATCTCATATCACTCTCGTCACTTCCTCTGAATCCTTTAGCAAATGGATTATTTTCAATTTTTAGCTGAGTTATCTGCAGTAAAATGAAGACTTAATGTTATATTACACAGAAAATGTTTCTAGTCATTTCCCCCCACAGATTTACCATGCTAATACAAAAGACTTAATTGTAATATTGCATAATGTATTAAATATTTTTTTTACCAATTTAACATATTCATAATGTACTACCTGGCCATTTATCATTTCAAATTATTGGATTTCATATGGAGACAATGATTCCATCCTTCTATTAATTTGCTTTTTCATTAATTGCTGTTATAGCAGGCACATGACAGGTATCACCCAGCACAGGACAGCACTCTTTGACTAGACCCACTTTCAAACATCCACATTAAGTCTTATGTCAGGCAAGTTATGATTTGACAAATAATCTAACATGCATGACTTAATACTCTAAAAGGAACAAGTAGGTACGAAGGGGAGTCAATATTAACATGCAAACAACCTGCTTCACGCTGAAGGCAACCCAACTGGGAATCAAAAATAAAATTCTTGAGGCCTAGTCATTCAAATGTAAGTAGTGTCATCAGATTTTGTTTTTTTTATTTTTCCTGTCTATTTTGAATGATTTTGACAACACTAATTTAAATCCACTTATCAATGGTGAAATTACACTGACTGCCTTTTGATGATACAGTATGTACAAGACACCAGCCCATCGTAAGGCACAAATGCCCAAATAATATCCGTTAGAATTTTGACCAGTAACATCATATAACAGTAGGAGTACTATTTATTTCTGCCATTCCTTGTAATTTAATAATAATAAATAAAGCATTATTTATATAGCACTTTTCCCATGCCCTAAAGACAAATATTTGAATTGGTACAAAAGGAATAATAGCATGGAATAAAATCAAATTAGTAACACTGAATACAAACTAATGTCAAGCACAAAACACTAAATATTATATTAATAGGAACCAGGAACAAATCAAGTAATTTGAGTCAGGTTACATGTCGAAATATCAACGTAGATACAGGAATGATTGTCTAGGAATGAGGACTTAACTGGGTTTGTAGTTCGGTCAGATTACAAATGCTGCCCGTTGAGTTTTTGAACATGCCTGAAATGTGCGTTTCCAATTTCTGAATCGACAAGTGAGTCTGTCTTCAATAACCAAAATGCCAAAACTGCTTCTTTCGATATCCTGCATTCGGACTACACATTGTACCTGTTGTACCAGTGAGCTGCAGTGCTTAGTGTGTGAATATCAGACAGATCTGTGACTTAGTGGTTGTAGATTTTCCAGCATACCTGGTGTAATCAGAATATAAGTTTAATATGTCACTGTGCTCTGTGCAAATATTTTAAATCTGCTTTTCTTTTCTTCTCACATGTATAGCTAACACAAAGCCAGATTTAGTACAGGGGCCCAGCATTTAGAATTGCTAGGCAAGCATCTTAAGACAAGACAAGTTAAGGACAACTGTGAAATGGGCAACATGCACTATTTCTGTGAGTCGGCATGAAATTGGATCTTCTTTTCCTTGTTTGGAATGGCATAATTTACCTAAGTGGGGACCTGTACATGGACAAAAAGTATAAAGCCTTGAAACATTGCCTGTCATACCCCTTAAGCCGATGGACGGATGGGAGATGCCGTCATCCGATCCTGAAAATCCTTCCAGCGTGGCAACGAAAATGGCAGACTCTATATACTGTGCTCCCACTTCGGTGACAGTCTTGTAATGTTTTCCTCATCTGTTATGCCGCATAAATCATCGTTAAAGAAAGCTTAGTTATTTTTTCTAGGTGACTTCTTACCGCCGTATCACTAAGGGAGGGGTATTGCCTTTTAATATTATATCCATATAGTTTTGGGTTATGTAACACACCACAATTACAAAAGAACTTATTCTAACCAGGGAGCTAGCGCCCCCAGCTGGATTCACTTGGTAGAAGTGTTGGTTTCAAACCCAAAGTTACCAGAACAGACTCTGGAATATTTTGCAATTCTTTTTATTTTGTTTCCCTAATAAAGCCTCAAAGGGTTGTTTGTTGAGGCATCACTCATTCTTACCATGTCTTGTTCACTTTTCCCTCAAACAGAACATACCTACATTACAAGTAAATTTAGTAAGTCTATTAGTTTAAAGTCAGTCTTTCAAAATATTATTATTTAGATGTACTCCATTCAATTACCATTCATATACACCAGGACTATTCAATTACAAATTCAGTTGGGTCAGATTTTCAAACTCAAGAAATTTAACTGGGCCACACATTTTCAGAGGCCAGTAAGCAGCAGTTAATGAAAATTTAAAACCAACACAAATGAATGTATTGAAAAACAAGTAATGTTTATTCATTGTTTCCCTTTAAAATTTGCTCACATCTGACCCAGGCACATCTCAAGGTGCGTAAAATCATAAAAAGTGCACAGTATTACCAATACCATTTTGTTTACCTTTTGAAATCATATAAATATTTTGGTCATATATGACCAGGCACATCACAAAGTGCTTTTAGCAGAATAAAAAAGATATCAGTGCACAAACCCGTAACAAGTGATAACAGTAACTAACACAAATGGATTACAAGGTCTACTGCATATTGAGGGACCAGAGGTTTGTTTGAAATCACCATATGTGTGATTAACAGTGCCTCTGTAAACAAAAAGGTGGCAGTATGCATTATGTTGCGTTTGGACCAAGTTTGAAGTACTATAAAGGTATATACAGTATAGGCCTAGTGTTAGCGCTATACAGTATGTTTTGTTTATTTGATGAAAAAATATAACGTTTAAAATTTGAATTTAACAAATCATCAATTATAATAATAATTCTTTACATTTATATAGTGCTTTACCCGCTACACAAAGTGCTTTGCAAACTCCACGCTGGGAGGACCATGGATGCGAACCTATGATCTCTTTATTACCAGGCAGCAGTGTTACCAATACACAACGTGCGTAGGTGTCCTATACTGCATATTGTCCATGATGTACAAAAATGCCACTTATTGATAATATGTACAGAATGGAGTGTCTTCTTCTTCTTTCGGCTGCTCCCGTTAGGGGTTGCCACAGTAGATCATCTTCTTTCATATCTTTCTGTCCTCTGCATCTTGTTCAGTTACACCCATCACCTGAACCTCCTCTCTCACCACATCCATAAACCTTCTCTTAGGCCTTCCTCTTTTTCTCTTGCCTGGCAGCTCTATCCTTAGCATCCTTCTTCCAATATACTCAGCATCTCTTCTCTGCACATGTCCAAACCAACGCAATCTAGCCTCTCTGACTTTGTCTCCCAACTGTCCAACTTGAGCTGACCCTCTGATGTACTCATTTCTAATCCAATCCATCCTCGTCACACTCAGTGTAAATCTTAGCATCTTTAACTCTGCTACCTCCAGCTCTGTCTCCTGCTTTCTGGTCAGTGCCATTGTCTCCAACCCATATAACATAGTTGGTCTCACTACCATCCTGTAGACCTTACCTTTCACTCTTGCTGATATCTGTCTGTCACAAATCACTCCTGACGCTCTTCTCCACCCATTCCACCCTGCCTGCACTCTCTTTTTCACCTCTCTTCCACAAGCCACATTACTCTGTACTGTTGATCCCAAGCATTTAAACTCATCCACCTTCGCCAACTCTACTCCTTGCATCCTCACCATTCCACTGACCTCCCTCTTATTTACACACATCTATTCTGTCTTGTTCCTACTGACCTTCAATCCTCTCCTCTCTAGAGCATATCTCCACCTCTCCAGGGTCTCCTCAACCTGCGCCCTACTATCGCTACAGATCACAATGTCATTGTCCACGGGGACTCCTGTCTAATTTTGTCTGTCAACCTGTCTATCACCATTGCAAATAAGAAAGGGCTCAGAGCCGATCCCTGATGTAATCCCACCTCCAACTTGAATGCATCCATCACTCCTATCACAGACCTCACCACGGTCACACTTCCCTCGTACATATCCTGTACAACTCTAACATACTTCTCTGCCACTCCCGACTTCCTCATACAAAACCAGAACTCCTCTAGGGGCACCCTGTCATATGCTTCCTCCAGGTCCACAAAGACACAATGCAGCTCCTTCTGGCCTTCTCTATACTTCTCCATCAACACCCTCAGAGCAAACACACATCTGTGGTGCTCTTTCTTGGCATGAAACCATACTGCTGCTCACTAATCATCACCTCACTTCTTAACCTAGCTTCCACTACTCTTTCCCATAACTTCGTGCTGTGGCTCATCAATTTTATCCCCCTGTAGTTACTACAATTCTGCACATCCCCCTTATTCTTACATTTTCGGCACCAGTACACTTCTTCTCCACTCCTCAGACACCCTCTCACTATGCAAGATTCCATTAAACAATCAGGTTAAAAACTCCACTTCCATCTCTCCTAAAAACCTCCATGCTTCCACAGTATGTCATCTGGATCAACGGTTTTTCCATTTTTCATCCTCTTCATAGCTGTCCTTACTTCCTCCTTGCTAAGTCATTGCACTTCCTGATTCACTATCTCCACTTCATCCAACCTCTTCTCTCTCTCGTTCTCTTCATTCTCTTGGCTCTCTCAAATGGCTCTCTTCTCTCCACCATTTTGCAGTCTTCAATCTCCTTCAGATTGACTCTTCTGCATAGGATGTAATCTACCTGTGTGCATCTTCCTCCACTCTTGTACATAACCCTATGTTCCTCCCTCTTCTTAAAATACATATTCACCACAGCCATGTCCACCCTTTTGGCAAAATCCACTATCCTCTGACCTTCTTCATTCCTCTCCTTGACACCATACCTACCCATCACCTCCTCGTCTCCTCTGCTACCTTCATCATCAGGTTCTTTGAAATCCGCTCCAATTACCACTTTCTGTCCCTTGGGTACACTGTTTATCACTTCATCCAAATGACTCCAAAAATCTTCTTTCTCATCCATTGCACACCCAGCTTGCGGGGCATATGCACTAACAACATTCATCATTACACCTCCAATTTCCAGCTTTATAATCATTACTCTGTCTGACACTCTTTTCACCTCCAGGATACTCTTGACATATTGTTCCTTCAAAATAACCCCTACTCCATTTCTCCTCCTATCCACACCATGATAGAACAATTTGAATCCATCTCCGATCCACCTGTCCTTACTCCCCTTCCATTTAGTCTCTTGCACACACAATATATCAACCTTCCTTCTTTCCATTATATCAGCTAACTCACTCGCCTTACCAGTCATACTGCCAACATTCAAAGTTCCTACCCTCAGTTCCACTCTTTACTTTCCTCCTCTCCTCCTGCCTCTGGACACGTCTCCCCCCTCTTCTTCTCCTTCTTCTTCTTCGGCCAACAGTAGCCCAATTTCCACCAGCACCCTGTTGGCTAACAGTACTGGTGGCGGTCATTGTTATATATGGAAATTTGTATTGTTGTCCGCACATTGATTTGGCAAAATTTTACATCGGATGCCCTTCCTCACGTAACCCTCCAAATGTATCCGGGCTTGGGACTGGCACAAAGAAAAACACTGGTTTGTGCATCCCTTGTGTACAGAATGGAGTGTAAGGTGTGTAAGTCCTTTGGAAGATGCGCATCCATCTATACCATGTTAGTGTCGGTCTGATTCATTGGTAGCCAAGGTGTATATATGTGTGTGTGTGTGTGTTATTTTCTATGGAGTCCTTCTGTAATCCTTTCACACATTTATGGTAAATGCATATTGAATTCTAACAGCTACTTTATGATATGCATTATTTCAAACCACTTTGATTTAAATGCTTATGTAATTGGCACGTCATCATTGCTTGAATTTATTAGGTATATATGTTGTATTGATGCTTAAATTACTTTTGTACAGGGAAGTCTCTATAACATTCATATAAATAACATTTATAAATTAACGGACCACTGTTTATAAATAATGCATTACTTAGCAATACAATTTTACAGGGCAAACACATTAGGACCCAGTTAATCTAGACACCAATGGTACAGACTTTCAGTTAATACGGACTGAATTTTCCATTGTGGGAAAAACTCCAATTATTAAGAAAAAGATATATTTAAGGTGTTATAAAAATAACTTATTTATGTGTATTTTCCTGAAGATCCTGAAGTCTATGATTCAGATTCCTGAAGTCTCTCATACATCACTCGTAAAAAAAAATAAAAGCGTGGGCTCTTTTTGAATGTTGATTGATGAAAAGTGCCCACGCTGTTATTTTACGAGTGATGTATGGGAGACAAATTTTTTACTTTTTAGTACACTTTTTAACTTAATATAAGCATGGTTTTTAAAAAGTATGTTTATATATATATATATATTTAGCTTTTTAGTCTTGAAAATTTTTCAAATATTCTCGAATGAAATGTTCTAACCGATGCTAATGCCATCTATTGGATAATATTTCTATCCGTTACTAGCGCCATCTATTGGTGAAATCTTGAACTATTCTTCATATGAAAAATTAATTTCTTAATTAACATGGATTAATTGATCAAATAGTGAAACTGGTTATTGATTCGTGTATTGTCATCGGAAGTGAG
The DNA here is from genome assembly GCA_026402145.1 of Polypterus bichir lapradei. Taxonomy (NCBI): domain Eukaryota; kingdom Metazoa; phylum Chordata; class Cladistia; order Polypteriformes; family Polypteridae; genus Polypterus; species Polypterus bichir. Next base: position 88,512,360 of record JANRMT010062814.1, on the reverse strand, counting down.
TAAGTGTGCAAAATTTCAAGTCATTTGGACAATAGGAAGTGGGTTAAATATCGATTACAAGATTTGTACCAGACAACAAACAGGTGAAGTTAATATAAGTGTGGTTAAAAATAGTAAAGTAACTAGAAACTGTAAATGAAAACTGAAATATTAAAGATAGCTTTCCAGACTTTCACTAATCCACAGTAAGTGCAGTCCTATCAGTTCTAGATTAAAAAGGCTCTATTGTAAATGTATGCCACAATGTACAAGAATATCTTTGAGTTCATAAACACAAAACACATGCTTTAACTGCGTACTTGGCTTCATTATGACATCAGGGCTTCGGACACAGACAAGGACTAGAGTTGCTGGAATATGGGGGTCTAGATGCATCAAAGAGTGTTTTCCTCATGTAAGGACATGAAGTCAACTGTACTGCACCACACACAGGGGAGGTCTGTAGAAAACTGGCCTAAGACCACACCTCAAGCCACGTGACCCAGGAAAGGCCTTTGAAAGAAGCTTTCACAAGGCATGAAGGCATTTCATGTCTGGCTACAGATGAGAAAGATCTTTGGAGGTGTACTATATGCATTAAATGGGACCAAAACCACAGAGAACAAAACAGTCAGACTGACTGTCTAAAAGAGATACTTTGAAGAGCTATGCTCGAGTGCCACTGCTATTAAAGAAGCCTTGTAGGCTATTAGTGGCGCTACATAAAACATTTTAGGTTTAACTAAATGGCATGGAAGTGGTGTCAATTCTCTTCCTGTGGATGGAATGCCCTATAGAGCCTCCACTTGTTTAGACCTAAATGTTATAGATACAATTTCAAATACTATTCTTGATTGTATTAATATTAAAACAAAATGCCTGATATAGTGCATCACATTACAAAATTTCAGACACAAAAATATTTATGGCTAACCCTAAAGTTAATTGTTTTTTTCAGTTTTGTCAAAACTTCATATTTAAAATTAAAATACAGACTATAAGTGCTTTAAAATATACAGCCATATCATAAAATGTTAAACAAGAACATATGTTAAACAGCTTTTTCTGGAAATCAGAGCATGAAAATTCACAAATGTTGACATCTAATTTGTTAACAATCTTTTTATCCCTTTTAACAAAACTGGATTTTAATGAATCCTATTTTTTATGTTTTCATGGCTTTATGCTTTCCTTTTTTCAAACAATTTCAGCAAAAGTCTGTTATAATCAAGTCCTTAAGTTTTTGTTATAAAACTGAAAGCTCAAACAGTTGATGGGCATGATCGAACAATGTATTTTTGCAGAGTGTTATCTAAGATGAAATTTACTTACACGTCGCTTCATTCTTGAATAAACCCTTAAACGGAAATGACAACACCTTTTTCCAAATTAGACTTATTGAAGCATAAAAGTTTTCACCTTGTGATTCTGATATGATGTTACCGAGATGAAGGCAGTCTCATGGAAAATATGTGTACAAAAGGCCGTGTTCTTGGAGCTGAAGCCATTGTTCTCATCGGCTTTCACAATATGGAGCCGTGGCTGGTACTTGTGCATAGAATTGAGAATAATCTGGAAAAAAGAAAGAATACAACAGTTGCTCAGAAAGTTTAGATTTGGAACTGAGGAATAACTAAATTTCAAATACTTCTTCACACAGCAAACTTTAGACGTACATTGCAAGTCACTTGGCAGTGTAACTGATAGCAAGTTGCATACTGTAAAGGCCCACCAAGGTAGAAGTGAGTAATGTCCCAAGTGACAGCACCACACTGGCAGGGGACAGAAACGAGACTTGCCATTATGATGACACAGGAGCCAGTTGTAAGCCCTGCACATGTGCCAGATGTGGCAAGAGGATCCAGTACAGCAGAGAGATCGAGAGTAATAAAGAACTACAGTGAGGCTTGAATCATGTAATGTCCTCCCAGGATGCTACAGGGAGGACTGACATCCTATTTAAATACCAAGGAGGGCTAAGCAGGTATGGGGCTAACCAATGAACAGATTTTTAAAAAAACAATGTGATCTTCAGTGTATAGTGAATCAAGTGGCAAAAGTTTGGGATCACCAAATGATTCATCAAACGTTTGTAAAGAAGTCAAAACAAACCTTAAAGTCTGAAACTAGCAACCTCAGAACAAGAAATTCTTAAGTCTTTTTTTTTTTGCTTTCAAAATCAAAAACAATCGTCATTGGGAATCTGCAATCCATCACCCTTAAATACAAAGGCCACTGTCATGTCAGAAAATAGTATGTCTATGCTAACATGAACGATGCTACTGTTAATGCAACAGAAAATAAAATAATAAAAGAAAATAAATATGACCAATGGTAGTATGTGGCCAATATGTGAGGAAGCAATGACCAGGTTGCACATTTAGGGGTAAACTAGGAAAGTACAACAGGAGGCCAGTACTATCTTACATAAAGTAGGAATTTCCTTGCTAAAAATTCTAGCCTGGATGTCTGCAGTTTGGTTACTGCCAGTGGCATCTATGAATGAATGAATCCGCAATGAATGAATTGCAAAGGTGCTTAGCATCTGCTCTTTAACGCTTTGAGCAATAGGAGGAACCTACATGCTTCTGTTGATGTCAGCTGAGCTCTGCTTCCACAATACATAGCATCAACAGCTGTAGTGAACATGCCACTGCACTCCACCCACCCACCTATTGTGCAAATCCTACCGACTACACCAAGTGCATTGTCATGGAGTGGTTGGAACACATTCTGCCAGACTGAGAAAAAGGCAAGAATTATATTGGTAAGGACCACAAGGTAAAACATTAATCAGAAAATGGCTAAGAATTCGTAACCAGAAAGTCAGAAAACATGGCCATCAAAATTTTAAACTAAACTCAAAGTCAAAATATTGAAAACAATACATTTGTTTACCAGGAATGCTAACTAAAGAAATGCATGCAACTCCTTTTTGTTGTTCTTGTAAACTCAAATGATTTGGGATGTCAGATACTGAATATTGTATGATTATTTCCGAAGCAGTACTGACCGCTCAAGAAAATAGTGATGAAAATAAACTTAAACAGAGAATAAACAGAATTGGAATCTACATGCATTAAAACCTAATATATACCCGAAAAAGGCCACCAAAGTACCACAGGAAAGCCAAAAAATATTTTCAAATGAAACTAAATTATAGCAGGACACCCCACAATGTATCCGAGTCTAAACATTGCCACTGTGATAAATGCTAGTGGCCAGTTATAAACCTTAAACAAGTTACAGAGGCAGTGCGAGGCAGCTCCTTAAAGCTTAATACGAATACCACCCACTCTATGATCATGCAAGGTGTGTCACTTTTTATCAAAAAAATCACCTTTACTTATTAGTTCTCTGACTATTCTAGACTTGGTGGGCTCTTTGTGATTTTTTTTTACACTTATCCGCACCTGGTAAATTACTGTGCACCTCCAATGCATATTATGCTTTGCTTATAGCTAATTTGGATAATAAGAGGCAGTACTTTGTAATATTTTACATAACAATAAAATGTCTTTACCCCTTTGCTTTCAGGCATATATAATGTGGTATGTTTCCAGAGCTCCAGTCTACACTACACCCTGGAGCATTTCATGCAGCCATCTTGCAGACAGGTGACCCTTTTTTTCTGTCACAATATTGTAATGTGAGTACAACTTATACTCCCATTCTAAAGATTAGAAAGAGAAATACTATACACACAGTTATAAACCAGTAGAGCAACAAAATATGAAAAGGAGCAACTAAAATGAACATATTTGAATCATTTCCACCGGCGAAAATTCTAAGAATCATTTAGAGTCATCACAGACTAGTCCAAAAGGAAAAAGTCTCAACATTTTTGTGGTTTAAGAAAAGCAGAGGACATAGAAATATGCATTAGTCAAAGTATTACTGAACATGGAAGAATGTTTACTGTTAATATTGCATATAAAAAATAATAACAAATACATAATTTATTAGACATAAAATTTCTTTCTTTTTGTCCTTTAGTTTCATTCATGTCATCCTATAAATAAAACAGAATGTCTGTGTGTGTCTGTGGCAGAAAACTGCCAGTTTAAAATTTTGTGACTATATTAAGGCAGTCTGTAGGGAGTGCAGTGCAAAGCTGAAGGGAGATGAGCATATTCTGCAGATAGCTGAACGTACCCAAACATTGCTTGAAGTGGTTATTTAGAGATAAAATGTTAAACACACTGCAGAACTTGATTGTTAGACTATGATGACTTCTTTGTGACTATCAGAATTATCAAGTTTTCAAATGCATCATAATATTAATGTCTCTGAAAAAGGACTCAAATTTGGAATGGAAAAAAGGCATGGGACTTGGAATGCTGGGAGTGAAATGAAGAAGACAGACAATACATCCCTAACATTTTCAGACCTTCTCAGTCCAAATGAGGTTTGTGAGGGACTGGAGTCTAAGCCAGCTGCACTGGGTGTAAGGTTTGAAACAGAACTGAACATGGTACAAGTTCATTGCACACACACACATTCACTGTCATGAGCCCACTTTACTTTCACCAATTAGCCTAACAGGCAAGCCTGTCAGAGTGGTGGGAGATAAAGCCCATGTAGGTGAGGGGCACCTGTGCAAACACCACACAAGCAACAACCAGGCAGGAGACTGGAGCACAGGATTCAGTATCAATGAGGTGGTAGCGCTATCAACTGTGCCACTGTTTTGCCCAAGAGGCATTTGGGAATTCAGGATGTAGGCAATAAAAATAATCTGCATTTTCTGTCAGAAGGGACAATTATATTATTCCTGAAGATATTTTTAATTTTGTTGTTTAATATGATGAATAAAGAGTGGACTGGGAGCATCTGGGAATTCTTCAGCAGAGATAAAGAAGGTTGCAAGGGATAGGGTAGTGTGATGAGTTTAGCTTGGCATGTTTACTCTAAGAAGATTAAATGGAAACAAAAAAGTCTTAATGAGGAAAATTTGCTAAATTTCTTTATTTATCCTTTCCAGTGTTTAACAAAAAATATTGCTTTTTCATTGCATTTAAGAAAATGCCATGTACAGTATTCCCACTAGCAAGCTCTAATGACATGTTGACCCGCTTCACTTTCCAATTTATTTTGCTGTATGTGTGATGTTGGGTG
>JANRMT010062814.1:88461502-88477064 GCA_026402145.1 Polypterus bichir lapradei | reverse complement strand
CAGCAGGCACGTGCTCTTGCGCTCAGGCAAGGGAAACTGGCTTGTTCGTATACCGAGTGTGTGGTTGTGAACCGAGGCAAAAGTTTGGCGAGCTTTTTGGTCGTGAACCGAGTTGTACGTGAACCGGGACGTTCGTGAACCGAGGTTCCACTGTATATGTATTAACAACATGGAAATGATTTATTGTATGCTAATTTGGACAGTCCAGTGAAGCTATGTTTAACAAGACACTGATGCAGTGAACTGGGCTTGTCACAGTCGGAGAGGAGTTGCTCCCAATTTGTAAGTGAATTTTTCCCTTTGCAGTCAGAATTTTCCTCCAAAACTATGAACACATGTTTATTCAGTTAACCGTAGATTTTAAACTGGCCCCTTGTGATTTTCAGTGTGGGTGTACATGATTGGGTGCTGTTATGAACTGGTGCCCCATCCTTCTCTGGTTCTGAAATCTGTGTCAATGCATGACCCTGAATTTGGTTTGAAAATCTTATGTTATAGGCTGATTACCTTTGTGGATGACAATATACGTTGGCTCTTATGTTCATTAGTCTCCATACAATAGAAAATACTAATTTAATGGTTGTAACATTTTGCTCCAAAATAATTAAATCCTCGCTTGAACCTCTTTTCACCAATTTCACTTTATCTTATTAGGACTAAACCAGGTTTTGTGACAAAAATAATTTTTTGGATGGAAGTTTCCAGTGGCGAAAATGTACTCACTTAACATGAACATTGGTATTGGCCTTGTAATCAGCTCATTTTAAAATTAACTAACAGTAAACATGTTCCCATTTTCATGGACTATCAGTAGGTTTCTGTGCATTTATAGCAACATTTTAGAACATTAAAAATTTAGACAAGAGCAGGCTATTCAGCCCAACAAAGCTCACCAGCCCTATCCCCTTAATTCCTCCAAATAACATGTAGTCAAGGTTTGAAGGTCCATGAAATCCTTCTGTCTACCTTACTGTTTGGTAAATTATTCCATATGTCTGTAGTTCTCTGTGTGAAGAAATACTTCCTAATGTTTGTAACAGGTTTCCAACTGTGTCCTCATGTTCTTGTTGAACTCATTTTAAAGTAACTGTCTCAATCAACTGTATTAATTCATAGTATTTTAAGACGAGCAATGTAAGAATTAGGGCTGGTGACATGTCAGTTTATCAGTCATGTTAATACATGACAGAAGACTATACTTCTTTTGGAGTTAGTTTGTTTGCTGGAAAATGTTTATTGATAATGCACTTTTTCTCTCAGGGAAGAACATTCCATTTGTCAGCAGAACCTTTTAAAGACACCTTATCTCACATGATGCTTATTTACCAACAGAGTATCTCATCAGGGCCACATCTGAATTTTTTCGGCAATTTTTCACTTACAGTCCAGGGACACTTTACTCTTGCATTTGTTTTTAAAATCTTGGCTATTTGTTTGCTGTTCCTGTGCCTGCTATCTCTTGTTGCATTTCTTTGGCTTTCACTGATTCTTTTAATTATATCTGAGTGATGGAGAGTTTGAAACACCTGTTTTCCAGTTTTTGAGTAAATATATGTGTGTATGTATGTATGTTCCAGCATCACTTGCCGAACAACTGAAGCGATTTTCATGAAATTTGGTACACATGTTTCTCATTGGTCGACTAAAAATACTGTATGTTGAAATCAATCCTAACCCACCCCCTTCTCTTGATCTTACGGTCTAGTATGCATGTTATCATCCAGTTAACACTCGGAACGACCACCAGAGGGCGAACTGGAGGTGACTCCCAGTATTCTTTATGTTTGAGCACCACCATGTCCCTGTTGCTTTTGAAATTAAATAGAGTTGGCCGGTTCCGAGCATCAACTGGATGATAAAATACATACAAGACTGCAGGACAAGCACATTAGTGAGTCTGCATTGTTTGTTAATTTATTTTTATTTTTAAAGTTGTTTTTTTTTAATTGTATTTTTCTCAAACAATTAAAAAGAAAAAACACTTTATTTTCCTCCCAGGCAATGCTGGGTATTTCAGCTAGTCAGTGGATAAAACAAAAAGCAATTCCAATTAATTATATCAGGCAGGCTATAATTATTTCACAATTTTATTATACTGTATTATAGGCTTGTTGGGCAAAAGTAAGTTGGCAGTTACCTTGCAAAGGCAGCAACTTTACTTTTTTGAAGTGCAAAGCACTGTGTAATTTACTGATGGTAAGATGTAAAATTTTTATTCATTATAATGAGATGCAATAATAGATACCTGAAGGGTAAATAAGCATAGTCTTAACTACATTGTAATGAGGATCATTGAGTCTTGCTGCAGTCCAAATCTACACATTTATTAAGGTTCACATACATTTACAGTAATAATAATGAAGTGACAACAGTAACACATGTGGTTATCACCCTACTGATGATGCACATACATAAACATTTTTAAGATGCTTTGACTGACACCTGTCCTGGCTAGATTATCTTTTGTTACTGCTTAAACTAACATCTACAGCCAGCCCACCCCAAAAGTGTTACCTTAAGTGTTACTTAATAATGACAACTTTACACCATACCAATAAAACATATCTCACTATCCAAGATGAGATGGAATTTTAGTCATTATTCTTTTAAATGTGCAAAACAAATAAGAAACCTTTCCAAAGTTTTCCTGGCGCAAGTAAGTTAATTTAACTGCACTGCTAAAGTCTCCCTGACATAAGAATTTATATATAATTAGTGCAATTGTATAGTTTCATTCTGCTCTGAGGAAAAAGTAGAAATGTCACCATTGTTTGATAGTATGCAGAGTCTTGTGGAAATTGAGATAGAAAGAGAGCGACAAAGCTGAAAAAATCTACAGTACAAACTTAACTAAGCTAAGTCACATGCCACATTCTTATTAATCAGTTTAATTTTTTTTATTAACCCTCTTGGCATTAAACCCAAGCATTACTTGAGCTTGTAATTCAAAGCAAGTATGGTTAACCACAAGTCAGGTTCAGGGTGATGTGTAATAATACACTTTGTAGTGTTAACCCAGAATAATACTCAGGACAGTGTTCTGCTGCCATCTACTGGATGAAATAACATGCTGCAAAAAAAAAAAAATATTTCTATGCTTTCTGCCACTTTATGGTAACTGTAAGGAAGCTCATCAATATGCATAAGTGGGACAGAGCCTCCAATGAAAAACATAATTGCAAATTAAAAACCATAATGGCTGTTTCAGAATGAATTGAAACTGAACTATTGCTCGAATCAAGAGACAGTGATGATGATATGAATTGGTAATCAGATGCTGATGCAAAATGTGAAACTGGTGCATGATATGGCACTGTACGACTGAACCTCCATAATATCTCTAGTCGTGTGAAGCTTCACCATGATTCAGCAGTAGCTTCATGATAAAAAGGCAAAATAATTGCAGTCAAGTGCAAGGACAAGCAAGACGTTAACCCCCTAAGCACTGTCCACAATGTGGCAACTGTTGGTGTTCCTGTCAGGGGAAAGTCACTAAACCTTGCGCTGTGGTAGTTTACAGTAACACAAGAGGCGCATTCACGCATACAAGGAACAGAAAAAAAATATAAGAAAAGTGTGCAAATAAACATGCTACTAATGCCCTGATTACAACATTGGACTTTGCATTGATGACTGTTTCAAAACATATACAAAGAACATGTACAGCAGTAGACACAAGATATGTCCTTTCTACTATATTTATGTTGACATTTTGATATTTGCTTGATTTTGTAACTCATAATTACATTGTTATAAAACATTCAGTGTTTTCATCTTTTTTTCCTGGAATAAACCTAATGCTAAGGAGGCTACTAAATGTTTTTTTTTTGCTCTTGGTGCATATATTAAGTACTTAAATACTACGCCCAGCCTTCTCCATTGAGAGTGAATTAACACAAATATATACTGTATATTACAAACATACACAGGCGGCTGCTTGAAAGGGGCAAAGTTAATGCTTTTGAGACAGGAAGTGTTACATTCTTAGTTCTCTTGCATATGTACTTTTTCATTAAGTAGCAATTTAGCTTTGAAACAAAATGTGAATCTTCAAAGTTTTTTGGAAACCTGTGGATGTGTGTCACCATTGACAAAAATGATGTGGGTTTACAGAAAGATGTTGTAGATAGACTGCATATGCAGTGAGGCCATGATGTTACTAGAGACCAGAAAATATGTCTGCAAGTAAGAACCTAGCATACTTTCTGAAAGCACCCCTTTGGTTCTTCAGTGTAAAGGACAGCTTGCTTAACAGGGCAATCTATAATCATTTTAATTATAACTGCCTATATTACATCTATGGACTGCTGAAGGGACAGTGGTTATTACAAAACCAATAAAGCCAATATATAGCAAATGTTATATCACCTCTGCAAATGCTGAATTACAAAATCTCGTAGAATTGGTGAAATCTGCAAGCTAGCTTTATGACCTTATTATCAACATAAAGAAGTCCAAAGGTATAATTGTTGGTAGATCTAGTCAGCATGACCACACCATTTTGTGTGTTGATGGACAACCTTTTGAGGAGGTGATACATACTGTATCTGTTATTGTCTGGAGTAGATCAGCAATAACTGCAAATTATCTACTTTGAAATATCAAGTCATTTTCTGGATACACTCACTACTGAACATGGTCAAGATATTTATGTCTAATTCTGGCAGCCACAAACAAAATACTTGAAGAGCCAGTCTTTTGCTGGACACACACATTTGGTGCAACTAAATAGCTTATGGTGCACCTCCACCAGGAGAAACACAAAGACAGTAACTGGCCACAGATATAACACAGGTCCATGACACTTTGAGGCAACAGTGGTCACCCTTGTTCTACTTTGCTACATACTGTAAATATATAAGAATACAACATATAAATTACATAAAGTTAGATTTTGATCCATTCACCCATCCATTTTCTGCCACTTATCCGGGTCTAGTTCAGAGTGGCAGCAGTCTAAGCAAAGATGCCTAGACGTCCCTCTCCTCTGCCACATCCTCCAACTCTTCTGGGAACATACCAAGGCATTTCCAGGCCAGCGAAGAGATATAATCCCTGCTATAAACCACATAAGCAAACAAATGCTTCTCCCACCAGAGTAACCAGACAGTTTCCCTGAATCTCTTCAAGGCCTCACTGTATTCCTCTCACACTTGAGTTTTTCCTTTCGAACTGACATTGTCACACTCCTCTTGACCTGTTGGTATCTGTCAACTACCACTGGAGTCCCAAACGCCAGCCAAGCTTGAAACCCCTCCTTCTTCAGTCTGACAGCTGCCTTTACCAATTTTCTTGTTCATCCAAATAGTCCAGTGGTATTCACATAAGATATAAGTAATGTATCAGCAAAGAAAGGGTTAATTTACTCACTGTTCTGTTCCAACCTATTCAGGACTGAAATCATAAAAAATTGTCCTGTTGCTTTCACCTGGATGAAAGCATGGTAATAAATCCAACCTGGAGAATTCTTTGTGAAAGAAATGGCAGCATTACTTATTCTTAATTTCTGTAAATAAACTAATGTCCTTGCAAGAAAGGACCACTAAAATGTGTTTTGCATTTTCATTCATACCTGCATTATACTAGTAGTTTTATTGACAAAAGTTCTCATAAAACTTTAAAAAAATACTCCAAGCTCATACATATAAACAGCATAAAAAATTACTGAAAAATGTTGAAAAAAGTAAATACAGCAGATAGATGAGGTAAAGAGTAACATAAATTAGATTGTGAAAGGTTCTTGTATGTGTTTAATGGTAAATGTAAAATTAAAATGAATTAATGTTTTGCAGGCGCTAGACATTTGGGCAATAGGAGTGACACTTTTCTGCTTTGTATTTGGAAAGGTAGGTAAAATGGTTTCTACTGTTAAAAATTAAAAACAAAATAGGACTGATTAAGATGACCATTTAAAGTAAGAAGGTTTTAAGATTTAAAATGCAAAAAAGTTATTTGCTTAGCAATTAATAGCATTACTGAAACTGTTTTTCATTTAATTCATTCTTTTGCGATCACTTGATTAAATATCATTATAAAATCCAATGTCCAGGCTTTATATCTGTATCCACTGTTGTTTCTAGAACATCCTCTTGGACTGAATGGTATTTGAAATAAAAAATGTATAAATTGGATTTTCACATCTTTAGATGAAAATAAAGCAGGTCAAAGGTTTCAAGTATGCAAACTACTGCTCAAGGGGAAATTAAAATTGACTTCATTCACTAAGGATGGTGGCTAGAATGCATTAGAAGCTGAACAGAAAAACTAATATATAGTTGGTTTTCTTTCTATGCTAAGGTTGTTTTCAGCAAGACAATCACACAGAAAGTTAATTTCTGGCCAACTAATTTTTATACATACTGTATCTATATTTCTTTCTCATCTTCAATTTAGCAAGTGTATTTCTACAATATAATTTTGTGCTATATAAAGTCTAGACAAAAATGTTTGGTAAATGAATTGCCACCTTTTGTACCACTTAACCTTTTTTACAAGATACAACTTACAACCTGTGATTTTACCATATTGCCATAACAACATCAGTTGTTATGAAATTTGATTTGGTGAAACTCATACAATGGAGTCAATGGGGGCTCTGATCGGGGCTCTCGAGAGACTGAGGGAGGAGTTTGAGTAACTGGGCTTGCGAGTGTCCTGGATAATAACCAAGATTCAGGCCTTTAATGACCTCTTAGGCACAGCCATCAGCAGTGTGTCTGTTTGCGGAGAGTGTGTCGGCAGTGATATTTATGTCTCTGGTGACTCTTCCTATAAAGTCAGTAGACAGATTGGGAGAGCATGGGGGGGGGGGGGGGCTCATGAGATCACTGGAAAGGGGTGTGTGGTGCTCCCAATATCTATGCAAAAGGACAAAGGTCCAAATCTTTAGAGCCCTGGTGCTTCCTGTCTTGCTATATGGTTGCGAGACATGGACACTATCTAGTGACCTGAGATGAAGACTGGACTTCTTTGGTACCGTGTCTCTTCGGAGAATCCTTGGGTACCGCTGGTTTGACTTTGTGTTGATTGAGCAGTTGCTCATGGAGTCCCGAATGAGGTACATTACCTGCATTGTGAGGGAGCATCCGTTTTGGCACTACAGCCATGTGGCACGAGTCTGATCTGGCTCACAGGATCCTCATTGTTAAGGATCATAGTGGTTGGTCCAGGCCAAGGGGGGATGCCCATGTAACACCTGGCTGCGGCAGATAGAGGGTCATTTCGGAGGGTGGGACTGGACTGCGTGTCAGCCTTGGGGGTTGCCAACCAGGATCCCGAACTGTTTCGTTATGTGGTGGGTGCAGCAATGCGCTGTACCAGTGCATGCTCCCCAACCTGACCTGACGTGATACAATTAAAATATCAATACAAGCACAACCTAATAACAACAACATTTATTATTGCCCTGCAGCTACAAACCACCAGTTTAATAACAATGTTCTTGCTGCTCCCTAACAATTTGAGGGCCCAGAACAGGCTTCCGAGCACAGATGTTTTGGGCTAGTGAATAATGTTCAGCCTTTCCTGCCCTTAATAATGCCTAACCTGTCTATTTTCCCCTTTTTGATCAATTATCCTACTCAGTTTCCTAATTAACAAAGCTCTGATTCAAAGGAGCAGAAAAGGCTACTGAATGCAGTTTTTTCCACCTTCTGACCATCTTGCTCAATGTATTTCTCTCACTTTGGTAGGATCTTCAACTGCGATTTTAACAGCCACCTTTCAGAAGAATGCATTGGTTGTTTAAAAATATATGCAGTGTGCCTGAAAGTGTCTTTTGATCTCGAAAAGGCTATTGAAACCTACCTTTTTGACAGTGGGACCCATGATAAAAAAGGCTTTAGGAAAAAATGACGATAAGATGGAATTGTAAGCAGAGTTAAATTCAGCCCTTTGTAAAAACTTACACTTTTATAAGGTACTTAAGAAAAAGTGAGATTTGTATAACATTTATTTTCATTAGGCTTAACACTTCATTGTGTTGCATGTGTGCTTCATTTTTAAGTTTAACGAAAAAAACAAAAATGTAAATAACCGATGAATGTACAGAAGTGTAGTTTGTTTGTGAACACTGACATCTAAAGCAATGTTTCAATTTCTTTCTAGTGCCCTTTTATAGATGAGTACATTCTATCATTACATAGCAAGATAAAGAACAAGCCGGTGGAATTTCCAGAAACGTGAGTGCAAGTCAGGCTGTTGGCTTAGGGGGAAGATCATTCTTAAAGAGTGTTAAGTGAATTTACATGCAAGACAGATTTCATAATGGGTTTAATTATTTGGGTAGACTTTATGATAAAAAAAAGAGTTCTTAAGCAAACTGTACATACTTTACAATTGTTTTTACAGTGTGCAGCTCTCCTCTTCCCCCACAGTTCATTGTTTTATGTGACTGAAACATAATTGTTTGTTATACTTGTGAGTATCCAGTCAAGAATGCACTGCAGGACTACAGTATAATTGGTAGCCAGAATCCTTTAAATTTATTTTTGAACAGTAGTCCTTGGTGTATTTCATCCTTTACACCAAAACTCATTTTCCCTGCATGACAATAAATTTTAGAGAGCCTGACATATAAACTTCTCAAATTCAGACAAAGCAGCATGTGGCCAGAGTCTTTTTATGTTTAATGATAACCAGTAAGTGCTGATGCAGTTTGTCAAATAACGTTTTTTCACATTCTTGAAAAATCTCTTGGCTCTCTGAGTGGAAAAAAAATCCATCTTAACAACTGCATCTTATAAGTAACATCCTATTATCTCTATAAAATAGATGTATTTACCCTAAACTTTTAACCAAAGTACTTAAGAATCACAAATAAGTACTACAATTATTTATTTGTTTATAGAACTTCAGTGTGGGAGATCAATAGTAATATGCAATTTTCAAAACTCCAAAATCAAAATTTGCATCGTCTATTTATGACTGATTATTGAAATAATGGGTCTAATTTAACTTTGAAATTACATAAAATACAGAAGAACATGCATTTAAATCAGTTACACTGAAATATAACCTGCATTTTAAAGCAATAGATTTGGCATCCTATTTGGAAAATAAATATATATTTTATCAAAATACATATAAATTAATTTGTTTATAATAATTTTCAAAGAATATCTTTCAAAACTGTTAAAATAAGTCAGCAAAGGTGCTTAAGAAATAAAATTGCATACTACTGAGCAGATTTGTTTACTTGTATAGAAAAGCAAAAAGTAACAAATATTCAATTATTTTTCTTTTGTTGTAGGCCAGTAGTCAGCGAGTCACTGAAAGACTTACTTCTGCAAATGCTGGATAAAAACCCTGATTCTAGAATAACTATTCCAGAAATAAAGGTATGTAGGTTCTATTCTTGATTGTCAGGGATATTCTGTTAGTTTTGTATCTATCTTGTGCAAACAAAAACAGAAAAGCATATATTGTATGATTTAATTGCTTACAATATTGCTGCTACTTACATCAAATCATCTACCTGTAATCTTAAGATATTAAAGCATACTTGCCTACCTAACCTACACCTTCCTTTCATTGCTTTGGAAGTTGAAATTAGTGCATTTCACATATGCATCCCTATTGGGGTTCTCAGTGTACTGTATTTAGATCAAAAAATGAAAGATTTATTTATAACAGAACTATTCAGTTAACAGCCCATACTCTCTTTATAAGTGCTGTGCAACCCCAGAAAAAAATAATCTTCAACCTTCAGCCAATGCTCATTTTTGTTTTGAAGTTTAAGAATGGATGCTTAAATATGTATTGCTATCATTTTGTCACAGTGGATAATGTCCTCTTTTGTTATTTTGATAAAGACCTTGGATAAAACCCATTTTTATTTACCAGCACTTGGTGTGTTTCGCAAAGTGGGGTCTGCAACCATTGTCTCCGTTCTCTCAGGACTTATGATGAGATCTTAGACTGACACAAAATTACAAAAATACTAAATAATGTTTATTGTAAGACATGCAATCCTAAAATAGTAAAAATCTATTTGCTAGCCTGAAAACTGAAAACCCTCTGAAAGCCAAAGGGAACTTCTTGAAGTTTCTAGGTCATCAACAGTAAGGGCAGGGTGATAATACAGCATGGTCAGCAACATTCACTCCTCCCATGTCAGTCTGTGGCTTGTGCACTGTGGAAAACTCTGTGCCACACATGTTTAGCTCCTCTGAGTGCTCCTTGTCCCCATCCCTTATTAAAACATCCCTTGACCAGTCACCTTAGGCTGTCACTTATGAATATGTTGTGCATGTGATACACCCATTCTCTGCATGCCCTCCCTGAAATTAATTTTTTAATACATGATTGTGCCTGCAATATTTTATTAAAAAACTTAGCAAAATCTGTACAATGCTTTTAAAGAGCTAGAGACCATTGTGGAGTATAAAAAGTTACTGACTAGCTTGATAAAATGTCCATAAAACCAGCTAAACCAAATCTTTTTTTTAAAAAAGAGAGCATCCTTCCCCTTCCTCATCCACAGCATTTTCCATTTGAATGGGATCTGCATACATTATGTGATTATATAAATGCAATATATTATATATACAGTGTTCTTCTGCAGAATTCAATGATCATCACTAAAATTGAACAAGCTTGTATTTACTGCAGCAAAAATCTTTATTTAGAACAAAAACAGATAAAAAAAAAAAAAGAATTTGCCCTTGTTGCATAGTAAACAATATGCTTGTTAGCTTAATAATTAAATTTGTCTAATGTATGAATAACTTGTTAAGCATGTTAGCCTTGTCTTCCTAATAAATATCTTAATTAAATTTAATTCGAATTTTGGCTTGTAATTATAAGAAGTATTTTCTTTTATGCTATACAGGCAGTCCCCGTGTTACGTATGAGATAGGGACTATAGGTGTGTACTTAAGTTGAATTTGTATGTAAGTCAGAACAGGTACATTAGTTTAATAAATGCTGTTGTTGACTGACTGTAACCAAGTGCTCTGCCAATGAATGATGGAGGAGTTTCACCCCTCTCTGACCTTTTTATTATTTCTACTTTATTTTCAATGGTGATGGTTTTTCTCTTCTTTACTGTATCACCAGCACTTGCATCAGATTTGTGTTTCAGAGACATTCTTGAAGGGTGAAGACAAAAGGTTAAGATGAGCTCTTCTGTACAGCACTGTACACGCTATCACAGCAGGAAGGCACCTGTCGTCAACACGTCTAATGTACTGACGAGAGACAACTTCCTGCTATGTGCATAACAGTACAAGCAGGCTTGCTATTGAGAATGAATGGGGGCGGCGAGGGGTGGTTCATCACCAGCCCACCTCACAGTCACCTCCACTACAGTATGCTGCCTGCAGTGTCCGCTCAGCAAGAACGAACAAGAGGCGGCCAAAGGAGGGTAATGAATCGCCCCCATTCAACAGGCAGCCATCCGAGGCACACTACAATGCTACCCACTGCCACCCCATTTACCCTCATTGGCCTCCATTCAGCCACAACCGGGTCACCGCTTGCAGCATTACCAACCGCCCACCAAGAACGAACGGGGCAGCTGTGTGTGGTGGGCGGGTAGTGAAACCACATGCCGCCGGGAGCCACCCGAGGGACACTACACTGCATGAGCAGCGAAATCACCCCCCTCCAGCCACCGCTTGCAGTGTCCCCAGGCCGAAGATGACGGAGCGGCAGTTACTGAGGCACATGCGTCGCAGCTGCGGCCCCATCCGTAAGTCGTAGTGGGGACCACCTGTATATGCGTGTGTGTATATATATTCCATGATCATAAGAGAAGGGCCAAAAACATTCTCAAGGACAAAACTCATCCTGGAAATTCTTTGTTTGAGCTCCTCCTGTCAGGAAGACGCTTTGGTAAATCTGTCTATGCACAAACAGACTAAAAAAAGCTTTTTCCCATCTGCCATAAACTTTTTGAACTCTGAATCTCCTCAGTCTGAGATCATTTTTAATTGAACATGTGCAATAAGATATATTGGTAATGTGCAATACAGTATACTAATGTATTACAATACAGAATATGTAATGTACTATTCATTAACAGGTATAATAACAATTTATGCTGCTGTACTTTGAGCAATAATAATTTGCTCTGGTTACTTGATCACTTAACACTGTATACGACATATTTGGAATTATTTGACTTTTCTTTAAATGCACCTTGGGGCTGTCACAAAAAGTAATTTTGTTGTGTTGCACAATGACAATAAAGTGCTTGAACTTGAATATGATAATTTTCAAATTACTATCAAAATCTGCTAAAACTGAATATTATATGTTTTGTATTATTGTGTCATGAGCATCCTCCGGTCTTTGCATTTTCACAACCTACTTATTCAGTTTAGGTGTTCTGGGGGCTAAAGCCTATCTTTGCAGTATCAGAAATAAAGCAAGCACTTAAACTGGATAAGATTTATTTCACAATCACAGAAATAATTCCCACTTTTTAAAAAAAAAAACAAAACATATGCAGTGTGTCTATACTGTAGGGCATCTGTCACATGAATATTTGAAGTCCAGGCAACCATAATTCAGTTCCGAAATTAAATACTGTGAGACAACCATACTGACTAATTGTTCTGCACTTCTTTGCAAATTACCAAAAGGGTTTCAGCTTTTTTTTTTTAAATATAGCTTTATCGTATTTTTTTGGCATAGAAATAATGTTAATCCACACAGGTGCTTCTGAATATATGCCTGATGTGTCATATATAAAATGTTTCACGTAATCCACATTTAATCAGATCAATGGCTTATCATATTTTACTTACAAAGCATTATATAATAGATTGTGTGTTTCAACTTAAAACTAATTATGTCCTTTTTCTGGGTAAGCCAATTCAATTTTTATAATCCACTGAAACCAAAGAATTTCAGCTGCAGAAGGCATTACATTAAAGCTAATTTTATATATTTTTTTCCTGATGTTGTTGAAAATAACCACAAAGTTGGCTCACAGGTGTTCTGTTTTACAGTTACATTCCTGGGTGACAAAGGATGGCACAGACCCCCTGCCACTGGAAGAAGAGCACTGCAGTGTGGTTGAGGTGACGGAAGATGAAATCAAGAACTCAATTAAGCTAATCCCCAGTCTTTCTGCAGTGGTAAGAATGGGAAATGGGCTAAACGAATGTCAGTTTGGAATTAAGAGTTTATTAAAATGAATTACTCATTTATTACAGTTTTTTAAGTCTGGTTACTTTTTCAGTATTTTTTGTCTTTTGTTCCCATCTTTATTTTAATTTTGCATTACAAATGTCAAATATTTACTGTCTGAAAATTTTTATTCATGATCTCCAAATCCAAGATGACACAGTGGAACAATTGTAATCATTGCTGCCTAATGGGTCAAGCATACTTGGTTCGACTACAACCCCCACTTGTTGTCCATATGAAGTTTGCATTGTACAATAATGGGACACATTACCTTGACCAAAGATTATTGTGAGTAAGAGATGAAAAGGAGTCCAAAAACATGGTAAAAAGGAGTGGTGAAGGGTTAAAATCAGGAACTGAATAAAGAAAAATTGCATCCAGTGAGTAAAGTAATTACGGTTGCCCCTATATTTATAGCTTCATATCCTGTGATGTCAAGGATTCAATGAAGGTGGTCACATGGCCTAACTCAACATGATGTTAAATAAATAAATGGAATTTTAATAAAAATCTACCTTTTATATACCTACCAAAACATGACACTGACATTATAAATGAAAAGCTTATGCATAAAAAAAACCTAAAACAAACAGAATAATGTACACTATAACTAACATCTACTATATAATACATGTATATTCTTCACATGTGTGCATGAGATTTCCTCCCACATTCCCATGACATGCTTATTAGGTTAATGTAGTTCAGTAATTGGTGATTAAATGGCCCTGTGTCAATGGGCTCAGCAATGGACTGGTGCCCTGTCCAAGCCTGGCTTCTGCTTGTATCTGATGCTGCCGAGATAGTCTGTGCCACACTGTAACCCTAAATTGAATTAAGCATTTTTTTAAATGTTATGTATATATCATCAAACCATTAAGGTGCTTGTAATTCATTTGTAATTATTTTAGTTTTTAGTATGCTACTTAAGGTAGCATTCCCTCTGTATATACTGTATATATATATATATATATATATATATATATATATATTCTAATTAATACAGTAAATATAGTGTGTATTTGTGTGTGTGTTTGTGTATAATACTGTGAATATATTGTGGCCTGAAGGGAGTTCTTTTACAGTACCCTGACCCCAAAGACCATCAAAAAAGCCAAAAATACAAAGAAAACTAAAGGGCGTTAGTACAGAATGGTATAGGGCATTGGGGGAAAAAAACACAAAAAAAAGAAAGGAAAAAAACAAGTAAAAACAACAATCTTTTGCATCTTGCCCTGCCTACTTGTTTAATTTTTCTTGTGCCTCTCTTGCTCCTTACAGCTGAACTCTTGTCAAGTCTTTATCCAACTCTAAATTCACCTGGTAGGTGATCAGAAGGGTCTTTTACGTTCAAACCTGTGAGTATTTCAGGAAGAAACTCAGCTGACCCTTCCAAACTAAGAAAAGAGCAAGCGAATTCCTGCAGGCATCCTGGCAAAACTTTCCAAAATACCTCAAGTGTTCTTGCATTCCTGAATTCTCGACTTACAATATAAAACCAGTCAATCTCCAGATGTTATCTATCATACCAGGGAGCAAAGAGATGCAGAAAAATTCAGGATTGCCACCCATCACCCCGCAAAACCTCCAGGTGTCACTTGTTCTGGGGCTCTACTCTCTATCAGTTTTGGTCCATTTTCACTGGTACTGAATGCACTCCTAACATATTGTATGTGCCACCTGGACACCTACAACTCATCTCCTGTTCTGTACTATGGAAGCATTATTGCAGCTGCAGTCCTTTTTACAATATGTGTGCATGTACTGTATATATAAAATGTAAAAGGATTTTCTTCTCTTTCCTTTCAGATTTTAGTAAAGGCAATGTTGCGAAAACGCTCATTTGGCAATCCTTTTGAGTTTCATTCAAGAAGAGAAGAAAGGTCCATGTCGGCTCCTGGAAATTTACTCATGTAAGTAAGGCTTTTTAGGAATTGTGAGTTTTACTGCATTTACCTTTACGTTTCCTTTGGCAGAAATGTATCTTCATAGAGGATGATAACCTCTCATCGATCCTTATCAGTTTCACTCATTTTAGTTCAATACTTTCTAAATAAGGCTCTTGCTGAACTTCTCATCGCTTGTTGTTATTCCAACTAGGGGTGTGCGATATTGGAAAAAAAAAATATCTCGATATTTTCTGGGACTTTGACGATAACGAGAATTCCAAGATAATGTAATGTATTATTTGAAATTATATTGAATTATATTTTTGTCATCTATAGCTTTACTTATCAGGTCTTTTTGTATTTTTAAACGTCATAATAAATAAGATCAATTTAACCTAAACTGCATTTTATAGAGGAACCCCAAATTACACACCAATCGCAATATGAAGCCTATGCCCAAAACAAGGTAGCCTCTTCCAGTTATTAATCCGTAGTGCACTGACAACGTTAGCCCCGCTGTCTGTTGTCATGCAAAC
>JANRMT010062814.1:88429863-88441502 GCA_026402145.1 Polypterus bichir lapradei | reverse complement strand
CTGATATCCCATGCTATCTTTAGTTCCAAGTTTTACTGTTTGATGTAAAGCTTACGTTTTGGACCATGTAGCATTTTGTAACTGAGGACTGAGGAGTTGAGTAAATATTCAACTTTCATCACTGATGGTGTCTTTTATCAAATCAGGTTTACTTTATGTAGTGTCTTTCTATGTCATATATGTAGTTTATATGTGTTTTGAACGTTGCTGACTTCATTAAATTGAGAACATTCCTGTAATGTAAATCCCTGCTTTTAATGCCAAAGCCTTATTTTCTTTTTTTGGAATGCAACTGAGATGCTGTGTTTTGTCAAATACAGATTCAAATGCTTTAGTTGAATTTCCCAGGAATTTTATATTTGCATTCTGATCACATGTTGTGACAGACTCAAACTTCATTTTGGAAAGAAATTGTTGCTGTGTATTTTTCACCTTCAGAAAGCAAGTTAAGCTTTCTTTTCAACTTGCATCCTTCTTTGCTGATATGAACTGCCTGACTAGCAGGGGACTAGTAAGGCTGTGTAGTTATTGAATGAGCAATTTCAGTAAACAGTTGGTCATCAGACTCAGAAGAGCAAAAATGGATAATTGAACATGTTCATTACATCTTGTGTTGATTATAAACAGCCAAAAAGTTAAGATGCAACTACTGAACTCCCTCATCCCTTCTCACAAATATGAAATCTGCCATAATACAAAAATTGGCTTGTGAGCCAATATATCCTGATCCCCAAGTTCACAGAATCCAGAAAGATCGAAAATCAGCACATTAGTGGCCAAAATTGAGCTTATGTCTGCAAGCTTTCAAGTGTTCTGAGCAAAATGTTGACTTACTGTGACTTGTGCTTTTTGAAAACCAAATGAAATGCAGAACAATGACTACAGATTTTTTTAGAGGGCTATCCTTTAGGAGGGCATTGAAAGAAGAGAGCATGAAATATCATTTTACTCTAGCATTGCTGCTATGTATTATACTATTTGTCAGTGTTTGCCATTTGTTTTTTGCATAACATTTCACTGGATGTAAAGCATACTTTTGAATGTACTGAAGGTAGCCATTGTAAAATGATGCATGATTTCTCTCTACTGAACTGTAAATATGTACCGATATAAAGAGGCTATTTTTTGCATGCTTTTGTACATTAGTCAAAATAATAAAATCATCCGTACACAATAAAACTCTGTGTCTGCATCTCTTGCAATATTTTTTTATTGATAAGGAATTAAAGTCTTCAATTTTAATCACCATTATCACTATTTAGCTGCTTCAAAACTAGCACTAATGCTATTATTAAATGCTTATATCTACTGTTTTTGAAAGATTTATTGCAACTTTAGAAAATCTGTGATTTCCTGTTTCAGAGCCCCAGGAAACTGGTATCTGAGTCCCAGCCTAATTGCTCTTTGTCTGGCTTTTATGCATTCTCCCAGTGTTTGCGTTTAATTTATTTATTTTTTGCTGAGTAGTCCAATTGGTACTCCAATATACCTAAGTGCTAAGTTAACTGGCAGCTCTACTTTGGTTCTGTGTGTGTGGATATGGATGAGTTTGGGAGTGAGTGTTCTGTGTGATGGGCTGTCACCTCACCTATGGTTGATTCGTGTTAGGTAACACTGTATTTAGATTAAATGAACTTAAACGATAAAGATGGATGCAAGGGTGGATATAAAGAGATGTACTGGAAATGCTGAACCAAGGTAAGAAAAGTCTTAACATTTAATGGTGTCAGTTTTTAGAAGTTTTAAAATGTTTTTCTTTAATATTCTTTATAACTGATGATATTTTTATCATTCATGTTTTGATACATCCATTCATAATAGATCATACAGATTATAAACTCCATACCCCCAGGTTTGTGGTGCCAGACATTCATCTTTTCTCATCAGAACTCATCTTATAAATTATGGCACTTTTTTTTACCTTTATAGCAACATGACTGCAAATTGAAGAACACCTGAATAAATGGCTTCCAAGATATTTCATTACTGATTTGTTTTGAGAAATTTTAGAGCTTAATGTGTCTTGTGTACTAATTGAGAAATAAATGGAGTTTAATAATCTGTGGTAAATGAGAAACTATTGAAGATGTTAAACCTCTAGAATTTTATTTTGACAATATGCATTTCATTTGTTGGAAGTCAACTGCTAATCAACCTTAATGAAAGGATAAATGTCTGTTATGTCTGTGGTTGCTATGTCTCTGTCAGTGCAAAAGACGGCGCATCACACACCTTTGTATAATAAAATGCCTTACATTTGTCATTCCAACGGATTCACAAACTAATACTGCTTTTATGAATCTTACACCAAATGGCATATAACTTAGGCAAATGCATTGCATTTGTCTCATTGCAACAGATAGCACATTACAAACATCTGTAGTTATGCATTTCATTACTACAAATGTTTCTGATGTACCATCTGTTGGCTTGAGAAATGCAATGCCTTTTATTACTACATGCACACTACAAACATTAACGTTGAGGTGTATGTTTTTGAAATAAATGTTATCACTCAATGTACTGATTTCAGTGTAAATTGTTACAGGTTACTTTTTAAGAATTGTCTTGCTTTATTTAAGACAAATTTGAAATCCAGCTTTTATGTCAATACTCCATGTATCTGTCCATTTTCTTTACATACTTTTTCTTGATATATACATCATGTGGAGCCTCTCATGACAGCAGGGATTGCAAGGCAGGTGCCAACCCTCGGTGTGAAACCACCTCATTAACAGTGTACTCACATATTTTTCTGCTGCTTCACTTTAAATTTGCCAATCAATATTGCAGCTTGCGTCTGAATACAGAAAGGAGCTGGAATCGCTAGCGAAATCCCGCAAGCTCCAGTCCGAGCCCACGGCAGCCAGGAATTACACAAGGGGAAAGCAGTGTGCGGTGGTAAACAATTTCCAGTGCCACAGCAATCTTGCCAATATTTCTTAGTTATTTATTGGGAGGCATAGCCTGAAACCGGGACTGTCGCTGTCACTCGGACGTCTGGTTACCCTTGTAAATTACAGTGTCAGTGACATCGTGAATTATTATAAATCATTACAGATAATGGAACTGTGAGGCTGATTTAGTGTAAGGTAAATACTGAGTAAATGTTTTATTTGATCTGTGCACAGCGGCTTGCAAGCCACAGGGTACTTCATTCATATCAAAATAACTTTTTGTTTTCCGTGCTTGCATTTTACAATTGTATGGTTAGGAAGTTTATTTAACTTACCTGTTAAGACTTAATAACAGCAGAAACAACTTTGTGAGGCATAAGACTCCATGTGCCTCGCTGGATTCGCGGATGGGAGTCCCGCGCGTGCGCAATCAGCCTGTGAAGCGTCTCCTTCCCGCGCACACCGTAGTCTGCTGGGCTGATGTTTCATAAACTTATTGGGGGGGATCTGCTTAACATCAGTAGCGGCTATCGCAGGTGAACAGGAGGAAAATATACACGTTGGTGTAATCGCTGTCAAGGTAAACTTGAAACAGTCAACTAATTTGCAGTTGGAGAGCAGAACTTTTCTCCGTTTTAAGATAGACGAGTTCGCAAATTCCCAGATATTTATCAGTTTGAGACTTTAATAATTTAAACTGTGTACAAAACGATCTGTTCTTGATCTGTTGAAATGTTTCCATAAATTTCCATGAAATATGTGTCACATTTCAACAAAATTGGCCCACGGGGTGCGGAGTCTTTTCATGCGAAGAGAAAGACATGTGCTATAGCAATAGGCGCTTCACGTATTATAGTATATACAATACAATACAATACAATTTAATTTATTTTTGTATAGCCCAAAATCACACAAGAAGTGCCGCAATGGGTTTTAACAGGCCCTGCCTCTTGACAGCCCCCCAGCCTTGACTCTCTAAGAAGACAAGGAAAAACTCCCAAAAAAATCCATGTAAGGAAAAAGTGGAAGAAACCTTGGGAAAGGCAGTTCAAGGTAGGTTGCGCGTGCAGTGGGTGTCAAAAAGAAGGGGGTCAATACAATACAATACAAAGAACAGAACAAATCCTCAATACAGTATAAAAATAAAAATTTTAAAAATAAAAATATATGCGAACGCATCGATACAAGAGCCACCTAACTAAACAATACGATCATTAGAGGGAAGAATGACTTGCTGGATACGTAAAAACCTGTCACCGTTGTGGACCTCGGGGAAAGAATTAGAAACCACTGCCATTTATGAGTCTTTTTCTCACCCGCTTTGTCCTGAACAGGGCCGCGGGGGTTGGGTGCTGAAGCCTATCCCAGCCAGCATTGGGCACAAGGAAGAAACAAACTCTGAACAGGATGCCAATCACTCGCAGGGCAAACACACATACATATACATCCATGCCAACCACGCACTAGGACCAGTTTAGTATCGCCAGTACACCTATCCTGCATGTCTTTGGACTGTGGGAGGAAACCGGAGCACCCACAGGAAACCCACGCAGACATGGAGAGAACATATAAACTTCACGCAGGGAGGACTCGGGACACGATCCCTGGTCTCCTTACTGCGAGGCTGCAGCGCCACCTATTTCTCGCTTTTACATGTTGAGTAATCATTAATCATATTGATAAAAACGTGGATCACAAAAAGGTTGTAGTCACTCCACATTTTTCAGGCACTTAGTGCCAAATGTGTTCAGTTTTTGTGAAATGTATGAAAGCTTTTTTGTAACTCTGTATTCAAAGGATTCATGGGTGCAATGTAGACCTCCGACGTTTAAGCAGGATGCCCAAGGATATGACGACTGTTTCTGAACTGCGGGCGTCATTTGTAATCCTCTGCCTCCATCTAGTGAGAAGACTGGCACACAAATGGCAGGCATTAGAATTAAACATCTCAATCTGAGAGCGTGCCAGAGGCTTCAGTGGTTTGTGACAAACAGTCCTTTACGCTATGAAGAAATCATTCCTATAAGTGAACTCCTTGCTTGACCTTTTCTTTTTTCATAATATATTTATCTACTTCAACAGGCACATTTACTTGACGTCATTTGCATTTGCTTCTCAAAGAATTATCAGGCCCAAGTTAAGATGAACTTTAGATCTCTGAAAAAAAAATTCAGTTTGTTCATAGAAAGTAAAAGTAATCAGACAACGCATCAAATGCAATAAGCTACCTATCTGCCAAAATATTCTTATACGCAGAATAAAATCCTCACATAAATACAATACGCCTGGAAATATGATCCCATAATCAACAGTATGCTTTCAAATGTTTTGGAGTTTCTCTGTGCTATTTAACAGACAAGTTCTTACCTGTCTCATTATGTGAATTCTGAGCTGCAACATTCTTTGTTCTCTTAAAAAGGCTTGAATAGAATTTATAAAGACGGAAGTTTTGAGGTAAGGTCTGGTAGGTCAGGGATGTAGCACAGAATTCTGGGCCCTATGCATAAGCAGTATCTCTGGACCCCTTCTTCTCGATTCATGTCTGTCACACGTTCTTTTCATTCTAGGCTTCATTACCCTTTTTCCCCTGACTACAATGGCCATGATCATGGTGCTGGCTGGAGAGTGGCAACGTGTTGCATGTTGATTAGCACATCCCTGTGCTCTGTACATGTGACAATAATAAAGACCCTAAAAACCTATAATAAGGTACAGTAGGTTTAAATTCCAACCCATTTGCTATGTCAAATCTGCACAATCTCCAGATGTTTATGTGCTTTTTTCTAGGACTATTCTGACATCTCAAAAGTACAGTATGCTGTTTAGTTAAATATACCTTTCCTCAGATTGCTTGCTTTAATTGTTTATTTGCTTATGATGTTCAATCTTGAAATTACAGATAGTGTACTCTAACTCAGTATTCACCTACTAATCCTGCCATATGAGACTAATGTTAACAGTGAGACTAATGTTAACAGACCATTAGATCAGCTCTCAAACAGATTTTTAAAACAACTGTAGAATTATGCAGTCAGGAAATCATATTTTACTGCACCATCTTAAGTGTAGCACAATAATAAAATCTCAATTGACTATCAACTTTGATTTTCAATTATTTGTAGAATCTGCTTCACCATTATTAGCCAACATATTTATTTTTTTAACACTTCAGATTACTGATCTCTTCCTAGATTTTAGATTTCATTTATTATCGATTCCAATAAAGTGTTCTTCTCCCTTGATACAAAAAGTAAGCACTTATTGTGTATTATCTCTTTAAATATTGGGCTGTGCACTCAGTTCCTTTTGATTATCAAACAGTAAAAACAAACTGCACCTTGTTATTTATAATCTCATGAAAATATTGTCATATCCTAATAATTTAAAATCAGTAAAGTACACAGCAACCTAGTAATTTCAGTTATTCCATTTTGGTCAGTCATTGGCACACTCAAGTTTATTAAACAAAGAAATTGAATTTGGCCAAAAAGATGACCCAATGTCACGTCACTTTTTTGTTTTTCTAATTGGTGTATTGTATACTTTTTTGCTCTGAGCCCCATTTCTTCTCTGGAATTAGTCAGCTGGAGTTATTCAAGTAGGGTTCTCACCTGTGCTTCACCTCTGACACCCCTTCTTTTGCTCTTTGTGTCTGTTCCTCAATTCTCTTTCTTCTATGTTTGTGATTTGGTGTGAAGCTGAAGGGGTCAAACCTTCAATAGTTTGAGGGTACTAAGGTGTTGTGTTTTTTGGGCTGCAGTCACCTGAGGCAGTGATATTAGCTGGTTTGGTTGATGTGCTAATGGGGCTCAACAACATTTTTGAGTTCTTTGAGTTTCTGGGCTTTCTAGCATTTGTTGCTCACAGTCTTCTGCCATTGTTCAGTTTAATGAGAATTTTGGCTTTTTGGCAGATATCAATACAGAAGTCTCTAGAGATAAGTTTGTTTTTTCTTTTCTAGGATTTTGTCTTTCTTAGTCTTGAGCTGTATTTGTAATTCTCAGGTTTTGCTATTGCTTGCATTTTTCCTGGCTTCATACCTTCTTTTTGTCTTGCTGTATATAATTTTGCATTTCTAAAATGACCTGGTAATAGTTCTATCTCTGTTTGTTACTTTTTTTTATAGTTGTTTAATTGTTTATCGTTACCGTCTCTTTATTTACATGATTAGGAATTCCTGGAAACATCCCTCCATCCACTATCCAACCCACTATATCCTAATTACAGGGTCACGGGGGTCTGCTGGAGCCAATCCCAGCCAACACAGGGTGCAAGGCAGGAAACAAACCCCTGGCAGGGCGCTAGCCCACTGCAAGGCGCGCACACACACACACATACACTCCCCAAGCACACACTAAGGACAATTTAGAATCGCCAATGCACCAAACTTGCATGTCTTTGGACTGTGGGAGGAAACCGGAGCACCCGGAGGAAACCCACGCAGACACGGGGAGAACATGCAAACTCCACACAGGGAGGACCCAGGAAGCAAACCCGGGTCTCCTAACTGCGAAGCAGCAGCGCTACCACTGCGACACTGTGCCGCCCTTCCTGGAAACATTTGGTATAAAAAGTATTATTGCTGATTGCATTTTAGATTTGTTTAATTAAACTGAGACCTTATTCAGAATCACTGATATCATGATTTAATTGAACATACATTTAATATAGATTTAATTAGCATAAAATAATTATTGTTTTGTTTCAGGAAGAAATTTTCAATTGGTTACTTCTCTTTGTGAGGCCCAAAACACCCATGTTCCTTATTCCTTACCACTGCATTATATACATTGTTACTTCGAGATGAGCATTCATTCATTGTCAGATCTTCCGACTAAAGACAAAACCAAACCTTTTTCTAAATTTTGTAGATTGACATAAGAATTTTTCTGGTTAATCAGTATCTGATAGATAACAAGTACAAGTACAAGTACAAATAAACATTTGAAATACATCAGTCTGTGTGTAATGAATGAATCTAATATACAAGTTTCACTTTGTGAATGGAATTACTGAAATAAATCAACTTTGTCATGATATTCTAATTTTATGACCGGCACCTGTATATTCAAGCCAGTTAAAAAGCAATATTGTCATTGTATTGTACCAGACCTCTAAAAGTATACAGCTGTAATCTCACTGAAAGATAGTCTTGAAATACAAAGGCATGGGAAATTCCACAAAAATATGAATACACAAAAATTATGCAAATGAGATTAGAAATTTGCAATGACATTTTAATAATGAAAATTGTAATAATTTTTTTCAATGAGATGAGATGAAACACATGCAACCATGATCAACAGAAAAGTTACAATAGAAGGCATAACAAATTGCAAGATTGCCTGCAAAATGTTCTTTGCAGCATCAACGTGGCACAGTGGTTAGTACTGCCACCTCACAGCTTCATGGTATGGTTTAATTCCTAACTTATATGCGGAAGCTGCATGTTTCTTCTGTGTCTATGTCCTTTTTTCTCAATATATTGGTTTCCACCCTACATTTTCAAGATACTTGTTAAGTAAATGGGAGACTGTAAACTGGCCCAGTATGAATGATCAAGTGGACCAGTGTCTCCTCCAGGATCAGTTCCTGCCTTGTACTTGACACTGCCATTATGGACTCTTGTTCTCTACAACCTTCTGAAAATTCTAAAAATGCCAGAATGTTGAATCTAAGAAAAATACTCTACAGCTCGTGATAGTTGCTAGAATCTACAGTATATATGGTGTATTATTTGATCCTTGTCAGTGGATCATCTATCATTAAGCTGAGGAGGGAATCTTGACTGAAGATAAGGATAAAGTACCTGGCAGCATTTGAAGAAAGCAATAAAATAAGCACACAACATCATTGTTTTTCTGGCACTCTTGGATTTCTATAGAGAACTAATAAAGTGAAGAGAGAATATTTCACATATAAAATTTTATGACTCTTGGAAAGCAACAGCAAGGCATGATCATTATGATATAGGTCCCACAGTTGGACTTGAAGACTCTACATTGGAGTCGGACACCCCTGTCATAAGGCAATATATGTGGGATTTACATAACACATATTCAGCACCTGCAGTGAAAAATTACAAAGAAATCATGTGTGTATGATTTCACAAAGCCAACAGGTACTGTAGTACTGTACTTAGACAAGGAAAAGATAAAAGTACAGTAGCTTTTTGAGGACAGCACTGATGATGGGCTGCTATATGCTGAAAAACATTGCAATTATTTCTTTTAAAATTCTGTAATTTTCGGTCAATGTGTAACTATTATTATTCCTCTTTTTTGTTGTCTTTTATGTTCCTCGATTATTTGAGTGTCACTACTCGAATAGTAAGCATACTGTCTTTCCTTATTTTATGATAGTTTTGAAGTTCCACAATAAAAAAATACTTTAAATCGAACATATGTCTTGAATTCAAATATGTAGTATCTATCTATCTTATGCATAAATCAATAGTACTTAAACAGCTGGTATGTATTTATCAATATTTATTCAATTCAATACTTTGACATTATACTTTACAGTAGAATAAAAATACTTGTTGCTAGTGCCACTGTTTCAGAATCATGTAGTGACAAATTACTACAAGTTAGAATAAAATAAAAGACACAAATTGGTAAAATGGCAAGACAATTAAAAATAAACATGCAACCTTTCCAAATTAACAATAAATGCATACAGACTCAACATAAACATTCAACATGTATCACAAAGAGCAAGTAACGTTAAGACTGTAAAACTAAATTGTTAGTACAAACGGGATTGATGGAGCAGGCGCTTATATTCTGTAATGGAGTCTTGGCCATGAGTCAAAAAATATATAGCAGTGGCAGTTAAAAGAGTGAGAACCTGGTCATCTGGGGCTTCATGTATAACACAGTGCAGAATTCACACTAAAACATGGCGTTCGGACAAAAGTTGAAATGTGCGCATGCACAAAAAAATTCAGATGCACAAAATCGTGCAAAAAACATCTTCCGCAAAATTCTCCTCTATAAATCCCGGTCAGTGTGAAATGTAACGCACATGCATGCGCCTTCCACCCCACCCGACTCCTCCCAGAATTACACCCCTTTGAATATGCAAATCAATATAAATAGCCCATTACGTTCAGCGTTTTGTGAAAAGAAAATGGCAGAAGCACTGGGGGAAAAACAAAACTTAACTGTATGCAAATTGTTGGCTTAAGCAGTGGTAAAAGCAACAAAAGGAAAGTGATGGAGTGGATATAGAGTGGTAGAGGCACTCGAAAGTTCAAGTTCAGAACGTCACAGAGTGTCTGAAATAGAAAAGAAGTGATCAGATGTCAAAGTCGAGGTGAAAAGGCGAGTCGTAGCCCTGGGCTGTTCTTAGGACGTTGGGGGCCCTAATGCGTGTAGTATTAGCTACAGTTCAGCCAGATTTGACCTGTTTCCACTGGGCACCGCGTGGAGGTATGTAGCTAAGCCCAGCATGTGCAAAATGTGCAGTGCAGTGGTGCATATTTTTATAAATTTTAGACCATTTTATTTATTTTTTTGTCACAATTAAAAAGTGTGTTTTTTATATCATTTTCCATTTATTCTACCAAATTAAAACTTGGGCTTAAGAACATTCCAGAATAAAGCTCAAGAAACGAAATCAACTTTTCGCACTTTAACACTTGCGAAATCTTTAATTAATGCAGAGTAATCAACCGATTGGACAACATCTCGCTTAATGGACATTAATGCTAAAGCATTCAATCGTTCTTGTAACATGGTTGTCCTGAGGTAATTCTTGATTATCTTTAGCTTAGAAAAGCTGCGTTCCCCAGCAGCGACAGTAACTGGTATGTTGCTCGTTGCTTACTGCTGGTCGGTTTTGAAAGGAATCAGTAGGAGAATGCACCTTTTCGGCCACAACAAATTTCAGCAAAGCTCATTTTTGTGTCTCAATAAAGGCTACATCATCTGCCTTTTTCTTTCATTTAGCAGCACCGGATGGATAACTGCGTTTCATATTAATATTGTACGTGTGAAACTGCTAATGTGAATAAGACGCAGTTACGAGTGGAGTACGATAAGGCCAATGCCAAGGCGAAAAAGGGAAGAAAGCGTTATACGCAACAGAAAAACACGGGAAGAAGTCCGTGCCCACGCTCACAATGCAACCATTATCTGGAACGGAATGGTCTCCTCTGACAAGAGTACTCTATTTATTGATTTTTGTGGGGGCGTATCGTAACAGGGCTTCGCCTGCGCAGGTCCCTGGCCATAGAGAACGCCCCAAGCCCCAGTTCCCTGTTGCAGCGTCCCTGCCCCAGGAAAGGGCAGTAAGCTTAGCATTAAACTTTGTAGTACTTTGACGTAGCTTGCGTCGATCTTAAAAAAAAAAAAAAGGGCGACTGCCCTGCTCACCCATGCCTTAGAACGGCCCTGCATAGCCCACCGTCAGAGTGTCATAAGGAAGCGTATTAGTGCACAGAGAAAAGAAAAAAAA
Organism: Polypterus bichir lapradei; assembly: GCA_026402145.1. Classification (NCBI taxonomy): domain Eukaryota; kingdom Metazoa; phylum Chordata; class Cladistia; order Polypteriformes; family Polypteridae; genus Polypterus; species Polypterus bichir. Next base: position 88,430,145 of record JANRMT010062814.1, on the reverse strand, counting down.
AGGTTGAAATGTAGATTTTAATCTCAAAATTTCCACTTTAATCTCATAGTTTATTTTGCCATTAAATTAGAATGTCGTAAAACTTCATCTTAAAATTGATGTTTAATTTACTAGAGTTTCTTAAATCCTGTTGTAACTAAAGTAGCATGTGTTCCCCGACCTAGTCATTAATCATTATGTGCTTCATAAACAGGCTTTCTCTTTCGTAGACAGAAGCACGCAGTAACTGATCGTCTCACAGAATACATTTAATTCATGATATTACAGCTCTCTGAACATTTT
>JANRMT010062814.1:88396741-88414299 GCA_026402145.1 Polypterus bichir lapradei | reverse complement strand
TTTTTTTTCTCCCTAAATAATAAAAACCATCATTTAAAAACTGCATTTTGTGTTTACTTGTGTTATATTTGACTAATGGTTACATGTGTTTGATGATCAGAAACATTTTGTGTGACAAACATGCAAAAGAATAAGAAATCAGGAAGGGGGCAAATAGTTTTTCACACCACTGTATATGTTTACATATATTGTAGCAGTTCCCCTCGGGTTGAATAAATACAGGATATCTCAAGATAATAAGCAGATAATATAAAAAATAACACCGCTGCTAGCGGAGCTCCACTTTAGACGTCCATCTCTTGCATCGGACGAGACCAATCCCCCAATTGACTTGCTTTTTAAGATTTGTTCCCCTGAATTTCTTCATCGTTCCTCTAAATTGCTTCATTTTTTCCTTAAATGGCACCCAAACAGAAATAACATGTGTGAGTGAGTGAGCCAACAGAAAACCAACTAAGTCAGGGCCTCAAACTCCAGCCAGTTGCTTAATTAGGCACCAATTTTTGTTGTTAATTAAACTTGTTCTTTAATTCTATGGCTTATTGCTACTCTCATTGTGCAATTGCTTACATTTCTGAAATGGCTGATTTTCTCTTTTCTAAGAGCACTGTTAAAATGTTTTGGGGATCTGAGCAGATCAACATTCCTAAGACCTTCATCTTTTTTATTCTCACATATTGTATGATGGACACAGTTTGCTGGTCATATTTTTGCTCATTTTGTATCTCATTATTGTCCATCCATCCATCCATCCATCCTCTTCCACTTATCCGAGGTCGGGTCGCGGGGGCAGCAGCTTAAGCAGAGATGCCCAGACTTCTCTCTCCTCGGCCACTTCTTCTAGCTCTTCTGGGGGAATCCCGAGTCGTTCCCAGGCCAGCCGGGAGACATAGTCCCTCCAGCGTGTCCTGGGTCTTCCCCGGGGCCTCCTCCCAGTTGGACGTGCCCGGAACACCTCGCCAGGGAGGCGTCCAGGAGGCATCCTGATCAGATGCCTGAGCCACCTCATCTGACTCCTCACGATGCGGAGAAGCAGTGGCTCTACTCTGAGCCCCTCCTGGATGACTGAGCTTCTCACCCTGTCTTTAAGGGAAAGCCCAGACACCCTGCGGAGGAAACTCATTTCAGCCGCTTGTATTCGCGATCTCGTTCTTTCGGTCACTACCCATAGCTCATGACCATAGGTGAGGGTAGGAACATAGATTGACTGGTAAATTGAGAGCTTTGCCTCATGGCTCAGCTCCTTTTTCACCACGACAGACTGATGCAGAGCCCGCATTGCTGCAGACGCCGCACCGATCCTCCTGTCGATCTCACGCTCCATTCTTCCCTCACTCGTGAACAAGACCCTGAGATACTTGAGCTCTTCCACTTGGGGCAGGATCTCGCTCCCAACCATGAGAGGGCACTCCACCCTTTTCCAGCTGAGGACCATGGTCTCGGATTTGGAGGTGCTGATTTCCATCCCAGCTGCTTCACACTCAGCTGCGAACCGATCCAGAGAGATCTGAAGATCACGGCTTGATGAAGCAAACAGGACAACATCATCTGCAAAAAGCAGTGACCCAATCCTGAGTCCACCAAACCGGACCTCCTCAACACCCTGGCTGCGCCTAGAAATTCTGTCAATAAAAGTTAGGAACAGAATCGGTGACAAAGGGCAGCCCTGGCGGAGTCCAACTCTCACTGAAAACGGGTTAGACTTACTGCTGGCAATGCAGACCAAGCTCTGACACCAGTTGTACAGGGACTGAACAGCCCTTATCATGGGGTCCGGTACCCCATACTCCTGGAGCAGCCCCCACAGGATTCCCTGATGGACGCGGTCAAACGCCTTTTCCAAGTCCACAAAACACATGTAGACTGGTTGGGCAAACTCCCATGCACCCTCCAGGACCCTGCTAAGGGTGTAGAGCTGGTCCACTGTTCTGTGACCAGAACGAAAACCACACTGTTCCTCCTGAATCTGAGGTTCGACTATCCAATGGACCCTCCTCTCCAGAACCCCCTAATAGACTTTTCCAGGGAGGCTGAGGAGTGTGATCCCTCTGTAGTTGGAACACACCCTCCGGTCCCCCTTCTTAAAGAGCGGGACCACCACCCCAGTCTGCCAATCCAGAGGCACTGTCCTCGATGTCCATGCAATGTTGCAGAGACATGTCAACCAAGACAGTCCTACAACATCCAGCGCCTTGAGGAACTCCAGGTGTATCTCATCCACCCCCAGGGCCCTGCCACCAAGGAGTTTTTTGACCACCTTGGTGACCTCAGTTCCAGAGATGGGGGAGGCCACCACCGAGTCCCCAGGCTCTGCTTCCTCATTGAAAGGCATGTTAGTGGGATTAAGGAGGTCTTCGAAGTACTCCCCACACCGACCCACAACGTCCCTAGTCGAGGTCAGCAGTGCACCATCCCCACTATATAAAAAAAGATGGCGCCGACTGGTGTGGCTGGCCGTCTGCTCGTCTCTCTTGTCTATGTTTTAACTTTGTTTTTATGTTTTAGTTCATCCCAACGATCACTGTCCTATGATCGGGGGTCTTTACTAAACATATTTTCTGGTCTACTTTCCTCTCAATTTTCATCTTCTGATTGGATTTTTTGTGAACCTCCACCTTTGTTTTATTCATCTCCTGACTTCTTCACCTGGACGCCGGTGTTCACCTGTATCAGTGAGTTGAATGCCCCTCGGAGACGCAAACGCACCCGCCGTCATGGGAAAAGAGCCGGATTTGCTGATAAACAACGCCGACTCAAGTCCCAGAGCTTTGTTTCCCGATGCCTGCGAGTTGTCTATGACCCATCTTCTCCTGCCCAGGACTCCATCATTGGTTCATGTCCGCTGGACACCGGATTTAATTTCTCCATTTCAAGACAGCATCACTTTTCCTCAGTGTGCAATCGGGCAGTAAACGCTGCTAAACTTCGCACACTCACCCGTGCTCATCCTGCAACGAGCTCTTCTACTTCTATCAAGGCTGCTCTCCTGAACGTGAGATCAGTGTCTAATAGAACTTTTATTCTGCAAGACTTTATTACATCAAATAATCTGGTTTTCTTCTTCATCACTGAGACTTGGATTTTAAATGGTGACTCTTCATGTTTTACTGACTAGGTTCCATCAGGTTATTCATTTTTAAACTCTCCTCGTTTGACTCGTCATGGGGGGGGGGGCATTGCCAGTGTTTTTAAAAGTATGTTCTTGTGTCGGAGCCTTATAAGGGGTCCGTTTAGCAGCTTTGAACTTCAACTTTTCGAAGTGTGCAGCTCCCCTTCTTTGTTGTTTGCCGTGGTTTATAGACCTCCTATAATTAATGATACTTTCATTTATGAATTCTCTGATCTCCTGGCTGATATCACCCTCTCCCATGACAAAATATTTATTGTTGGTGATTTCAATATTCATGTTTGTTGTCAATCGAAACCTTTGGTCAAAGACTTTTTATCACTATTGGACTCATTTGATTTTATACAACTTATTAATACGCCAACTCACTCTCTCGGTCACACCCTTGATCTCATTCTTACTCGTGATATTTCAGTGAATAGTGTTGATTTATGTGATGTTTCTTTCACTGTTCACTTTTCTGTAATGATGGATCTGCATATTACTGTTGATCTCCCGACTAATAGCCATCCACCACGCTGCTCGTGCTTTTTAAATTCTTCCATTATATCTGATTTTAAAACCATTTTCTCTAGTCTTTATATGCATGACCAATATAATGATATCGATGATTCTGTCGTAAAATTTAATTCCTCCTGTAAAACGGTTTTAGATGCAATTGCTCCGCCCAAGATACACAGTAATAAGGTAAGACCTGCTCCCTGGTTAAATGAAACTACGCGATCACTGCGCCCCGCCTGTCGAACTGCTGAACGGCGTTGGAATAAAGATGGACTGACTATCTCTAAACAGATTTTCAGGACTTCTCTTTTCAATTTCCAGGCTGAAGTTAAGAAATCGAAACATGAATTTTTTGCCGATTTAGTATCCCGTCATTCAAACAATCCAAGGGTTTTATTTAATTCAATTAATGCGGCCATTCACCCTCATTCTATGATGGGATTAAATAGCACTGTTCATTCATGTGAGCAGTTTCTATCTTTCTTTGTCAGCAAATTTGATACTATCCGCCGTGACATTGTTCAAACTGGTTATGAACTTCCTACTGTTAATCATGACATTGTTCTAGATTCTTTGATCAAGTCTCACTTTCAATGCTAAAAAGAACTACTGACACCCTTAAACCAGCTTCCAGCCCCCTCAATATTGTACCACCACGTCTCTTAGTGGAAGCCTTTGATGTGTTGCGCCCATCTTTACTAGCCATTATAAATGATTCTTTTTGTTCGGGGATTGTGCCCTCTTTTTTTAAACATGCTGCAGTCCGTCCCCATCTAAAAAAGGCAAGATTAGATCCTGAAGTTTTAACCAACTTTCGTCCAATTTCCCAGCTGCCATTTCTAACTAAAATTCTAGAAAAAATTATTTATAATCAATTGGTTAATCACCTTAACTCCAATAATTTATTTGAGATCTACCAATCTGGTTTTAGGCGTTATCATGGTGTTGAAACGGCACTCCTGAAAGTGTTCAACGACATCTCTCTTATTACTGACTGATGGTGATGCAGCAGTCCTTGTCCTCCTTGACCTGTCCACTGCCTTTGACACCATTGACCATGAAATATTGCTGATGCGGCTCGAACATCTTGTTGGGCTTAAAGGGGCTGCTCTTAACTGGTTCAGGTCATATTTAACTGGTAGAGACTTTTCAGTGACTTTAAATTCCTCTTTTTCATCTACTGCTCCTCTCAAATATGGTGTTCCTCTGGGATCCATTTTGGGTCCTATTTTATTCTCTATATACCTTCACCCTATTGGAGCGATTTTTAGGAAATGTAACATTTCTTTTCACTGCTATGCTGATGATACTCAGGTTTATATTCCCATCTGCAACTCTGCAACAAATCAACTCCACAACTGTCTGTCTGAACTAAGATCCTGGATGGCTAATAATTTTCTTGATCTAAAACAAAATAAAACAGAGGTGCTTATAGTGGGTCCACCAGCTAAGGCCCAAATTGGTCTTGGACTTCTCGGCTCTTTCTCTGTCTTTTCCAAACCTCAAGTCCGCAGTCTTGGTGTTATCTTTGACAGTAACCTCTCTTTTGAGAAACAAGTAAATTCTGTAGTCAAGAGTTGCTTTTTCCAAATTCGTCTATTAGGTAAGATCAAGCCTTTTTTATCTTCTAAAGATCTTGAGAAAGCTACTCATGCTTTTATTTTTTCTCGCCTTGATTATTGCAATTCGCTGTATTCTGGGATTAACAAATCTCTGATACACAGGTTACAGCTGGTCCAAAATGCTGCCGCTCGCTTTCTGGTTGGGGCAAGGAAGTATGACTCTGTTTCTCCTATTTTAGCTTCTTTACACTGGCTGCCTGTCAGTTTTCGAATTGATTTTAAAATCTTGCTGCTAGTTTTTAAATCTTTACATGGGCTTGCTCCTGCCTATTTATCTGAACTGTATGTTTTACACCAGCCATCCAGAGTGCTTGGATCTTCTGGTCAGTTGTCTCTTGTTGTCCCTCGTACCAAATGTAAAACCAAGGGGGACAGGGCCTTTGCAGCTGCTGCCCCTCGCCTGTGGAACTCTTTACCTCATCATATAAAGGAGTCGTCTACAATTGAACTGTTCAAAACGAGATTAAAGACTCACTTCTATTCACTTGCATTCCATGACCTTCAGTAATACTGATGGTTTCCTCTTTGTGATCATATAACATTATTTCTATTTATTATCTATCTTATTTTATGTTCATATATTTTATTACTATTTATGTTTTATTCTTTATTGTTTTTTCTTTTATTCTATTAATGTAAAGCACTTTGGCCGCAGCATTACTATGTTGTTTTAAATGTGCTATATAAATAAATTGACATTGACATATACAGTGTTGACACTGCACTGCTTCCCCTTCCTGAGATGCCGGACGGTGGACCAGAATCTCCTCGAAGCCGTCCGAAAGTCGTTCTCCATGGCCTCCCCAAACTCCTTCCATGCCCGAGTTTTTGCCTCAGCAACCACCGAAGCCGCATTCTGCTTGGCCTGCCAGTACCTATTAGCTGCCTCTAGAGTCCCAGAGGACAAAAGGGTCCAGTAGGACTCCTTCTTCAGCTTGATGGCATCCCTCACCGCCGGTGTCCACCAACGGGTTCGGGGATTGCCAACACGACAGGCACCGACCACCTTTCGGTCAGCCGCCTCAACAATAGAGGCACGGAACATGACCCATTCAGACTCAAGGTCCCCCACCTCCCTCGGGATGTGGTCGAAGTTCTGCCGGAGGTGTAAGTTGAAGCTGCTTCTGACAGGGGACACTGCCAGACGTTCCCAGCAGACCATCACAACACGTTTGAATCTACCAGGCCTGACCGGCATCCTCCCCCACCATCGAAGCCTACTCACCACCAGGTGGTGATCAGTTGACAGCTCCACCCCTCTCTTCACCCGAGTGTCCATGACATGTGGCCGCAAGTCTGACAACACGACCACAAAGTCGATCATCGAACTGAGGCCTAGGGTGTCCTGGTGCCAAGTGCACATATGAACACCCCTATGCTTGAACATGGTGTTCGTTATGGACAATCAGTGATGAGCACAAAATCCAATAACAAAACACCGCTCGGGTTCAGATCGGGGGTGGGAGGGCATTCCTCCCAATCACGTCCTTCCAGGTCTCACTGTCATTGCCCACGTGAGCATTGAAGTCTCCCAGCAGTACGAGGGAGTCCCCAGAAGGTATGTCCTCTAGCACTCCCTCCAGGGACTCCAAAAAGGGTGGGTACTCCAAACTGCTGTTCGGCACATATGCACAAACGACACTTAGGACCCGTCCCCCCACCCGAAGGCTCATTATTGTTTTAATTCTAATTAAGGAAAAAGAAAAAATGAAGGGATCTGTGTCTCCAAGGGCAAGTCAATTAAAATGAATTCAAAATAAGCTAATTAGCAGCAAAAACAGGTCACTAATTAAGAAAAGGGTTAGAATGAAAGGGTTAGAATGAAAACCTACAGTCATGGCGGCCCTCCAGGATCAAAGTTGGGGAGCCCCATCATATAGCACTTCTCAAATGTATGGCGTCCAGAAGTTGTGGAGGTCTTCGTGTGTGTCTGTCCCGCTCATCACAATGTGCACATGAATAATCATATCTCCATTACCTTTTACTGCTAAACTCCTGAATGGATGACACTTATTTAAGATTGTTATTTTCTCTCAGCGTTGTCTTTTCTGCAGTATATTTTGCTCTCTTCCTGGTATCGCTGCGGTGGTTTAAACGCACAGACTGGAGAATGAGGGGCGGGTGTTTTGGAAGAAGCCCAGTAGGTGTAGCCTTTGCAGTGCAGGATCTGTCACTGTTAACCACGCACGTTTGAAAATCACGTCTGGACCCCCGTGACTAATTCTCCCAAAACTGGCATAATGTAAGAATTCATCACTTATATTTTAAGCCCACTTAAAATAGTTTGGGTGAGTCCAAATAAGAGGTTGGGCGTAGGCGAGTGTAAAGGAATGAGACAATGCAATGCTCCAGTTCAATGCCGGCTAGGGGATGGAAAGATGGACGGACGACTTCATTTAGCACATTTTGTTAAACGGGATGTTTGCTAAAACAACTTACTTTAGTAATACAGAGATTGTGTAGCAAGCGTGTCTGATACGTATCCTTTGTTAGAAGTAATCACATCGTTAAATTTCTAAATGGACAGACTGTAGTAACATTCAGGAATAATCACTTTTAAAAAGCGACTAACTGCGTCTCTGTAGTTTAACACTACACGAACATTTAAATAAAGTTGGCGCTTCAAATGACGTCATTGAACTGCGCCAATAGCCCACTGAAGCCACATGGGGGGAGCAGAAATTCGGAGTTTTGTTTTGGTTTTGCTTCCCTTCTAAACAATGTGGATTTCACTTAATGTTGAGAGTCGTCGGGAGTAGAGAAACAAAGTATTGCCTTTTCAGATCATGCCCCTAGAACTTGACCTTCCACCGGCAAAGAAGTTCAAGCCGGGATCGCCTCTTTTTGCTTTGAATAAAAAGCCTGGTATGCTGCTTCCCAGGACTGGAATTTCTTCGGTCCCCATCGAGGTACAGCGTAAACACCTTCCAATCTATCAAGCCAGAACACAGCTTATAAACCGGCTAAGGCAGCTTCAGAGCACGATTCTCATAGGTAAGTACAGGGGGATGTCAGCCTCGTGCTGATGACTATTGCGATCTGGGATGCAATCTTAACTAATAAGCAACATATAAAAATAAAAATTTAAGTTGAAAGGACGTATTAATGGAAACAGTATAAAGACACATTTTTCAGACAGTCAGTTTATGATGCGAATTCAGTTTGTTTTATTGCATTGGGAAGCATTATATTTAACTATGTTGTGGAAACACTCGTTTGTTCCATTCTGAAGTAATATTTGACGTCATGCTAAGCAACGTGTGTGTCGTAAGTACTAAATGGCCTGTTTAATATCCACCCATTTGCCGATTCCCAATAATCCAGTGAGAGCAGATGCGCCTGGCGTGGCCTCGAGAGTTCTGCTGACTGCGAGCATTTTTAGGCAGTTTTCCTACTTTGATGGCTATTATTGTAACTAATAAAATCCTTCATTTTAAGTAGGTGGCTTATCGCTGCTCTCCGACTTTAGTCTCAGATTAACAGACTAGCAATCACCTAGTTTTCACCAAGTCCTAAAGTCAGATTAGTGATAAATAACACAACAAATAATAACTGATGTTACATTTTCGTTATCTGTTCAACTAAGAATAAAGAAAAAAAGCTTATGCGTGTTTTGAAATCTGCTAGCACCCAATCTGAGGCTGGCTTGTGCCCAATACGGAGGAATCTGGCAGCCAGCAAACCCAAAAAAATTAATGGGCTTGAAAATTGAGTATTGGTTATTGATCAGGGTGGAAAAGAGCAACTGAAAATCTTTCCAACTCCTTTTGTTCCATGTTGAAATTGTTTTATGTTATTGAAACAATACAGGTGTCAAGTGATCAATCTTTCCAAGTCATGGACAGCAGGCTGCTTTAAAGAAGCAAGGCATCAAAGATTGTTATTGATGGTTCTGTAAAACTGGGCCAGAACAGGATAAATGGATGCCAAGGGTTTTTAATCTACATAGGTGGTACACTCTCTTCAGTTCTTATGGTGATGGTAGTAATATTTTCTTCATCTTTATATGCTGTTTGTGACATTCATATTACTCATAAATATCATTAATAGTATTTTTTCTTTAATTATACATGGTATAAATCAAAATATTGTATTTCTGGTTATAATTTATTTCAGTAACGTTTGTGTGTATATATATATATATATATATACACGTGTGTGTACAGATACCGTCTCTTATGAATTTTTGTGCCCAGTGATACATAAGGCAGAAATATGATGACACCAAACAGATTTGTTAAGTGCTACTGATTGTGCTTCTGTCCAATTCATACCCAATAAGTGAAGGTTTTTGTTAATGTTTTGTGCCCCAGGTCGTCCTGGGTCTACCTGGTCTGTGTTTTCCAGGAAAGGTCCACTCCATGACCTGTTGGGGTAGTTTCCTGTTGTCCACACATATTGGATAACCAAACCAAGGCAGGCGTCTTTTCTGTAGTGTGAGACTGAGAGGCAGTTCTTGTCCAGACTATATCTGTAGTGGTCATTTCTTGCCATTGCACGTGCATGATTCAGCGTAGGCAGCATGAATTTTGAAAGTCTAATTTGACACAACATCGCTCGTACGATACAACTGAGGACTGAGTCAACATATTCTTTGAGTCTTTTAAGAATCATTCTGCTAAAGACGTTTCCTGGGACAGACAGAAGTGCCTCTCCAGTTGTTGCAGCCATGTAGGTCTCCTTTCTTGGGGAGTATGAAGATGATGCTTTTTGTCCAGTCAACTGGAATTGTATCTGTGTGCCAAGCTAGAATACACATATTGAGCAGCCATTCAGCTATCTCAGAGGAGATGGATTTAAGAATTTCAGCGCAAATATTGTCAATGCCAGCAGATTTTCTGTTCTTGAGACAACTGGTGCCTGTGTAAGTTGCTAATGTAAATGGATCACAGTTGATGATAAATGGACTTGTGGATGTAACTTAAGGCCAAAGTGCCTGTTTAAGCTCCAGATCTCTAAGGGAGGAGGTTGGTTTTAAGTATATTTAGGATATTGGAAAAGTGTTCTTTCCATCTTGGTGTGATCCCCTTCTCGTCCAATATAATCTTACCATTTTTGTCAAGGACTGGGATATTGTGCCAATCCTGTTCACCAGATGATGTGTGGACGACATGGAACACGGTGCACAATTCTCCTCACGATGCTGCCTCTTGAGCCTTGGTTGCCTGGTTATATTTACCCACTGCCGTTTGTTATTTCATGCACTGTTTTTGACTTGTTTGTTTCAGTCTGCATAATCCTGGAGAAAGGCTTGTTGACGATTTGAGTCACATTCTGATATCAGTTGCAGTTGGATATTTTTCTGATCCTCTTTGAGTGACCATGTTGTGTCACTGATCCATGCTTCTTTCAGTTGACTGGCAGTGCGAAGAACATCTGCAACAGCTCTGTATACCAAAGTCTGAACATTGTGATTCTAGATCTGTGGAGGAATTGAAGAGTACCTGAAAGTGATTAGATGTCTTGATACGGAATACTGCCACAGTACAGGGGTCTTTGTGCCTTTTCACAACTTATCTGGTTGTTGCTGTTGCTTTGGTGCTCACTTTCAACTGAATCTTGACTTTGGCTACTAATAGGTAATGGTCGCTCCCACGGTATGTACAGACGTCTTGTAATGAACGTGTCCGTCTCCTTCCAATGGCAATGTGATCTATTTGGTTTTCATAATTAGCGTCTGGGTATCTCCAGGGGCCTCATGTATAAACGGTGCGTAAGCACAGAAATGTTGCATAAGAACTTTTCCATGTTCAAATCACGATGTATAAAACCTACACTTGTCGTAAAGCCACGCATTTTTCCATGGTACCTCATACCTTGTTGTACGCAAGTTCTCCGCTCGGTTTTGCAGACTGGTGGCACCCAGCGTCAAAGCAGTGCTACTGTTCCTGTGTAGTTACTCTTTTATTTTCCTGACGCGGCTTTATAAATGCACTGAAACTAACCGCATATTGTTTATTAGTGTAATGCATCTGATTGTAATTAACTTGTAACAATATAATGGTCCAGGGAATAGCCATAGTATTCCAAATACCATAACTGCTTTAGCGTTGTTACTCTCACTGCACCTTCTTCTTCTTCTTTCAGCTGCTCCCGTTAGAAGTTGCCACAGCGGATCATCTTTTTCCATATTACTCTCACTGCACCACTCGGAGTATTTATATCACTGTATCTGAGTGGGGAATCGCAGCAGCAGCTGATCGGAAAGAGAAATATTGGTATACAGTATGAAGCATACACTGTCTCAGCAACGGCAAAATGTTTCAAAGCCTTTCCTGTACTGACCTCGCGGTTCAGAAACAGTTTCATCCCAAGAACTTTAAATGCACTTAATCAAGTGCTCCTTGTAGAACTGTTTGTACTTATAAGTACAATCACCCCACTGTAAACTTGCACTACAGTTATAATATTACACAACCTGAGCCACTTTATAAAGCATGTATTTACATATGATGACGATATCATTTTTAAGATGAAATGCAGCAAAATATGTTTATTATATTATACAGATAAAACTTTAACTTCATTTAAATAATCAATATTCGTCACTGGGACTGGCGTGAAGGATAGAATAATTAAACATGTACTACGAAGCTATTTCAATGTTCCTTAAACGTTTTGAAGAATTGGCGCTCTAACCATACAGATGGCTTAACGTCTATTACAGAGCTGATTGTGTGGCGATCGGTTACTTGGAGAAAGAAAAGCAAGGACTGCAGGGGCGGCCACGCCAATATATATTGAATATAAAACATGTTTAATAACGTGCTTTAACTCCTATCATCATGAAAATGATATCACGTATACATCTCAGTATTTTAGTTATTCAGAGCTGTAATATCACAAATGTAGTGGATTCTGTGTCCAGTCGGAGGAAGAGAGACGGTTTAAGAAGCAAGTAGTGATTCACACAAATAGAGCACATAGAAGATCACATACAAAACAAAGCATTTAACGTGCTACTTTAATTACGATGTGATTTGAGAAACTGGTTAATAAAACGATTTTAAGATGAAGTTTATGATGTTTTACTTTAATGACAAAATAAACTACGTGATTAAAGTGGAAATTTCGAGATTGAAGTTGACATTTTGTGCTTTTTCCGCAACTGTGTGCCTTTTTTTTTCTCTGTACCCTAATAAGCTTTCATATGACACTCAGACGGTGGGCTATGACTCGCCTTTTCACGGCAACTTTGATATCTGACAAGTTCTTTTTTATTTCCGGCACTGTGCGACTTTGTGAACGTGAGCTTTCAAGTTTCTCCAACATGCTATGTCACTCAATCAACTTCCTTTTGTTGATTATACCACGGTTTAAATAAACAAATAGTATGTTTTTCCTTTGCCTCCACTTGGTATTCGTTGAAATTCTTATATTTTCCCCTGTGCTTTTCCCATTGTCTTTTCACAGAAGGCTGAGCTTAAGGGCGATTTATATTGATTTGCATATTCAAAGAGGCGTAATTCTGGGAGGAGTTGGGGCGGGACAGAAGGCGTGTGCATGTGTGTTAGTTTTTACGCTGATCGGGATTTATGTAGTGGAAGAACGCGGAAGTTGGAGTACGCACAGATTCCTGCATCTGGATTTTTCTGTGCGTAAGCACATTTTGGCTTTTGTGCTTGCGTCATGTTATAGTGCGACTTCTATGCACGTCGTTATACATGAGGCCCCAGGTGATCTTGTGGCTGTGCTTACGCAGGAACTTAGTGCCACCAATAACCAAATTGTTTACTTGGCAGAACTGCATAAATTGCTTTCCATTTGCATCTTGAGTGCCAACACTGTGCGGATCCATCACCCTGTCCTAGCCAACATTGTTGTAACTGACGGCATTCAGATTGCCAATCAGCATGTTGATATTGTGCTGTTGGGATTCTGTTTACTGCATGTGGTAAGGTACAGTATAAAGTGTCTTTCGATACTTCATCGGCATCTTCAGTTGGGCTGTAGCACTGGATGATGGATACTTTGACATGCCTTGTGACGAATCGCATGGTTAAGTTGTTCGTTGACAGGTTCCCATTGTGACAAGGCCTTTGATGCTGCATTTGGCAGGAGGAGTGCAACACTTTGACTGTGAATGCCATCCTTTCTGCCAGAATGTAATACCGTAATTCCATCGATAACCTGCCTATTGGCATCAGTCCATCTTACCTCGCTAATTCCAAGGACATTGAGATGGTAATGTTTCATTTCAGAAATGACCTGTGCACATCTGCTAGTTGCATTGAGAGTTTGTAAGTTCCAGCAGCCCACTTTGGTTTTTCTGCAAGCGTAAACTCTCTGGTGGTTGTTGCAAGCACACTAATCGAACCCTGAACTTCCTTTCGGCTTTGACTCAAGTTTGTCATGTCACAAGTATCCTTGCTGTTTGCAACCAGCTGAGGCTATAGTGATCTTGTTGAGAACTGCATCATCAATGTCTGTTTCCATTGTTAGTTTAGTTTTTATGAGGATGGGGGACCAGCCCAACCTTAACCCTCCTCACTTTATTCAGTCTTGGGTCTGCCAAGGGTAACTAAGGTACCCCAGGCACAGATGTACTTATATATATAAAATAAAAAAAAAAAAACCTTTTTGTTCCAGCCAGCTGTAGAGAGCATTGTCTTTTGTATGTGTTATAAAATGTTTGTCACTTGTATTGTAGCAATTTGGATCTGTACAAGGCGCAGGCTGTTATGCTGGCAGAACTGGGCATTTTAAGCTTTGGATCGAACACTTCACAGTATCTTATGAAGGCGTGTAATTCTTACAGTCTCCTAGACATCAGTTTCTGTCTTTTGTTTTCAACTGTTTGAGGTGAGAGGACAGCAGCCAAGTTGGTTTGTTGACCAATGTAAATTCAGTCAACAGCAGTGTTCACTGTAACACCAGGTACCCCATGAACACTACTTACTATTACACAATCTAATTATCTGTTACTATGTAATAATCTGAAATTTGTATGCATTAAAGCACACACTTGAAAATGTATTTATTACAATGACATTTTTAAACTATTAAGGCATAAACCAGTTCATTCATTCACTTACTTGTGTATTAAGCTGAATAGATATACTGAATGTTGCCTATTACTGTAATTAAAAAAAAAAACTACATAAATAATTTAATAGTGTACATTTTTAAAAGTGTATTGTGTACAACTAGATAAGTAAAAATGTATTCAACCTTTATTTAGAACTGCCTCAAATCACAGCTCTGTATTGCAAAAATTAATGTTCGCCAGAAGTATACTTAATTTTTTAACAACATTTTCTATCCATCCATCCATTAATGATTGAATCCACCTAATCCTTCAGAGCCTGACCAACCAGTATTGGGTGCAAGGCAGAAATTAAACCAGGCACAAAAATAATTCCCGAAAATGATAAAAATAATGCAAGAAACTGGAAAAATGCTTAAAAACTTGCTGGATATCGAGTGTAAATGGAGCAACGGGAACAGTTGAGTTAATCCCCATATCATAATCCAAAGAGCCCCACCGTTCATGTTATTTACCATGGTTTGCACACCCACAAATCTTTGAAGTTGTAAACAGTGGGCTTTTTCCAAAATATTGTAATTATTAAAAGTATTATTAGCATGATGGTTGTCCTAATTCATCCTAAACCACTGTCTCTGGGGCAGTTCTCCGATTCAACAGCTTTAACTCCAGTCAGACATATATAATACTAGCAAAATACCCGCACTTCGCAGCGGAGAAGTAGTGTGTTAAAGAAGCAATGAAAAAGAAAAGGAAACATTTTGAAAATAACGTAACATGATTGTCAATGTAATTGTTTTGTCACTGTTGTGAGTGATGAGTGTTGCTGTCATATATATATATATATATATATATATATATATATATATATATATATATATTTACACACACACACATAAACATATATATATACATATCTATACATATACACATATATATATACACACACACATATATACTGTGAACGATAAGGGGCCCTCTCGCTCCCTTGAACCCCTGTCCACGACTCCAGACACCAGGTAAAAGTCCCCAAGTTGACTTTATTTTTATGCCACAGTGCACAAAGCACACTCTCCACCACAATTCTCATTAAACTCACAATACTCAATAATAAACAATCCTCCAGCTCCCAGACGCGTTGCCACCCTTCCACCCAGCTCAGCTCACCGTCTGGGAGCTCCCACAGTCCTTTTATATCTCCTGACCCGGAAGTGTTTCTGTCCAACAGTCCACAAGTCCTTATTCCTTCCGGGTCAGGGTAAATAGTCCTTTTCTTCAACCCGGAAGTCCGTCGCTCTTCCTGTGACGAACCTCCGGGTCACAGGGCACGAAGAAGCCCTCGGTCCTCCCTGCAGCTCCCTCCTGTGGCCCCCACGGCATCCAGCAGGGCTTTGCATAAAAACTCCAATGTCCATGATGCCCTGCTAGTCTTCTGGGGACCTCCACGCTGCAAGGAGGGCTCCACCTGGCGGCTTGGGGGTATTGACCGGGATAAATGGCCGGCCATCCTTCACAGTATTCCCCCCTCAGCGACGAATTATTATTCGGAGCGGGCCTGCCCTGAGAGGGAAGTCTTCCTCCAAGAGGACGTCCTGGTTGAGCCTTGATTAAAACGAGCATCTTTGTCCCTGGAGAACCTAGGGGGAATATTATTCCAAATTGACATCTTGTCCCCCTCTCTCCAAGGACAGTTCCGCCAAATATGGCCCAACCTTCGGCACCCGTAACACTGCCTCTGTCCTCCTGGTATTCTTCCCCTACGGGACTGAAAACAATAAGGAAATGTTAGGTCCGCCCCTTTTTCTGGGAGAGAAACCCCTGCCGCCTCTACCGGTGTTTTTTCTCTTTCTGCTTCTTTTCCTTTCTTGTCAGGAGACCCCCGTTTTTATTATCGGGATCTCCTGCTTAATCTGGGGCTTGTCTACAGTCCGAGTCTCTCTATTAAGTAAAGAGAGACCCTTTACTGTTTGCACCCCTTTACTTTTACAAATTACCGGCGGCGGCGTCTTCAGGGCTGCCTCGCTCCGGGAGTCAGCACTGTCTAGCTGCCCCGGATCGATTAGCCCTTCCGCCGACCACTCGGTTAACGTACTGACCTCTCTTGTAGGGTACGCCGTGTATTGGCACCCGCTATTTATTAAACGCGGGCCCGGATCACACCGCGTCCCTCTATTATGTACGATACGGGTCTCGCTTACCTGTATCGGCGCATCATTCATTACGGGAGGCTCCCCACCAAATCGCCGCACGTAGGCCCTCACCTTCTCCAACGGCTCTCTGGCTGCCGCTCCCAAATCCCCGACGATCTTCTCAATGGTCGTCAGGACCTGTAAGACACTCGCTACGGGCTCGATTAGTTTTTCGAGCTCCCGCAAGTTTATATAATTATTTATTTCGACCGGCAGAACACTCACTTCCTTGTTCGCGTTACCTGCCGACCGGGAGCCAATGAGCACGCCTGCTTCAGGCACGTGCTCTGACGGGTCTCGCGGAGGCTTCTGGGACTTGGAGTTCTCAGAGGGTCGAGTTGCCTTCTTCAGCGAACTGCGGTCTGTCTTTAATATTTTTGCGACATCCCGATCAGCTACTTCCCGACCCTCCTTACCTTCTTGTGGGTTGAGCGATGCCTCGCTCGCCTCCCCCTTCCCCTTCGGAAAGACCAAGTCCGTTCCTTCGGGCTCGAAGGTGCAAACAGCAGGACGCGGAGCTCCTCCTTCCCAGAATGCACCGGGTTTGCTACCGTGTCCTTCGTCGGCTGCCATCATGCGGAAGTCGATTTCTAGGCGCTCTGGCTTCGACAGGAGAAGGCCGTCGTCGTCGGGGCAGTCTCCTTTTCCCCTCGGAGCCTCCAGGTGGTCCTCTCCAAGGTACATGCACGGGACAAGGTGAGAAACAATAAAAGGATTTTTAATGTCGTTCCCGGCACGTACCTTAGAGGGATCGTTGCTTCCTGGAGGTTTCTCCGGACTTGTAAGGCCTCTCCTTAACTCCTACCGAGCGTCGGCCATTGCACCTACGGCACTCCCGCTGGCGTTGTCGCTTTGCTTGCCCTTCTTCTTTCCCATTTTGGACTCGGTTTTTTCGGGTTTTGGCAATGTTGTGGCAATTCCTGACGCCGTTGTCTGTTCAGGGTTTGTTTCCCACAGAAAATTTTGTTTCAGGTCCTCTGCAAACGACGCTAGAGTATCCTGCCGACTACGCCACTGTGAACGATAAGGGGCCCTCTCGCTCCCTTGAACCCCTGTCCACGACTCCAGACACCAGGTAAAAGACCTCAAGTTGACTTTATTTTTATGCCACAGTGCACAAAGCACACTCTCCA
>JANRMT010062814.1:88361059-88379111 GCA_026402145.1 Polypterus bichir lapradei | reverse complement strand
CTTTAGGGACCTTCAAATCTCGATTTGAGATTATTTTGGAGAATCTAGAAGAACAGGATTGGAGAGCTTGTTGTTCTCATCAATATTGTTCTAATGTTCTAATTTCATTGGTCAATACTTATTTACATTAAAGTCAGCACTTATGCCGCTAACACCATGGTTTTAATTATCCACACATGAGTAACATCAAGTAAAGTGACAATCTAATGTTCAGCTGAGTCAAGAGTGACATTAGTCTGCAGAACACAGTAATGGCAATTAAAAGACACTGTGTGTTTCCACTGTCATGTCTCACACTTGACCACAATTCTCTCATCTATTTTTGCTTGGTATCGTAAATGACATGTGATGCCCATTTAGTCTTTATTTTTTATTTTTAAATGGTCCCTATGGTATTTCATTTATATCTACTTTGAGGTACTTTTCGTTACTCTGTTTTTCCTATGCATTTCACAATCTGTCCTTCTGCTGCTGTCTTCAGTTTGTATCCCCTTCAGTTTTTATCCCCATGTGATTCTAAACTCCACCAATGGTCTTTGTTTTATATTTTGCAGGCCTCTGACTCTATCCATCTAGTTCTATTGTTTGGCATGTAAAAGAAGAGCCGGGATAATAAAAAAAAACCCACCCCCACTATTCCCCATTGGGAAATCCTGATATGACAATATTTAGCAATCCTTATTATACCTCACAATTACTGCAAAATACCCTACAGTAGTTGGGGGTCCCATTACTGCTCAGTGCTGACTGAATACTAAAATCTTACAAAATATATGCTATGCAGAATTTTGTTATTTAGGAGATGTGTATTGGAAGCAGACAAATCATCAACACACATGATTACGCAAACAAAAGCCAAACCATCTTGTACTTTTGACCACAAAGCAGGGCACATGCACACGTAGATATTATGTGCAAAAGACCACAGCAGCTCCGCTCTAGTCATCTGTGCCTGTTGAAAGCCAACTCTGCTTAGACTGCATTGATCAAGATCTGCTCTTGCTAACCCCAGCACACTTCAACTGACTGCTGGGAACTGAAGCCCACTCTGTAACTCTGACACATATTCATTGCATTAATGAACATGGCCACATAAATGTTCTGTCAAATTGTCATGGACATCTAATTGCTGCTTTGTAGAAATATCTGGTCTACCTGGTCCTAATTGCTTAGTGTTTAACTTTATTACGTGCCAAAATCCAGTGGATTTTGTGATTTAATGTCATGTATCCATTTTGTTTAGCTACACCCACTGGATTGGACAGTGGTATCTCTTCATTACCATGAACTAATATTTTATGCACTGCTGATTGGCTAATGAAAAGTGCGTTAAGTGAAATCAGGAGACTCAAAAACACAGACAGACAACCTTAGTGTGCTTTGGTTTTACTTCGTGTCTTGTATGTTTTAAAATTGATTTTTTGTTTCTTTTTGTCTTTGATCTTATTTCTTTTAATAAAACCTTAGGGGCTCTGCCCCCTGCTCACTTTGCTTGTCAACCCTCGTGCGGGCCCTATGCACTAGTCATTTCTCGGATCTGCCACTTGTGACGAATCATGCTGTGCTTTTGGATAAACATGAATGTCAACTCTGTCTTTGATATCTCCATCTTTCAAAGCTATTATCTCTGACAATTCATCAGATGTTGGTTTATTATATATGCAAGCGTGATCTTTCGGATTCATATAGAAATTCCAAGAAAACGTCTTTGTCTGTGTTTTTCAGATAAATTTTGTGTAAAGTGCGATAGTTTTGGACGTACGGATTTGTATCCATTATTGGCTGTAGAATTTCTAATATGTGCGACCGTTTAACTCTTTTGATTCTATGTTGCATTGCTTCTCCGTGATCATAAATATAAACCTGGCCAAATTGTGGTTTCTTTGAAATTAAACTAGTAGTAGCTTTAATTGTTCTAGGACCATAGATTTTCTTAGCGTATGGTCCTGAATTGTGTAAATCTACGTTTTGAGCATTGAATGATGTGAACACGAACAGATTATTGTAGATTCGGATATTTTGCCTTTACTGTTTTTGCATTTCACTTTCACCAAATAACAAATCTATTATTTCCCGTGGATAAGCCTCTTCATTGGGAAGAAACACTACTTTTCCCTGATGGCAACACGAATTAGATTATCTACAAGTCTCTGACTTAAACTTTAAAACCGAATAATATCTACATACTTCTGTCATATCACCTATGTCCATATATTCAATCTCTTTTCGCTGTTCCATTATTTCACTGGGTAATAATTTCCATTTGTTAGTGCTAATGCAATCTTTACTATCAGTTTTTGAGACTATCAAATTTTATTACTTTCATAATCTCTAACCTGCTCTGCATGTGTATCACGTCAACGTTTTTGAACCTCTTTATGACGTTCTACTTTGTCTTCTACTCTTTGTCTTTTATTTCTGCCTCCGCTTGACCTGTTGTCAACGCGCTGCCCTTTCTTCTTCGCTTAGTTGTTGAAGTTTCATCTAGAACATATAAAATTATTGTCCAGAAAAGGACTACATTGAAGGAAACGAATAGAATGTATGTCTTGTATTAAAATGAGGAAAACATACAAATTTATAAGAGCTGAGAGCATAGGAACTATGACACGAATGAGAGGTGAGTGGACCGTGGACGTGGTTAAATCTCTTTAAGTCTCATCTCACAGGACCTGAAATTATCTCTCTGAAAAAGTTTCGTCTCATCCCTGGATTTTTTTATATAATAGAGAGATGATTTTGCCTTGTGAACAATAAATTATATTCTCTTTATTTTTTCCACTGTTTGCTGGTCCTGCTGTGGTATATGTCTCCGCTGCTGTCCAAATCCCAAATCTACCTATAACATGCATTTTGAGTATCAGCACACTTTTGCTGTATGCAGCTTCACTCTGTACAATTGTACTGAGCAGTCTGTGTTACTGTAGATCTGATATATTTATTGTAAATTGTTTACAAGAAAGGCTAACAAAAATCAGTCATGAGTGCTAATAAAGGTATTTTAATTTGGCATAAACCCAAAGCTAGGAAACGGAAATAACCACGTCAGGATTTTTACTTTCTCATATACGAAGTAAAGGGAAAGTATTGTAATCGTCCAAAAATGCATTCTCGAAATTTTAATGAATCTCGATGTTTTAGACCTCCCTGACTTTCTTGTATACAAAGTATGTGAAAAGTATTGGAATCCTCCAAAAATTCCATTCTGAGATTTGGATGAATCTCAACATTTTAGACCTCCCTGAGTCCAAAAGTACAATTTGTGGAATTATTTCTGTGTCTTTGTGTGTGTGTGTGCGTGTGTGTGTGTGTGTGTGTGCATGTAAACATGATAACTTGAGTACACTTTCACTTAAGCCAACCAAATTTTGCAAGTATTAGGTATAAAACTTTCTATGAACTTTTGGGCTATTTCAGTTAACTGGAAGTGGTACTTTACCTTTTATTCATGCAGCTGCAGAGTCCGATTTATTCAACTTTACTTTTATAATGTTTGTTTAATATATTACTAATTTGATTAGATTTGTTTTTGATGGTTCTTTAATGTACATAATATAAAAATATAATCATTGTCTTGTGGTTTACTCCTCAAATATCTATCCCCATATCTGAGTATACGAGAAAGTCTAGAGGAGACCACTCCCGATTTCTTTATAGTCGACTGATGATGATGACATGCATCACAATGGTGTCAGTCATGTGTTCGCAATGGCTTTAGCTATCAATCAACACTTTTGGCAACAGCCGTAAAAAAATGCACCAAACTAATGGCACAATTGGTAAAACAATCTTCAAAATAATTATGAAAATAATTAAAACATTTAAAACAGAGATAGTAATAGAAAATCCATGCCACCTGATTAGGGGTTCAATATAATATGATTCACAACAGTCTTTACTTTGAGGAGGCACTGCATACTTACATGCTTATGACAATTTGTGCTTTAACCTTCTTACGAAGCCTAATGACATCGTTGTGTGCACCTTCTGGCTCTGTCCTTGGTTTGTGTGATCTCTCAGATTCCGTCAGCCTTCTGACAATATCATAGTTATAGATGTTATGTCCTTTTACTTGTTAAGATCTTCTTAATTTACATGACACAGAAATGAAAACCTGGCAAAGAGTGGAGTTAGTATATAAGGCAATTATATCTGTGTAGCACAGAGTAAAGTAAAGCAGGAACCAATCCTGTTCATCATGAGGTACAGTCATGGACTAAGCAACCTCCAACTCACTCATACAATCATGATTAAGACTGTTGAGGAGCCTCATGAAATTAGAGCTTGCCAGAGAAAGACTACACCTATGAATCCTTTTTACTCTTTAGTGGTCTGGAGGACCTCCAGTGGTTTTTATATTGTAATGGTACCCTTAGAGAATTCATTTCCAGAGTGTATACAGGATTTATGATCCCTTGATGGCCCTGCCTTCCACACTGACACACAAAGTGCTTGTATGTTACTGTGGGCAATATTATATTTGTAAATCTGTGTAAACATTGTGAATGACTATTCAGCAAAGAACACTATGTGAAGAATATTGAACAGGATTGCAATCTACCATTCCCTTGCCATTATTTTTATTTATGGTGCCATTCATGCATGGGCACCATCAAAAGGATCTTTACAATACCAATGAATGCCTGTTAAATTCTGAGCAGAAGCTGCTTTTTTGCCACATAGTGATGAAATTTAAGGGCTTTGTTTTTCTTACACTCATAATGCACAGCTCACTTAATGAACAGGCCTGTGGCTTGACAAGCACATGCCCAGCACATTCTTTGGCTTGTTTTTTAAAGCCATTAAAGTAACTGTTGGTTTTTATTTGCAGCTCGGGCTTTAGTATAGCTGATAAAACCATGGGAATGCACTTTAAAAGATGAAATGCTCAAACCATTTTTAATAAATAGACACAACATGAATTATTGGATCATTTTTTCTGCCCCTGAAAGTAATGGCTAGTAGGATAGCATGTATCCATCACACTCTCTGAACTACTTCTCACACCCTGTCACAATTGTCATTATTTTCTATCTCTAATGTACATTCTTTAGAAATCATTTCTATTTTTAACTTGGTTTCATATGAAAACGGCACTATTGACAAATATTATTAGTGAACCTTTGAAGGAAAATGTCATTTTTTATGTTTGGAGTAATAAATATAGCACCTTACATGGTGAAATCTAGGACAGCTTTTGTAAAGAAACTAAATACAAGATGATATAAACAATAAAGCAACATAAGAAAATAAGTAGAATAAAGCTTATCATATAAAAATTGTACGTAATGTCAAATGAAAAGAAAAATGTTTTGAAAGTACATAGTCTCCCATTTATTAACAGGATAGGGTACAAGTTAGTTAAATGTTCTCCATCCTTCCTTATGGGTACAATGGCCATCAGCGAGAGGCTTTCCATCATTCTCATTCTTTCTCTTCCTTTTTCTGGGTAATAAGACTGGAATTACAGGCTTGTCTTCCAATTCAAGGGTTCATTGAGGGATGTAGTTAAGCCTTTTTGTATGACTATGTTTCTGAAGAGAAGGTGACTTTTTGTTCTTTACTGAGGGAGAGAAGATACAGACTTCAGAGAGGAGGCCTCCATAAATCTCTTTTCTGTAGAACTTTACCAATGTTCAAACAGTGAGAAGAGGGG
Source organism: Polypterus bichir lapradei (assembly GCA_026402145.1). Taxonomy (NCBI): domain Eukaryota; kingdom Metazoa; phylum Chordata; class Cladistia; order Polypteriformes; family Polypteridae; genus Polypterus; species Polypterus bichir. The sequence continues at coordinate 88,373,455 of JANRMT010062814.1, read as the reverse complement.
AGAAGCCTGTACCAAAAGATGAGGTGGAAGGAGCTTGAACAATAGATACTTAGTAATTTCTAAATAACAGATGGAACTGAGTAAATTAGGTTTCACTAAGAGAAGTCTGTAGAAGACTTTGAAAAATGTCAGCTGCCACAGTTGTAGTGGTTGAGAGTGTAGATTAGACCAGATTTACCATTAACAGAAATGAAAAAAAAACTAATGAAACAAAATATAACAGGCTAATTACTAAATTAAAGTATATAGAAACTCTGACATTTACTTCTTAGGCATTGTCATGTTCTTTTCATGGCTCCTCCTATCACCTCTGAGCTGATGAAGCACACATCTTCCTCTCATTACCCTCTTACACTGTAAAAAAAAAATGTTACATTTATGGTAAAAAACTGGCAGCTGGGGTCACCAGGATTTTACCGTAAAAAAGAAGGTAACAATATTTTTTGGTCTACGGTACACTTTAAAAAATAATGTTAAATTTACGGTAAAAAACTGGCAGCTGGGTTGCCAAAATTTTACTGTATTAAATAAGGTGACAATATTTTTAGGTCTACAGTATCATTTTGCAGTAAAAACTATTTGGTCTTCCCAACAAACTCCAAAAGAAGGTAATGTTTAACCATAACCAGAAATTCATGTTGTGTAATAAATATGACAATCAATAAACAATATGTATTGTCAGGGTCAAACCCCAGTACACAGTTTGCATCAGTTAATTAACAACAACCAATAGCAAGCATGTACCATTTAATTATACACATTGAAAACAATTCAATGTTTAAGGAAGTTATGGCACGTTGCCTGGTGGGGAAGTAAAGTTTTCTCTTTTGTGGTGTATGGTGTCCTACTTATCGAATATAACCCACCATAAATCAGTTTCCATAACCTCAAAAAACCCTCAGCATGTGGGGAAAAATAAGTCTGCTAACTTAGGTTAAGTTTTTTTCCCTACTATTCAAAGGTATGCGGTTCACCAGGCACAATATTGTATAAAGGGGTGTGTCCTTATGCAAATATCGTAACTGGTTTTACTGAAACAGTGATTTACCGTTTTACATTTTACGGTTGTTTATCTTCGTTATTTAACAGTTTTGCACTGTAAAATTAACAGATTTATTTTCAGTATAACTGCAATGCATCAATAAATGGTATTTAGCATATTTTGAAGGTAGAAAAATATTGATTTTACAGAACTTGGCTGTAAAAAATAATGAAATTTATTGTTTAAGATATACAGGTAATTTTCAGTAGAACATAAGGTAACTTTCCTTTTTTTCAGAAAAGGTCTTTTACCTTCACCATTTACATTTACTGACATTTTTTACAGTGTACAATGCAGGGGTTTCAGTCCAGATCACCAGCTCTTTCTGTTCATTGTGGATGAGTGCTTACATTCTTAAACTTGTATAAAGCCTTTTCTTGTGTTTCCACAAGCTGGTACTCACAACATAAAGAAATGTTTCCTGGCTTCAATCTTAAATGCACTTCCCCTTATTTTTCCCTGGGGTCTTTGAAATACAAGAGTCACATCTTATTTGAAAGACTTCTTTTGGATCAACTTTATGATGTCTTTGGAAATTTTGAAGACTTTGATTAGATTCCTATTCATCCTCCTCTGTTCAGGACTAAAGAGTGTAATTGCCTGTTACATGAGGTGTCTTCTGTACAGCCCCCAGTGCTGCTATGTCTTTTTGTAAGAGTGGTGAGCAGAACTGTATATAGTGCTATGGATGTAGTCTCACTATAGTATTGCACAGTCTAAGCCCTTGATTTATATTCAACAGCTTTGACTATACAATGTAAAGTAGAAGCAATGTAAATTTAAATCAGAAAAAGTGACAGTCTAAAGACAGACCCCTGAGGGACCCCACAGGTGATCTTACCAAATATGGAAAATTCTCCTTTTATCTGCACTGTTTATTTATGGCATATTAACCAACTTGAAATCCAGTTGTGCAAATTACCACTGATGCCAAAGGCTTATAATTTAAAAATGAATTAATGGGGTGGAATGGTATGCAATCTTTTTTGAAGTCTGAGTAAACTGATTTTTTTTTTGTTTTTGTCTACTATTTCTGTTACTGTCTCAATGAAGACTAACAGATTGGTTTGACAAGATCTTACTCTCATAAACCATGCTTGCTGTAATTTAGTATATTCTTTTTTAGTTTATTTCTTATTGTAGTTGTCATGATTTTGTATAGTACAGGAGTAAGGCTTATTGGTATATAATTACTAGAATCTTTTTTGTCTCTGTTGTTATGGGTTAAAGTCACATAAACAACTAACCAGATATTTTTCTTGTCAAGTGGCTACTGGAATATGCTTAGTAAATATTTAAAAATTATATTCATCATTTCTGTTAATACAACTATTAAAATCCCATGAGGTTAGAGGGTGTTATTATTAATTAATATGTCAAGGGCATAAGAAACCTATAACAATTATTTTGTAAATCTGTAATCTCAGAGTTTGTTTTTACTTTTCCTTGAAGCATACCACTTACTTCTCAGTCAGTCAGTCAGTCATTATCCAACCCGCTATATCCTAACATAACTCAGGGTCACAGGGTCTGCTTGAGCCAATCCCAGCCAGCACAAGGCAGGAACAAATCCCGGGCAGGGTGCCAGCCCACCACATTGCACACACACACCCACCCACTAGGGACAATTTAGGATCGCCAATGCACCTAACCTGCATGTCTTTGGACTGTGGGAGGAAACCTACACAGACACGGGGAAAGCATGCAAAATCCACACAGGGAGGACCTGGGAAGCGAACCCAGGTCTCCTAACTGCGAGGCAGCAGCGCTACCACTGCGCCACCACCACTTATTTCTTCTTTTGCAAAATACTTTGTTACTATTTCATTAATTGTTTGCTTTGCTCATTTTCAGTGTCTTCTCTTTGCTATCTTCATACTGCTGGAGTAGTATGGGAAAAACATTTTCTCATCTGTTTTAGCTTAAATGGAAATTGTTTTTTCTGTTTTTCCTTTAACCTTTCAAAAGCTTTTTTGATTCCTTGCGGTGGTGTCTGGTATTATGCTTTATAGTTTTATTGAAGAGTGATATTTACAATGAAGTATTCTTAATGATGTTATTCATTCATTTTGAAAATTTCTTTAGTCTTTTTTATTTTATTTATTTTTTGAATATATTTGCTTTAGCCCTGTATCAGGATGTCTCACTATCAAGAGTCACTATGAAGTGACATTATCTATTATTTATAATTACAGAGTTTTTACTTTCCCTTTCTGTGTTTTCTACATAGCACCTCATCCCCATAAAGTTTGCTTTATGCAAATTATAAGTCTTTGTTCTGGTGTGCATTTTGTGTTTTTCCAAGTGATTTTAATATGCATCCATTTTGTGATGACTATTGGTTAAAAGATAAATACTTTCTGTTTGCTTTATTCTATCTCCATGAAGAAAAAAAACAATCTTTACTCAGGCATTAACCTATGTTGAACTTGAAATGAACTGCGTTAAGGAAACAGTCATTTGCCATGAGTACCATTTCAGTTTCTGGTTCTGTATTTCAAACACAGGCATCCTAATCAATGTCTGGAAGGTTAAAATCCTCGTAATCAATCATACATACAGACATATGCGATAAAGAAGATCCAATTGTCACGGTTTTAATTAAATAATATGCTATTGCTTGAAATATCAGAATTTGATGAACTGTAGCAAACTCCAACCACTAAATCTCTAGACCTCCTCCTTAGTAACTTAACCCAAAGTGATTTCCATGTGTATTTTTCTTTTTTGTTGATTTAATGAGCTTAAATATATTAGAATTCATATATAGTAGCACAGTTTCTCTTCTTCTTCCTTGTCTGTCATTCCTAAAAGATATATGTTACTTATATTCCTCTACTTCACTATTGTTTAGCTTTTATTTAATAATTCCTAAAGTACAGTGGATTCAGCAAGTATTCAGACCCTCTCACTTTTTACAATTTTGCTATGTTGTAGGCTTGTGTTAAAATCGTTTAAATTCATTTTTGCAAGCTCACTCAATACCACAGAATGACAAAAGGAAAACAGGATTTTAGAAATGTTTGATTGGATTATATTAACAAGCCACTACTGTTGCCTTAATTTCATGTATTTTGTTTCTAATGCGCGTCACATTAAAAAGTTAAGTTTTGCAAAAGGGGATCTAATACTTTGTATTTTTGGCAATTTTTTTGTTTACTTGTGATGTTTGATCATCAAAATCTTTATCTGGTTTTCAACCCACACAGTCTAGAGTAAATGTTTATACTGTACACCTTTCTGAAGTTCTTTACTCCTTCAGCCTGTGTGTGAAAGTGTTCAGAATAAAACAAAAGATGTAATTTTATGTCACTACACATCATTATAATCCATCCATCCATTTTCCAACCCGTTGAATCCGATCACAGGGTCACGGGGGTCTGCTGGAGCCAATCCCAGCCAACACAGGGCGCAAGGCTGGAACCAATCCCGGGCAGGGTGCCAGCCCACCGCAGGACACACACACCCACACTAGGGACAATTTAGAATCGCCAATCCACCTCACCTGCATGTCTTTGGACTGTGGGAGGAAACCAGAGTACCTGGAGGAAACCCACACAGACACGGGGAGAACATGCAAACTCCACGCAGGGAGGACCCAGGAAGCGAACCCAGGTCTCCTAACTGCGAGGCAGCAGCACTACCACTGCGCCACACATCATTATAATAGTATAGTGATATAAGAAACCTGGTTTAATGCTCAAGTAAAAAACTGTAGATAAGCATATAAAGGTGGTGGTCATATAGATATTTTTGACAAGTTTATTTGTGTTAGTACAAAAAGAAGCAGGGAAAGTGGCATGACCTTGGGAGCAGGTTACAGACACTCCGAATGCAGAGATTAGTGTCTGTATTCAGCGAGTAGCAAAATACTCAAAGTTTATGTGAATGAGGTGTGTTATAGTAATGGGTCACTGGATGCCCTAGATGGGTCATCAGCTTCAGTTTTAAAAAAACAAAATTAAATCAGCCATCGCTTTAATGTTTTAGGGGGCTATTATTTGCAGATTTCAGTTCTGCACCCAGTCAAAGGGACATTTTGCTTCTAAATACTAGAAAATTGAAATAACTTACATAAGTCCAGCAATAAGCAGACGACACCTAGTATACACCACACATTTCATTAAGAAAGCCAACAAATATGGACAAGTTCCCCTTCTAATTCTATATCAATTTCACAAATTTCATTTCTTACTCTTGAACCAAACAGGAATGTTAAAAGAGCATACAACCTGGATTTTCTGAGGTATAGACATTATGTACGGTGTGGTACTACCAAATGAAATCATGAAGCATTCAGCTATAAAGAGATTTGGAAACAAAGTATACTACATACAGAAGTAAATTGTTTGATGCTTTTAAATAAAAAAATAAAAACTTGAGTCTTCACAAAAAAATAACCCAGCGTTTTTGTGCAAGAAGCCATCAGGCACTCAGGACACTGTATCATTGCACATCAAATTGCCAAATACAGGAAAGATCCCACTATTGCAGTACGACTTGCCTTGCCTCATGCAATATATAAGTGCACTGAAATTTTAGACAAGTCAACAACCATCAACCTAGAACTTATTCCTCTCTGCACTCTCTTCACTTACCCCTGATTTTAACCAACCTTTGAAAATCAGACAAGCCCAAGTTACTTATTAGAAAGACAAATAAACAGTAAAACTGATTCAGTATTAAACACTCCTGTGTCGAGTTATGTTTGAATGAGTATGTGTGTTTTTCATCTATTATGTACACTGTATTTAAATGTCGTGTTTGTTCTGGGAATATATTATGAATGGGAAATAAAGTTATGAACAGGAAAAGACAGTTTGATAACTGGGAAGTCAGAAGGGTCTTTTAGCAAGACAGGGGCAAAACCAAGATCAAACTTGAAATAAATAACAAACAGTAAGGTGGATACCAACCTTAACTAGCAAAAGAACATTCTTAGCATGAGTTTAATTGTCATTTTTTTATGTTTTCTTGATGCAAAGATAAGAATGTATGTAGAAGTGTGACACCAATAGCTATGGTAAGACAACATCACAAACTGCAACCACATCAAGACAAGTGGGGACAACTGGTATAATAGCAAACCAATGAAAACAATAAACAAAACGTCTGAATGGTTATAGTAATTATACTAAAAGAAACAAAACCCTAACATTTTCAAGGAAAATAAACATTTGCTATAGCATTCATACAATGTTTGATAACATCATAAAAATAATTAAAAGTAGAAGGGAATGTAAAAGACCACCTGAGTGATATGCTTTTTTCACTTTCATTCCACATGCTCTGGTGACTGTTAAAGTGATAACTCATTAAGCTGGACAGATTTGCTCATCCTGCCTGTCCTTAGCAACTTCTTCCAAATCCTCCTGGGGACTTCCCCTCTTTCTTCTTCCTGGTGGTCCCAACTTGTTACACTTCAAGAAGATGATATTGCATACGCAAACCACATAAACTGGATCTTCTGGATCTATAAATCAGTGGCCAATTCTCTATTATCAAGAGGATAATAAATAAAATGTTAAGATGTACAACACTTCTGCCAAATGCATAGTTTATGAAAATATCAGAACAACTGAAAGATGAAACATTAGATATGACTCTAATGTCAGGGATGGAGCGGAAGTGTTTTTCAGCCCTGGAGTGACATGATACAGATCAGCCTACCCCCATTCCGGACTGGGGTGAGTGTTTAAGTTTGTTATCAGGGGCATTATGGCTTGGCCATCATGGTAACTGCCAACAAAGAAAAAACACATATAACTTCAATGCATGTAGATCTTGGTGCAAGCAAGTGTCATAGTTACTGACGGAACAAATTGCAATGCTCTTTAAAATCACTTTTACAACATTCACAATTTTGGCATGAGACAGTTTGCAGCACCTTGGGACACTGTGAGCATCTGAGAACCAAACAACCCAGATGTCACATGTCAGTCCATGGTATTGGTGTTCATTTTCCTAAGAGCTATCCTGAATCTGCAAAATTCATACAAAATAATTTATCATACAGATATGACCTTTTAAACATGAACAGCAGTTACATGCTGGCTTCAAATTGTTATACCCTGTGAACTGGTCAGCACATTATGGTAAGTGCTCAAAGATGCTTGTTGTGGAATCATTACTACTGAATGTGTCTCTTATCAAGTTTTGAGGTCTGATATTTCGGAAAATAACATAGGAACTCATTTTTTACATTTGACATGTTTGAAAAAAATGGAATGTTTTCTATCTATGAGTGAAAAGATAGCTTCACACTTGAATAAAAACACAGCTATAATATGCTGTTGGATAGCTCAGGACTTAAGCTACCTGTTTGCAGGGTAGCTTAGAATAATCGTGACAGCAACATTGTTAAAATGTATTTATTTATTTTAACTTTTCAGCTCCTTAAACTATAACCATGTAAATTACATTTAGACCCAGAACTAATCTTACTAGCCTAAAATCATCACAAATGCAATGAAATTGTGCTATAATGATTTCTCTTTACCCTATTGCTTATGTATGCTAATGACACAATATTGTTATCCAATGAATGCACAATGTCAGTGTTTCAAGATATCGGGACAGGAGAAGGGGCAAATGTGAAGAGCAACACTGCAAAAGTACAGGAAACACCCCAAAAATATACTGAAAATTAAATATATGTTCAACAATTAAAAAGATGGCAACAAAGGAGCGGTGGAATGTTAAGATATAGTCATTAAAAAGTATATCAATAAATAATATCAAAATAACAATTTGAAAAAAAAATACAAATAAAATCTCCAAGGAATAAATGCAAAAAAAAGTAAAAATACAGATAAAGAGTATTTATTTTGGAAGTGTCTTTTATGGGCTAATCAAACCACGTCTTGTGAGGAAGGAATGTCTCTGAAATTTACAACAAAACTTTAACTTATTCAAGAAAGGGCTTTTTGAGGAGGGCAGCACATTTTAAGGGCCAAAAACCCTCTCCTTCTGGACCATGTAAAACCATTCACTAAGAAGAAAATTAGAAAAATATATCTATATGATGTGGACAGTTAAAAGGAAAGGTAAAAAGGAGGAACATCGTAGAACCAGTACCTGATTTACAAGGAGAAATGTCATAAACGTCATTTAAAATTATTACTATGATTGGAGCGGAAAGAATTAAAAAGTCAGAATGGTACATAAGGTAGTAAAAAGAGAGATTTATGATGCTCTCCTGTGTAGTCAGGTTTGAATGAGGACAACTGGGTTTGAGTGAAGACCACTGATTGAGGAAGGGAGGTGAATCTGTTCATTTTACACAAACAGGAATTGAGGGTTGACATGATAAAAGTGTTAAATGTTATATAGGAAGTATATAAGATGGAGGACAGGAATAAGGGAGCACAGAATGAAACTGCTTAAAGTTAGAATTTGCCCAAATGTTAGCAATTATTTTATATAAGGCCACTGAATTCATAGAACAAATTACCAAGTATTATAGTTGAAAGCAGAACCATGGAGGCCTTTAAATCTCAAATAGGCCATACTACGGAAAATTATGTGAATAGGAAATAACATGCTATGTTTGGCTTCGTATTAAAACTGTTCTTTGAGTATCTTCTTAAGTAATTGTTCGGTAAATTTTAATGATAGATATTTTGGAATGTTCAAATTCTAGTCCTAGTAATAGAGTTAAGCATTGAAGATGAATTTAAAACCTGAATTGGAAGAGAACCGTCCTGTCCATCCAAAATTCTTGAATGCTAAAAACCTTATGATCCACCATTAAATAACCCTTTTCAACATACCGTAGAATTACCTCATTTTACGTTCTTCCTTCCACTATTTAAACTTAGCTGTTCAATGAACTGTTCTGCTGGGCCCGAGGTACTTCAGACAGTGTGATGTAGAGCCTGAGGTGCTGGACTTTAAACCTCAAGGTTGCAGATTTAATTCAACCTGTCTGTGGTCCAAAAAAAAACAATTTTGTGAACAGCTGTAGCCTATCCTGATCTTGTAGGTTAACTTGGAGAAACTCTTTAGGAAAACCTGCATGAATAAAATCATAAGCCATTTGGATGTGTTTGGTTGTTCACTAATGCAAAAAAGGCTGAACCAGTTTTCAGGAAATTTTGTATGTCCTTTGCCATTGGTCTGACTTAAAATACAGACTATATGTCACATATGGGAGTGCAGTTATAACAGGAGGAGGACATCCCATCCACCGCTGACTACAGTTCCCATCAAGTAGTACAAAGTTTTCTACCGGCTGTAATGCTGTCTCAAACCCCACAGATATGCACAGCCTTTGATTCTCAACTAATCTGAAGAAGTTTCATCGTCTTGCTGGATTATAACTTTTGTCTAAGAATGTGTCTTTTTGTCTCATCATGGGTTGTGTTTAGCCATGTTGAATTTCCAAAAGAAGGCTTTTCCCAGTTTATTTATACTGGCAATGGTAGGTACTTCGGCTAATATACTGCATTTACTGTTTTGAATGCATTTACTGAGACATGCTCATTACTAAAAGACACTATATAAAAATAATGAACTGTCAGTTTGATCACAGTTGACTAAAGATGATGAGCACCAGAACGTTAAATTTGTAGTGAAAAGGGAATGTACTTAAAATTGTTAAGTTCAGTCAATCAAAACTTCTCTGAATTGTATTTCAAGTTGTTATGGCTCAGCTGAGGTGAGAGTCACTGAGGTATGACCTGTGTGGCCAGTCCTTTGCCCTTTTCAACACAGCTCACACTTTCTGAGATCTTCTCTGTATGTCCTTGTTCTGCCACACCACAAATGTGTGTGTTTTAGGTTAACTAGCCACTCTACACTGGCCATGAATGTGTATGTGTGTGTCTGTGTGTGTGGATGTATGAGTGAGAATGTCCTGTCCTTCATCTTTTTCCATGAACCTGTTTTTGAATTGCAGGGTCATGGAGGGCCATTGTCAATTTTAGAACTATCCTGCACAATAGTAACCAGCCTTGCATTGAAAGCCATGTTATAGCAGGAAAAAGTTATAGTTTGGTCTAAGGAAGCATTTTCTGATTACATGTGTGGTGTAGGCCTTGCACGTTTAACAAGATGGTTATAGTTTAACACACATCTATAACTTACATTGTGAACCTTAGCAGAGCTCCTTTTGGAAAAAAAAAAACATAAGTACATAGTCATACTGAGTCTGCATCTTGTAAGCTGCTCTGGATAAGGATGTTAGGAGCCTACATAATCAAATACAACATCCTACTTCAGACTCTGCTTCCGATTTATTTTATCTAATGGAATTCCATCCCCCCTGGCCTACCCATGGCTATGTGGTCACTATAATTCCACATGGATAGGAACTCATTTTGCTCTGCGACCCTAATCTCACTTAAGTTTGAGATTAAATGGCTTTGCATCAGTAATCTTTAGCACATCTGCCTAAGAACAAACACCTCCTGTGACAATGACACACTGTCGCTCTATTAGCAGGCTTTAAAGCAGGTCTTATCGGCAGTTGTCATCAGGTTTAAGTTGCCTCAGAGACACCTTTCAATCCGCTTTTGCTGGGTCACTTTAGCTATGAAGCTTTGCATCGCCACGCCATGTTGTGAGAGATTTCCTCAGAGTATCTTGGTGTTAATCCTTTCATCTATTTTCTAAACTTCTTTTCTCTATTACAGAGTTGTGGGTAGTTGGGGCTTATCACAATAGCATTGGGTGTGAGGCAGAAATGCACCTGAGATGGCCTGTCAGTTCATTACAAGGCACTCCCCTACAGGCACTCTTATTCACTCTTACTGGATCAAAGTTGTTGAGTTGTCATCAATTAGTCTAACATGAACAACCTTGGGATGTGAAAGGGAAAAATTAGATAAAGTCCAGTTGGCATGGGAAGAACATACAAACGCCACACTAGATCGCTATTCGCTCCACTTTAAATGATCTATTCTTTCATCCATTTACTAATCTACTTTGTTCAATTCAAGGTCACTGTGGCTGGAGGACTTGGCACAAGGCAGGAGCCATACCATGGTCGTGTGCCACCCTGCCGAATAGCATAATTGCACTCATCCATAAGAAGTCATACTGGGCCAATTTATATTTCTAAAACCTATACATGATCTTCTTTGTAATTCTTTTAAGTACAAAACAGACTAAGGTGCTTGTTTTTAAATTATGTTTTTTAAATGTAGCCTTTTGTGGTGATCCACCATTCTTGTTAGTAAAATATACATTCATGCAGATGGGTTTGGTTTTCCGATCTGCAGTCTGGCAATTGCCATCCTTTTCTCCTTTAACAGTTTCTGAAAGTCACCTGTACTGTGTCTTCTCCTGCATAGAGAAACCAAATGTCTTCCATTCCATTACACTTTTTTTGTTCATTTATCTGGAGAGTATATAGATATAGTAGCACCAACTATTCAGTTAAACAAATTGCATTTATTTATACAGTGCCCTCCTGATGGTGCTCTACAAAGGAAAGGAAAGTAGACACAAAGCAAAATTCAAAATCATTTAATATAATAACACAAGTAAGCAAACTTTGAAAGCATGAATTCATGTATAAATGAGAGCAGTTTTACAGACTGAGATGACAAAAAGCACAATTGAGTTCTATAGGGATGGTACAGAAAACTAAAGTTGGAGAGTACAGTTATGGGACCATGTGTTACCATGTGTTTTATCATGCTTTTAAATCACCTATGACATGCAGCCAACACAAAAGGTACCAACTAACCTCTTGGGTTCATTTCTTAATGGAGATAGGAAGAAATATCAAAAGTAGCTACTGTATGTACCTGTTATCTGTAACTTCTTACCTATCTGACTGCCCATATTGTGTTCAGCATATTCAGTCCTAGGAATGTCTATGGTATTAGGGATGTCTTTACTCCCAAACTTTTACTTTGACCCAGTTTACTGCTAATAGATGGCTTTACAAGAACATTTACTAATGCCCTTAAGAGACCACAGTTAGACAAGGAGTGAACTATCTGTCTTCTTGGCTCACTAGTAACAATCAGACAGAGATGCTGACTTTAAGCTTTCACTTAAAAATTGTATTTAATTGTGTCAAAACCAAGAACAGCAGATATAAGCAATTCAAAGAATTATACAACCTTGGTATTTCATGCAATCATTCAATCCCAGATGACAATGTACAGATGGCTTCTTTTCTTTTTTCTTAATTGGAATATGAAAAGTAAAAGAATTTTTACTGGGGGAAGAGAGAGAGAGCTACATGAAAATGTCCATACAGTAGTAGTAATAGATGAAAAGCTCCATGAAAGCAAGAGGATTTGCTCCTTGCATGTTACCATTTTTGTGAATTTCCCCTTGGGATTAATAAAGTATCTATCTATCTATCTATCTATCTATCTATCTATCTATCTATCTAT
>JANRMT010062814.1:88330910-88358261 GCA_026402145.1 Polypterus bichir lapradei | reverse complement strand
TAGATTCTCCAAAATAATCTCAAATCGAGATTTGAAGGTCCCTAAAGTCTTATTCTTTATCACACTACTTGGTAATTTGTCTGTGGTTAATTGAAATCAACACGTACAGTTGTTGTAATTGGTATTGTTTTTTGTTTATTTATATATACACGTTTGAAACATATTTTTGATCTCCTTTATACGTGAATATAGGTTTTAAAGGTTGCAGAATTCAATATTGTGGTTACTTCTATTCTAGAAGGTTTTTTAACTATTTTTGTGAAGTTTGTGATGGTGTGGCAGAAACATTTGGATGTTGCCTCCAGTGTCAAAGGTGTAAAGTTCTTTGCAAGCAATTTCTTCCTATATGAGTTTGTGAAAAAAACTAACAAAAGAATAGAACGTGTTTATTGAGTTAGTGCTTCTAGTTAATGGGTTCTGATCTAAATATGATTTTGGTTTGTGATTTTAGCTTTACTATAGTTTTTAATTAAACATACTTTTTTCGAATCTATGCTTGTTTAAAAATGTCTCTTTCACCTTTGCAGTGCTTGTACACTAGCAGGCTACAAGGCTTGATGAACACTTGATTTAGGAAAGCAAGAAATGCTCTTCAAACAGAAAAATCATCTGATGTTTTCTTTAATTGTAAGCAAACCAACATCTTATACAAATAATTCATAAAGTGGAATATGTTTCTTTTCTGTAATATGGGGTTTCTCTGAACATGTTAATTTTTCATATTTACATCTGAACTGGGATCAATCTGATTTTTGTATAATGTCTTTTAAAATGATGACATAGATCAAGGCTACAACACTTTGCAAAACAACCTGGCTCTAAACAGCAATACTTAAACTCTCATGAGAAGTGCCTTAGGAATGAAAGAGTAGTTTCATGAAATAAAATGCAGCAGCAGATTCATCTAGCTTCTGTAATTTAACTGTGTGCTTAACCTTTCAAGTCCAAGGTATCTTTCAGCAAAAAAGTGTCTTTATAATTCAGGCAGTCAGTCCTTATGACAGCATCAGCTGTTTCTTGTAGTTATCCGGCGAGTCAGGTCATTATGATTGATTTTTGCCATTTCTTGAAAATACTTTAGAGATCAAAGGCACTCTTGAAGAGGTCTCTTTTTTTTTTTGCTGTCTATTGAAATCTTAAAGCCCTTATCACCAACGCCAGCCCATCATGACACACTGTATATAGACGCGGCATCATCTACTTTGAAGCTTGGATTAGACGATGCCAAAGCCTGGTCTCGTAATAACAAACAATACAGGTTCAACTGGAGTTCTCCTCAGAAGTTCATTTGTCATTGTTGTGCAGACACAGCCATGTCTGGCTGGGAGTGTTAGTCATGACCTGCAGCAGTCCAGCCAGGTCCCCACACTCCTCTCTGCTTCTTTGTGCTGTATCAAAGCTGTAGGTATCTGGTAATCCGCCAACTTGCAGTATGAATGACACAATGTAGGCGACTCGGATTAATTCCTAGCTTTCTAAATTCATCTTTTTAATATGAGAAAGCTTTTGGAATGCTTTTTTGTCACATGTAAAAAATGGCTCATGTCTGTGGACATCTTCACATTGTCGTGTCTTATAAAATTGCTTCATTGTGGTCAGAAGGGTAAAATTCATTTTCTTTACCTACTTTATATCAGTTCAGCATCAGAAGCATTCCCTGCTTCTACCCATCAAACCTGCTTAACCCAATTTTGGGTTGAAGGGGACGGAGAGCCTCCTGTCCTGCCTTATCACTGTCCTTGCTTTGGGCACAAATCATGACTTAAGGTGGACATTAGGGCACTCTGACTCATATACCTGCACAATTCATGACCTAACTTGTATGTCTTTTGGAATCCAGAAGGAAAAAACTGAGCAAAGCCTACACAGACACAGGGACAAGTGAATGTCGTCAGTGTCTTGACAAGGACTCAAATCCAGGACTAAACACAGAATTGGCATATCTTAATTCTGTTTTGCACTGATAAAACACATTGTGAAATAAATCTAATCTGCATTAAGGGATTTAGTTTATTTGTAACCACCTAGTTAAACCTTGCATATATTTATTTAACTTTTGGGATTAATTTCAGTCATACTGTACTGCTTCTTTAACTTGAGGAGTATGTAAATGTTATCATGATAGGTTCTTAGATATTATTGTTATATTTTAGTTATGAATATGTGCATGGGCTGTGACACTGAGAAGTGCTATACAAGAATAATCTGATCTGAATTTATTTATTGAGTTACAATTGTAAACTTGGTGGCACAACGGTTATTGATGCAGCCTCATGGGTTCAGAGATTTGGATTCGACTCACAGACTAGTTTATATGATGTGATCATGTTGTCTCCATCTTTTTTGACTTTCTCTGTGTTCTCCACATTCTAAATCGTACAGGTTGGTCAACAGGTGATTGAATAGTACGTTGACTCCATATAAGTTTACGTGTGTTAATGTGGGCTGCAGCCCATTCAGGTACGAGTCCTGCTTTACAAGTAGGTCTTTGCTACTTCAAAATGGAAAAAGCAAACATAGAAAAAGGAAGGACAGTATGCCAATGATTACAAATACCACATGCAGTTTGATCAGCATCCCTAATTTGAACAGAACCAGTGGATGCATGTCCATTGCATGGCACACTCACTCATACAACTTTGCACCGCTGCCTTGCACAGCAGAGTCTTGGGTTCACATTCTGCCCTTGTCACTGTCTATGAATATTCACTACCAGTCTATGTGGGTTTTTCTCCAAGAAGTTCAGTTTTCCATACAAACATACAAAAAGTTAAGTTAATTTGTAATTCTATGAGTGAGTATGAGGCAATGGTAATCTATAAAAAAGTTATTTTCTTCAGTGACATGCACAGACCTTTTGGCCAGCAGTGGCTCAAAACTGGAGAAGAATTTCAAAAAATTAGAGCTAGCTTTTATTTTTGTGTCTTTGATATCAATAGAAATTTGAATGAAACTTTAGGGCCATTATAACATTTATAAATGTGATGTATTTTTTCCAATATAACACAGCTTAACAAGATGAAAGAGCAAATACAAGAACTAGTTATGTAGACCTTAACAGCAATAGTCACAGCACATCAAATCAAGGATTTTTTTTCTTCCATAAATTATAGGAAAGCTCACTATATATATATATTAAGGAAGCTCACTAGAACTGATCATTTGGCATCATATATGACCATTATTTTTTGTGTATTATACTTTCAGTAAGAAATTACTTAAGTATGATTTAGAACCCTGACATGCAATGTAAATTGATTTTAATTTTAGTATACTGTACATATTACAATCACCCAGTAACAAAAACAAAAGAAAAATACCTTGAACAGCAGTGTTTTTTAGGAAACATTATAATTTTAGTTCCTGCTTAGGAAATGAGTCAATATAAGAAAAACAGAACAATATATATGAAGATAATAACAACATGTTCACTCATTCAGACAGAACACTTAATACACAAAGCAAATAAAACTGTCCAGAAATGCATCCCACAAAAACTGTTCCTTGCTTAATTCATGGTCTACGCATGCTAATACAGCCTTGCACATTCAGCTAGAGTTCAATGTCATGTGCCATTTTTTTAAATATGGACATAACATACTGTTATTATATTTACCACTAGTTCAGTAAGATTGTTACACTTTGGTCTTTTAAAAATATTTAATCTGGCTTCTGAGCAAGGGTTCTTTTGTTAAAATTACTAAAAAAAGAAAAAAAACATCCTAACTTCCTTTGCTAGAGTCTACAGTAATAATGAATGCAAGACAGAGTCCCATTTTTAAACTAGATGCCAGACTGTCTCTCACTCACCTACACGCACACACACTCCATAACATTTCTAGAGTTACTTGAAAGGAACAGCATGTATGTTTTTGAACTGTGGGAAGAAACTGGAGTCTGAATGAAGATACTCAGATACTAGGGTGGTATACAATCAAGGGCCTGCATCTACTAATATTGTGTAAAATCACAACTCATTTCAGGACATTTGGTGGAGCTGTACAACATAACTTGTGTTTGCACATTATCTCTTACTTAAAAAGCTTCTTTCACATGTTAACAACACTCGAGTGAGTCTGTCCCAAAGTGTTTGAATATATGAGTGACATCTCTCTTCGATGTTAAAATAATGTAATTGCTCTGGTCTGCACCAAAATCCTACTGTGCAAAAAATTGATGTTCTTTATAGATTTACCTGTACTCAGTCAATTTGTGAAATTGGAATTTTTGTACCGCCATCTATTTCCACAAGATAATTAGATTCAGTGAAAAACAGTTTTAAAAAAATGTTGATTTTTTAAAAATATGTTACATTTGTATTTTATGGCATAGGTATTCTTCATGCTTAGTTTACCTTTTAAGTATATTTTGAGCTGAGAGATGGTAGTTTTCCTCATTCATTCTTAAAATTACCTGAGGTGGAAGCAACTTAAAATCAAGTATTTGCCACACACTGTTTGCTCTCAGTGTGTTTTTTTTCTCTCTTTTTGTTTTTTTTTTTTTAATATTCAGGAATTTATATTTAGACAGAAAGATGCCTTTTTACTTTACAAAAGAGAGAGTGTTGTTGTTTAAAAGCTTTTCACAAAAAAATGTAAGATTGTGTTCATCCATTCATTGTCTTGACCAGGTAAGGGGGAAAACAAAAGAGTAACAGAATACACACCATTTATTTACTGAAAACAAAAGCATATGCCACAGTTTTCTTGGGAATACAAAGGTGGAAAACTACAAGGAACTAGTTGAGGAGTTTATCTCTTCCTACCAAACACGTAGGTGCAACATGTCTTTGAAAATTCATATTCAACACTCTAAAGGATTTTTACCCCAAGATCATGGCAGTGGTCTCTAATGGACACAGGGAGAGGTTTAACCAGGACACTGCTCAAATGGAGAGACATTGTAATGGAAAGTGGAGTGAGTCTATGTTAGCAGACATAGCAGCAGTGGGTCATTACACTATTAAATACCTTTAGAGGATTATAAGAAGTAAAAACTAGCAAGCTACTTCTTTTTACAAAGTAGTTATATTTAAAACAATTATATGTGTGATTTACCATTGTTTCAAGCCCAAATAATTTATTTTTAAAAATATTACATTTTTCCTCTAAAATAGTTTGTTTTAAACTTTTATCTCTCAAAATTGATGTGGTAGAGCAATCCCATTGCCAGATTTGGATTCAGCACCCTCAAGCCTGCAAAAGACACTTAAAAAGTTTGACGTGAACGTTAAAAAATTTTTTTTCAGACCAGTGTTGTTGCATAATTGTACTAACCCCTACTCTCTCTTCTGTTTCCTTTTCCAGTATCCTTTTGGTGGTGGCGCAATGGATTAAAAGCCAGAAGTCTGTATGACCATCAACATCAAGTGACTCCGTGAGAACCCTAACTACAAAGAGGACTATTTCATTTATGTTAGGTAGAATGCCCAGAGGGGACCTGGAACCCCTGCAGATGTTTTTTTTTCCCCAGCTGTCTGGAGTTTGTTTTTGTTTTTTCTGTCCACCCTGGCCATCGGACTTTACTCCTTTTCTATGTTAACAAATGTTGTCTTATTTTAATTTCTTATTTTGTCTTTTGTTTTTCTTTTTTTCATTATGTAAAGCACTTTAAGCTACTTTTTGTATGAAAATGTGCTATATAAATAAATGTTGTTGTTGTTGTAAATTAGTTCAGTGTACTATGAAGGCTAGAGTTTTTGGACAGTCCTGTCAAAAGGAAATCATTGGTGCCGTGATCTGGGTTCAACAGAGCAACAGTTGAGCTATTCACCAAAGAGTGCAAAGTGCACAACAGCATTGGCTCAAATAAATGAAATGTGTTATGGAATATACAAGTCAGTAGTTCTACAATTAATTCACTTGGTGGTGAAGACTTGATTTCTGCTTTTTCATAAGGACAATGCGACTACTTTTCACAACCTGGTGTAGGTGTGTGTTCCCGTCTGCCACACGATAATAACAAAGGAAGCTATAAATCTGTACACTGACAATTTAAAACAGACATTCGATTATAATCTACAAGTCTATAATTTATGTGATATTATACTTTGAATAAAATAAAAACACATTGTCTCACTTTCTGTTCCAGGAACACCTTTCGTATGCTTGACTACCCAGCTCTTTTTTCATAGATGCTTGTAGTACTAGGGTGTAATCTTTTTAGTTAGCCAATAAAAGGTGTCATTTTGCTTGTCTTCTCATTTTACATTCATAGACATTGAAAGGTTGGTTTCTGGCATTTGTCCAAAAACTTAATTGTAACTGGCTTTGATGATGCTCTATATAGTTATCATGATACAGCATATCCTTTGGCTGTGCCTAATACCTTGCAGTTTTCACTAAAAAATAAATTTATACCAAATACACTTAAAAAGCCAATTAAAGCACTATACAATGTAACCCAAACAAAACATCTTAAGTCATTTGGTCCTGATTTCTGTCAAATGACTGGAAGATCTGCTTTTCATATTTAGCATCTCCTGGACACATTCATCTTCCATCTTTGAACGTAAAACTAAGCCACAGTCACACAGAGCCGAAAAAAGTGCCTCATACAGGCTCAAAAGAACTTGATTGCATTTTAAACAAGAGTGGTACATAATAAGGTCCTTTGTAACTAACATTTTTTTTTTCTTCAAAATTGCATAAAATATACACTTTCCACCACTATGCTTTTCCAGTTTCTCCAATTTTATACATCGGGCACAAGACAAATCTTTAACCCACAAAAAAAAAAAAAAAAATGCTTGAGTTCATAAGCAGAAAATTCTGTACAATGTGAAAAACTCTTATGGGATAAACCTCTTGGATAGTGGCTGAAAATTGCAACAAACTAGCTAGAAAAGCTGCCGTCATAATCAAAGTCAAAGTATGCGGCTTGCATAAAAACATTACAGCTATCTTCCACATCATGATGTCTTATAAAAACAACCAGAAGACCAGTATTTATTACACATTTATTGTGGAATTAACATCAGCAATTATTAAAGACCATACATCTGTGGGATTAATAAAAGCATATTTTCTAAAACAGGTTGGAATAATGGCACAATAGTAAAGTTCTACAGGCTAAAAGTTGTAGAGTGGATGATCCTGACTGCCGGTGTCTGTGTGGTATTTCTCTGTCTTGTTTCCTCCTGTATACTAAAGACATGCTTCATTGGTGACTAGGTGTGTGTGCCTTGTGATTGATCATCACCCTGGTCAACAGCAGTTCCTGATTTGTGCTGCTCAGGTCATCTGCTATCCAATATTGAACTAAAATGGTATGATGATGAATGAATGATTGAGTTCTGATACACACAGTAAGAGGTCAGAATTTCTTGCCTGCTGTAGGCTTAAGAATTCTACTCCACCATACATCTGGAACTAGTAAACCAGTTATTTGGCTCCGTAAAAGCCCTAATATGATACTAAGATTTCTTTTACTAAAGAAGCATTAAGAGCATTTTCTAATCTGCTAAAACAGATGGATTTAGAGCATTTATATGAAAAGATTACTGCAACTGCTACTCTGGGCAGGGGTCCAGTAAGAAGGTAGCCTTTGTCTATATTTAAATTAATCTTGTCCTGTAAAATACTGCCATTATTTTTCACGAGTTCACAATTACTTTGTTATACCTACCATATGTCATTTCAATGAACATCTAAATAGAATTTTGCTTAATTTTAAATTTAGACTGAACTTTGATTTTTGTACATACTGTATTATATTTGAAGATTTCTTTAAATTATATTATCTTTTTAAAAAATGTAACAAAAGTCCACATACAAACAAATAAGTCTGCCTTCATATATTCAAAGGAATGTTATAACACTGCATTATTTGTCATGGACTTGCAAACTTTCATAAAAGAAATTTCTATATAACTATAAAAAAACTAAATAAAAGTGATACAAAAAGTACAGTAGAATTACAAAAAAAAAATTAGCACTTAATGCTTTTGGGTAATTTGAAGGCCTAAATTAACAGGCTACATTTCTGGCTTTGCAATGTAATACATTTAATTTTATTAACTTTTAACACTGAACTACTGTAAGTTGATTACAGATAAATAAGACACAGAAGTGCGTCTTATAAAAAACATCTAGAAAGCAAAGGAAGTATCAAAAAGTTAATGATGGTCCTCAGTTAACTGAGCTCAGCACTGATATATACCTTCCAGGTCCTAAAGAATTTTTAGCATCTTCCTCTAGCATAAATTACATTTTCTGCAACTTTAAATAAAATGGCACATCATTTTCCCACCATGTCATGATAGGTATAACTCTTCCATCTGAGAAAGGTAAGGCAAAATGCTCAGTGTAGACAATAGATTTCTCATTAAATTTAATGAATAGTCAGCATATTCTGATATATATGTAGGCTTTAGGGCATCGTGTACATTAGTGTAGTTTGCAATTAAAAATGGATATGAACATGGGTGATCAGTAAACCTTTTTACAAATTTCAGTTTATGGCAGACTTCAAAATATAAAGACAAGGTTGTTAGATGGATTAATAACTTTTACATTAACCTGTTGTGACAGAGTCCAGAGGTATTTGTACTTCATACTATCTAGAACTAACTTGAGACTACTGGTAATGATAAGTGAGTTTAGGAAATTGATGGATGGGATGAATTAAGCATGTTCTTCCTATGTCTGTTTGGTGGAGTGATGGCTCTGAGGCTAGGGATCTAAGCCAGCAATCAGAAGGTTGCTGGTTTGAATCATGTACATGCAAGAAGTGATTCTACTCCATTGGGCCTTTGAGCAATGTCCTTAACCTGCAATTGCCTCGCCCTAGGTTTGACGTTAATCTGCATTGAGCCATGCAAGCAGGTCATCCAATTTATAGGTAAAACCTGGGGGTTGGCAGCAGGATTGGAACTCCAGCCACCGTAAAAAAAACCTCACGCTGTTCTAGTGTGGTACTGAGGTGTCACCCGTTGCACGGCTACACTTGTGTGGTTTGTCACGTGGTGGGTGTAGCAATGCACTATAAATCAGTGCATGCTCCCAACCTTTTCTTATGTATGCATGAGCTTTTTCTCAGATTCCTAAAATATGCAATCTACAGTAGATTAAGTAGTAATCCTAAATTGGACATTTCTGAATGGAGATATGTGGGTATATGTGAATGTACCTTGAGAAGAACTAGCACACTGTTTGGGATTTGTTCCTGGCTTGTGCATGATGCTGCTAGAATGAGCTATGGCTTACTGTGAAATGGAATAAACAGGTTTAGAAAAAGGATTGATGGAAGGAGTGAGCTAATGTCTGAGATACGTAGAAAGAATTCATCAATCATTTCAGCTAATAATGTTTGATCTAATGCTGCTGTATTTGATTTATGAAAAGCATACACTCATTTTGAAACAAGATGTTGGAAGCATCCATTTGAGATTCTGGTCCATGCTGATATGAATGCATCATGCAATTTCTGTAGATCTGTCAACTGCACATTCATGCTTCAAATCTCCCATTCTACCACATCCCAAAGAGTTTCAATTGGAGTCAGATTCAGAGACTAGGATGGCCACTGAAGAACACTGACATCATTTTCATGTTGATGTAGAGTGTTTGAAATGACTTTTTCCTTGGTGACATGGTGTATTACCATTCTGAATGTAGCCATTAAAATAAGGGGTAATTTGTGGTCATGAAAGACTGCACATAATCAGCAATAATAGTCAAATAGGCTGTGGCATTCAATAAATTATTGATAGGTATTAATAGGCCCCACACCCTTACACCACCACCACCAGTTTGAACTATTGACACAAGGCAGGTCATGGTCATGGATTCATGCTCTTTGTGCCAAATTCTGGCTCTACCATCTGTGTGCCTCAGCAGATATCAAGATATATCAGAACATCCATCGATTATCCAACCCACTATATCCTAACTACAGGGTCACGGGAGTCTGCTGGAGCCAATCCCAGCCAACACAGGGGGCAAGGCAGAAAACAAACCCTGGGCCAGGCGCCAGCCCAACACAGACATCAGACCAGATTATGTTTTTTCTAATCTTTAACTGTCCAGTATTAGTGAGCCTGTGCACACTGCAGCTACATCATCTTTCAGTTTTTAGTTGACAGGAGTGAAACCCCACATGCTCTTTTTTTTGTAGTTTATCTGCCTCTCAATGTTTGATGTACTTATCATTCTGAAGAGCTTTTCTACTCACCACAGTTGTACAAAATGATTATCTGAGTTACCATAGCCTTTCTGTCAGAACAAACTAGTCTCATTTGACCTCTCTGTGCACAAAACTGCCGTTCACTGGATGTGTTTTGTTTTTTGCACCATTCCAAGTAGATTGTAGAAACTGTTGTGCATGAAAATTCCAGGATATCTGCAGTTACAGAAATACTCAAACCAGCCTGTCTGGCACCAACAATCATATCACATTTGAAATCACTGAGATCACATTTTTTTTCTCATTCTGGTGTTTGAAGTGAATATTAACTAAACTGTATCTGCATAATTTTAAGCATTGCTCTACTGCCACATGGTTTGTTGATTAGATAATAAAATGGATAAGTAGGCATGCAAATTTTCCTAATAATTAACTCAATAAGTGTAGATCATCCATGTAATGGACAAAAGATTGGGGGTGACTCTAGGAAGTGTCTTAATCCAATAAAAATGAAAGATTGGAAAATACCTACTGACAGAGCTTAGTGACGGAAGGATACTGTCAAATCACGTAATTGCAGTTCTCTGCTGTAGTCCAAATACTTTGAAGTGGCTAAAACACTGTGTCTCTGTAATCTCCAGTAGTAATATATACTTTAATATATAGTAGGTTCTATCGAGAATCTTGCAGTTAATCTGCTACTTTACATGACAGTTTTACTGGGTTGTTAAGGAAGTATGTCTGGCACCTCAGTATCCATAAGATACCACGTACTGTATGTCAGTTGTGGTACCTGGATGGTGCTATTGAGTCAAACTCAAATGCTGCCTATGTAGCAATAATAAGTGAAAAGAAAAATCTATTCCTTTGTCCAGAGTTTTATAGGAAAGGTAAATGTGTATGTCCAGTATCTCTATGTTAATCAAATACTACCTACGTTCTACAACTTCTTGTTGTGCATTCATATTGCATCTTGTATCATGCCTCAATGTATTCATTCATCTCTAGAGTAAGATGTACGAGTGAATATATTGTAAATGTGCGTGCGTGAACATCATTTTTCATATGTGCGTGTGGAAAATTTAATTTGCATTAAATAAAATTAGTCGATGCCGAAAATGGGTGCAGTTCACAACAACCAGCCAATTGTCAGTAATAATCACACCACAACAATATATTCTGGAATAGTTTTTCCAAAAATAACACCTCAACCACTTTGGGTCCATGCCCCCTGCCCTGAGTAATTTTTGGAATTAGCTGACACCTCGACAATATGTGATTTTAGATGTAGCAAGCTTTCTGTGTGCTAAAGGTGTGAAAGTCTCATTTGAAACAGGCCATATTGATGAGTAATTGATTTGCCCACACCTTTGAAATAAATGAATATATAGTATTTCCATTTCCTTTTGTAGTGTAAAAACAGGAGTGGCATAGGGATGGAATTGAACAGAAATTCAGTGATTAACACTAAGAGATGTGGTAATTATGTGTCTAAGTTACATAGATCTACAGAACTCATTATGAGAGAGCAATTATAGAGCCAGTAAAGTTACATAATTTTATTTGACTTCAACTTGGCCTCCAAGGTAAATGCAATGGAGAGATTTTTTAAACATTTTAATGACTTCACTTTTTTCCACTCTAAGAGGAAGAACAACATATTTGTCCTAGTAAAAACTACAAAGGTTACTAGAGGAGCCATAATCATAGGTGCACTGAACCTTATTTTTATGGTTTCTTTTCTTTTATGTACATTTAATGTTGAGTGGTAAAGATTTTGCAAGTCTTTCATTAAGGGCAGAGCTGCAGAACTGTCAAGTACGTAAGCAGGACTCATTACATGGTAGTTGTTATGTCATTTAACACATTAATAGAACAAAATGGAACTCTAAGTCAAAACACACAAACCAAGTCCAAAAATAGAATTCTTTTAAGCTTTAAGTCTCTTGAAAAGGTCTTTCTCTGTATAGTGTCATGTAGGTGATTGTGTCCTAGTCTTTCTGGGACAGATTTTAAAGGGGCATGGAGAAGGGTGTGATGGGTGCAAAGAGATTTAACTATCTGGCCTTCTCCTTTTTACCCAAGAAGCCAGACAAATGTTGTCTTCTGCTACACCCCTTCTGCCTCCTGCAGGATAAAACTACCAGAATACTCAACATGGCATTAGTTCAGTCCAAACCAAGGTAAGAGATAGCTGACAGTGATACAGGTGCTGTCTGGTGCACTTTTCTTTGCATTTAAAAAAACAGGGCTTTGTGTTAGATCTCCAACACTTTGTGTTGAACTTAGTCTTTTTCTGCTACAGTCATCAAAGTCTGGGTGCTTGACTGTGTGCCCAGCCTTCTTTAACAGTGTAAATGAGTGCTGAGGTCATGCTCAGTGCACTAGTGCATCAAAATATATATTACTGATGACAATGAATTCCCTTCAAGAATATTACTTTCTTATAGTTTTAATTTATAGATATTGATTTCTGCAGTATGGTGAACTTCACATAGTGTAAAGGTCAATATTGAATGAACACATAAAGTGGGACTACTTGGAACTCTTTCAATTGAAGTATATGTTTTTAATTGTGAATTTAACACTGGGGGATTTGTTGTGCATGTCCCTTGTAACATGCGAGCATCTTTGTATCCACTCCAAATCATTGTATCCAGCAGTTTGTGCCTGTTCATGGTGGAATTGATACATGTTTGACAGACAGGTCTTTTTACTTTTTTGTTATTTACAATCTTATTCATAATTTGGGAGGTTCATAGAAAATGTATTTCTATGTATAAATTAATTTCCTCACTATGTTATGCAGATACATAACTGTGATAATGTGCATAATTTCTAAAAGAGAAGTTAACTGTGTTGATGGTGCTTTAAACAACAGAGGAAGTCTCTGCATTACTTGTACAATGTGCAGTATGCACGGTTGAGTAGTCAGGCTTTTGACCACAACAGTGTCTTTTGTTCACAGTAGACATTATCCATCTGAGCCTTGTTACATAAGCATTGTCATAAATGTGAGGTATTGTAATACAGTTTTATCTGGCAACATCAAATACATTTCAATGCAACCTCCCTGCAGCAGATGAACAGCTGGTAAGGCATGTCCATCCCAGTTGCATTTAATAATAAACAGGGGGACCAGTGTCTTCCTAATGTCATGTGTTTGTACAACACAAAATTTGTCCTCATCTACAGAGATGCAAATATGTCTAACGTTAAATAAATCTTAAGGTAATGTCCTTGTGTTTTTAGGTTTTGTTGTGATGTATCAAATGAAGCAAAATCAAATAAATGCTAGCATGGATTTATAATAGGAAGATACTGCAGTAACAATCTGTTACAGTGTTGTGACTTTGGGCAGCACGGTGGCGCAGTGGTAGCGCTGCTGCCTCGCAGTTAGGAGACCCAGGTTCACTTCCCGCGTCCTCCCTGTGTGGAGTTTGCATGTTGTCTGTGTGGGTTTCCTCTGGGCGCTCTGGTTTCCTCCCACAGTCCAAAGACATGCAGGTTAGGTGGTTTGGCGATTCTAAATTGGCCCTAGTTTGTGTGTGTCCTGGCACCCTGCCCAGTTCCTGCCTTGTGCCCTGTGTTGGCTGGGATTGGCTCCAGCAGACCCCCGTGACCCTGTGTTTGGATTCAGCGGGTTGGAAAATGGATGGATGTTGTGACTTTCAAAATGTCTTTAAAACAGTCCCACTCCACATATTACATTTGTAACTACAACTGGTAAACTGCCAGACTGGATCTCAGGAGACACAGAGTACAGATAACAGGGGAATTTTCCATGTGGAGTGAGGCTGTCAGTGGAGTCCCTAAGGGGGTCTGTCCTTGGCCCATTACTTTTTCTGATTCATGTTAATGACATACTGTAGATTCAACAGAAAACTGTGAAATTTTGTGAAATTTTCAGATGATGCTAAAACTGGAGAGATAGCAGATACTGAGGAGGCAGAAAAAATAATTCCACAATCTTTACAACTGGGCAAACACTTGAAAAATATAGTTTAATGTAGAAAACTGCCAATTGCTGCATGTGGGCAAAATGTGTATAAATTATAAATACAAGATGGAAGACACTCTCCTACAGGAAACACACTCTAAAGGATTTAGAGGTTTACACTGATACTACAATGTCATTATCTAAGCAATGCACAGATGCAATAATAAGGCAAACGAAATATTACAGTAGGTTATATCATAGAAACATTCATCCATCCATCCATTATCCAACCCGATATATCCTAACTACAGGATCACGGGGGTCTGCTGGAGACAATCCCAGCCAGCAAGGCAGGAAACAATCCCTGGGCAGGACGCTAGCCTACCGTAGGGCGCACACACACACACACACACACACACACACCAAGCACAAACTAGGGTCAAATTAGAATCGCCAATCCACCTAACCTGCATATCTTTGGACTGTGGGAGGAAACCAGAGTACCCGGAGGAAACCCATGTAGACACGGGGAGAACATCCCATCATAGAAACAGTTGAATATAAATCAAGAGATGTTATGCTCAGACTATATAATGCACTGGTGAGAAAGCATCTGGAGTACTGTATGCAGTTCTGGTCACCATGGAACAAGAAAGACATAGCAGCACTAGAGGCTGTGCAAAGGAGAGCAACCAGGTTTATCCCAGGACTTGAAGACATGTCCTACTCTGACAGACTCAGAGAATTAAATCAGTTTAGTCTTGAGCAGAGGAGACCTAATCCAGGTATTTGAAAAACCTCAAAGGCATTGATAAAGTAGATCTAGCCAAATTCTTTTGACAAAATGGCTAATCACGTAATCAAGGATGCCAATAAATATTTAAGGGAAGTGCTTTAGGACTGAAGAAAGAGTTGTGGGAATCTGGAACAAATTACCGAGTCATATAGTTGAAGCAGAAGCCTTGAAAACTTTTAAGAAGTATCTGGATGAGATATTGGGAGAGCTTTTCTATCAACTAAACAAACAAGCTTGATGGCCTGAATGGTCTGATTTTTTGTTTGTCAAATTTCTTATATTCCTATTCTTACATTCTAAATAGGCACAGAGGTTAGTGTTATTGCCTCACAGCTAGCTCTGGGTTTGAATTTGTGTAATTGTGCTCTCACATCTCAAAGACATACTATATTTGTTCTCTCCTTACCATGCCCTGGTTGCCTATGATACTATTTTTTGTAATGTCAGATTTTTTGGAAGTAATCCTAACAATTAAAATACATCATTAAAATTCCACACAATGCAAAACCCCTAAGATAGTTATGGCTAATAAATGGTTATCTTTAATTTGCAATATGAAGTTATCTACATGTCAGTTCCACAGAATTTCTACTAAAGTCATTGGGCCTGAACTACCACTATTGAGTGCTGAAAATCCTGGATGTCTACAGTTCTTTGACTCTGCTCAGTGGTAGCTCAAGTGATTTTTTTTCTGATTGTGCTATTTGGGTGCTTTCTCATTCAGTGGGGTAGCTGACTTCTCAATCTATCGAAAACAACATAGAGCAAATGGTTGGTGTCTTTTGAGTGTTTTTAGCCTGTTTAGAACTGTTTTTATACACTATTCACGAGTCCATGAGATTATGACAATAAAATAAAGTAACAAAGAAAATTATTTTGTCCCTTCAATGAAATGCCAAACAATAATATAATACCATACCATATGAGAAAAAGTCCAATCACTTAAGTACTATATTAATTTTATAGACTAAGTGATCACAACATACCACAAATAGACTTGTTAAAGACTGTCTTAATGAAACCAACCTAAGTACATGTACAATAATTCAATGAAGATTACAGTACCAACGCAAAGTAACCATCGATTCTCGTCCTTTACGCCACTCTTTTAAGTAGCTTGTTATCCTTAAAGAGACCACTAGCTATTACCATACTAGTTGGAATTCTTTGGTGACTCTGGGAGACATTTTTATGGGCTCCTCTACAGCTGGCTCTAAAGCTGCTCATCTGCATGATGGAATGCCATGTCATACTGTTGATGTCTAATCTTCAGCCTTGTGCATCCTGTCAATGCCATTACAACATGATCACTTACCATTTTATGTTTTCTAGAAGGACAATCCTTTTGTTATTGTGGTTTATGGCAACAGCATCATCAATTAATTTGCTGTGCATTGCAAGTTCTTGGTCTTCAATTGTAAATGGCCTGCAGTGTCAGGTTGCTGTCAAGAGGATCAGTGCTGCAGTTTCTCAGATAGTTTTTTAGACAGCAAATGCCAAAAGGAACTCTGTTCACAGGCCACAGATGATATAGACACTGTCATCAGGATATATTTCAGTTTGTACAAATCCAAAAAGACATCATTATGGTGGCATCAGCAATTAAAACATCTGTTTTGTCCTTGTTATTCTTTCCTTTCAAGTAGATGAACAGCTTCTAAAAACTCAGCTGCAGGGTGAACATTCAGACCATGCAAACAACATTAAAAATGTGTGCATGGCAACATACGTATCATGTTTGCAGGAAGTCTTAACAAAGTTTTTCCTGTACCCCATTATTTTATCCTGATGTGACTGCGGTCCCGGTAATGCATTGACAGACACACGCATTTATGTCAGTCTGACAACGACCAAGTGTCTGCATCCAAACCATGCGCTGAAATGTAAAAATTCCTCATGCATGACATTGCTGTGTAAATAGCGCACTACCACTGACATTTTTTACATCTTAATTATGCCCTTACATTTATCTACTATAACTGCAAAGTGAATGATCTCTTTAATTTCCATAATTTATACGGCTCATCACCATATCTGAATGCTAGGGTATGTGTATGTGTATGTGTATGAGTTTTTGTCCTTTTTGTGATCTTGTGATTTAACCCCATACCAGGTAGTATAAAGTTTGCTTTCCATCGCAGCTGTCATGTATTCCTTGTTTTTTGCACTTTCATTTAATGTCCATTATCTATCACATTGTTTATTTTAAGCCTTTTTGTAATATAAATTAATTCCATGTCTCCCTTGAAATTTAGTGTGATCCAGATACATTATGTGTTCTAAAAGAAGCAATGGTGTTAAACCAATTAGGAATCTGAATGCAGAAAATATGGGTTTTACATGATATTTATGATTATTTTTAAAAACTGCCTACATATAATAAAATACCACATCTTTGGTTATAGAATATTCCAACCAAGAAAACTAATCAAACCTACTGTGATTAAAGTTCCTTTGCTGGGGACCACATTTTTTCATTGGGTATTTCTGGAGAGCTGGATGACGACTTATATCAATTAATTCAGTAGACCGGCCTAAGCTTGCAGAAGACACTGTTAGCTCTAGACAGAGAGCATCGAGGCGATTCTCTTCTCTCTCCTTTTCTTTTTGATCCTTTTCCAGATCACTTTCTGGCACTTCTCATCTGCTGTCACCTTCTTCAATATAATCTCATCACTAGTTCAACTTCCATGGTAGAATTTCAAGGTAGAAGCCATTTAGATGGAAGCAGAGAACACTCCTTTTTAACACTTGTACTGTACGAAACTAGATGCTGCTAGCTAGGTATTTTTGCATGATCTCACCTTTTCCCCCCTTGGAATATTATAACTTATTGGTTCTTAAGCTACATATTAAGTTTAGAGGTGCACATATGATCATAACATAAACAATGCCCATTATGGAAGCTGCACAGATCTACAATTAAATTGTAAACATTTTTGACAGTGGTAACCCCAAGTCCTGCCTGAATGAAGACTATGCAGTGTTGTTTGAAGCTTGGGAGGCATTGTGGCACAAAAGTTACTACTTATGCCATACTTTCCCTGAGACCCTGGTTAAAATCTTGGTGTCTGTGTGGTTACCCAATATGAATGTGGATAGGTATGTGCTGTGATTGAGCAGTGTCACATAGACGCTTTAGCTCCTCAATCTCAACACATACTGTATCTAACTTAAAGCCTTTAATATTTATGGATTCTGAATATATACAAATTAACAAGAGTATCACCATTTAGTGTGGCTCTGCAGGACATGGCAAACCACTAATGATCCCTGAGTGACAGGCACAGTCAATTGTCATTAAATCATAAATGTATTTGGTATAATCTATCGTTTTATGCAAATATTATATTATAGACAGAATTGCACAGCACAATGAACCAATATATCTCATTGTTAAATCTGCATAACTGAACCTACTGGAGGTCTGAGATTTGTAAAACAAAGAATAAAATGAATTCACAGCATGGCTTTAGTTATGTGCAGATAAAGAAATGTGCATTACAACAGAAACATTTAAACTGAAACTCTTGAATATAACAACTGCTTATAGCTTTTCTAAAAATGTACAACAAAAACTTGAATAAATCTGATAAAAATAATAAAAATGTGACATTCCAGTTTATTAGTGAAAGATAAAACTGGGGCCTTCGATTTAGAGGACATTAATATAAACAATAAGCACTCAAAAAATGCTATAGTTTAGTTTAAGAAGTGTTTCTGGATTGGCGTTCCACCCTCCTACTGATGGTATAATAGTTCATTACTCATTGGGGTGGGAGAGTTCCCGCTGCACCACTTTGTAGCAAAGAGTATCATGTTTAGCCAAATTCCTGGGTGGTAGTGGTGGGGAGTTCCATTCACCCCTCAATCCGTCCTTCTGTTTCTAAACCTCCTCATTCTAATTTAGGGTTTTGGTGTTTCTGGCAAACGTTGGGTGGAAGATGGGAACCGACCTTTAATGGGGTGCCAATACATTGCAGAGAATCCTTTCGTACTAATTAAATAACATGCCTTTTTAATGTGGATGGAAAACCAGAGTAAATATCATACAACCACGAGGAGTTTGTACACACACCGCACAATGAATAGTTCAACATTCCTGATATTTTATTATTAAAGTAGGCATCATTTTCTAAAGTGACTGAACTTTTTGTTGAAAGTTTTGCAGGGTTGAATTGGAGGGAGAAAATGCCAGCAGACTGTATGCATTCTTCTTTAATTCATGTTCCCCTGCTGGTTTCAAATGCATGCAGTGGTGCCCCCTTGCACCCCCTCTAGCACCGGCAGCACTATCGCCTATGCTTATTTAGGATTAGGCATCAGTGCTCATGTCTGTTTAGGCCTTATTATTCATCTCTGTGTTCCATTAAGGTTAGGACCTATAAAATGATGAATGCCAAGTTTCGGAAATGTGAAAGAATTGGCCTGGGCCAATAAAGTTAAAAGCACACATGGAGATAATTCCACACGTGTAATGAGTCTGAGGAATAGGAAGGTACAGCGTAAATGATGGAGTCCGACTATGCTAAGATTTACTTTGGATTCAAAGAATACTTTTTACTTTCAAACTCAGCAACTGTGAAGCATCTTGACATTAATGGC
This sequence comes from Polypterus bichir lapradei, assembly GCA_026402145.1. NCBI lineage: Eukaryota > Metazoa > Chordata > Cladistia > Polypteriformes > Polypteridae > Polypterus > Polypterus bichir. The sequence goes on along the minus strand of JANRMT010062814.1, from coordinate 88,338,795 downwards.
ATGTATATTGTCTTCTCAAATGCTTTGATATAAAAGCTGCTATTTGATATGTGGAATGGGTAGGGTCTCTAGAACAGTCTAACATTAGCATTGGGCAAACCTTGAAGTATTACACAGTGTCCAAAGTAGGAAAGAATTCTAAAAAAGGAACATACACACATAACTCTTACAGAGGACCCCGTTAAAAGCATGGCTTTTTCATAAAAGCCGGCTTGTCCGTTGCTCAGCTGAAGAAATTAAAAAAGCAAATGCTTTAACTTATTAAAGTGTGTGTTAAGTGTTAATGTTACTTTGGCTTTAGGATCAAACAGTAGATAAATAAATATATAAACAAGCAAGAACATCTGCAGGACTTGTATATTGGTTGCTAAAAGCTCATTCTAAACAAAAGACAAATTATTTCTCAGGAGACATGCCTTGAATTAAGCACACAAGCCAGATTCTAAAAATGAAAGACTTTTTCTTTTTTGTTTGCAGTTTCCAATCTGCACCACTTAAGCTTCGTTGGCAGAAGTGGAGTTTGTTCTGGTTTTTAAGTGCTTGTTAGTTGGTGTGAGGGAAATCCATCCTGTTTGACATATGGGCTCATTAGGAGGCTTGCCAGGGCTGTATTAACACCCTAAGACATTATACTGTATATGTTACTTGGTTTTATAATCATTTGAATATTTTCTCCAAATTGTATATTTTGAAATGGTTTCCAAAAACGACAAAGTGGCCAGTCCTCTTATGAAGGTTTACAGTGCCCCAGATAATCATCATTAGGTCAAATTACCTCAGTTTTACAGGGACGTTTATGTGATTTGAGAGAGGGACAGTGAGTGAACAGTTTTTGGTGGACCCTTACTTTGTCTGACCCACTGCAACTACTCAAAATCTGAGCTCTTCACTCAGCAATCTAACTGTCAGGAAGACTTGTTGTTCTAATGCCTGATTCCTGTGTTGTAAATCCATTGTAATGTGTGAGGTGGATTCTCAAATAACAGTTAACTTGACTTTTTTATGCTGTGCTTCCCCTTACTTTGGTGTGTACAAATTGTGAATCTCCCACATATGTTACAAACAGATTTGCATGCAAAAAATATTTACTTCATTTAGAGAGCATGAGAGGAATCCACAAACTAGAGGTCTCAGTTAGGATATTGACAGCTTTACTGCAAAACTGAAAATTGCAGTGGGTCAGTTTGTTTAAATATCACTCTGCCATTTCTGATAAAACCCACTGGCACTTGTGTCACTCCTATAATCAGCAAGTAGACATATACAACAGAATCACCAGTTCCACCACATTGTAAACAGGTTACAGTCAAAAGATGTTCTGTGTCTTAAAAAAATAAACATTCAGAAGTTTGGGCCTTGAATAAATATTCAGCACTGAGCAGCTCATCTGTTGATGCTGAAAATAATGGGTTCAGAATTGTCAAATCTATAGTCTCAAATGTTGGAATTCCAAGCAATGAAAACCCAGCAATTCAAGTTAAAAATAGGTTTCCAGGTATCAAGGCTTGTAATACTGAAAATAAACTGTTCGAATTTGTTGATGATGAGATTGCTTCTTTGATACTGGATACTGACACTAATGAACATTGTTTTCAACAATCTGACGTATTATAAAGGTACTTCATTTTTGTGTGCACAAAAGTCAGAATTTAATTATCTGGCCCATTACCAATCATATATGAAGTGTAGGCTGCTCTGGTCTTCCTATTTGTTACAGATCTGGACTGCATCTAAGGCTGTATCCTACGTAACAAAGTCAGATCCAAGTGAAGTCAAGTTTACTGGATGGGATCTCAATTCTTACTTTTTATCCCAAAATATAGCAAAAAAAACTCTTCAGAGCATTACCTAGGCTCTAGTTTTGTGATTGTAGACTTATATCTTCAGTAATTATGTGTGCACAGCTCAGAAAATATTTCAGAATCATCACCATATACAGACTATGGCTCAATATCAAATTACTATCAGATGTTTCGGGGTGCCTTTGTAAATAACTTCTTTTAAGTTGAAGCTTTCGATTAAAAAAAATGGCTCCTTCACAGTAAAGAATTTTCAAAAGTGATCTTATAAACATTTATTTTTTTCCTTAGGAAATAAAACTGTTCTTTTTACAATGCACACAGCACTAAATATGACTAAATTTAAATTACCCACATTTTTTATCAGGGAACATTTTGCCAAAACTTGATTTTCAAGGACTGCTGTCGTCATTAAAGTTCAGTTTTTATATGATGTATATGATATGTTTTGCCCCGTGACCCTGTGTTTGGATTCAGCGGGTTGGAAAATGGATGGATGGATGGATATGTTTTGGTGTGGAATGGGTTTATATGAAGGACGTTGTCATAGGTTGTGACTTAAGTTTAATTTTGTTTGTGTGTGTGAGAGAAACTTGGGGCATCAGCACAGGGCCTGGTGAGTGTTACAGAAATTCACTATGTGAAGAAAGGCATACTTTATCCATTTACATGTTTGAGGTAGACCAGTAACAGTGATAAGAATGTTTTTTCTTAAAAAAATCACTCAGAGCAATTAAAATCAGAATGTTCAAATCACATACAGTAGAGCACCCAGGACCAATTTCCTATTCAGATACATCCATTTTTTACTTTATTTTTTTGTAATTAAAACAAAACACTATTATTAGCAAGTGCTCATAAATCACTGCACTCTCACTGCATAAACAGTTGAGGATATACCATATGTGTTTAACTGAGCCATTCCCAGGACCAAAATAGGATTTTTACATATTATGCTTTAAAACAGGTGTCAAAGTCAAATCCTGGAGGACTGTGGTGGCTGTAGGTTTTGTTCCAAACTCTTTCTTAATTAATATCTAACTAATGGTTGTGACGGATGGCCGGGGCACATGCCCGGCCGGGACACCCCTGCAGCATATGTTCCAGGGAAGCAAGCATGGGAAACACAATATCTCCCTCTGGATGCCAGATGGCAGCTTCCCTGGGTTGCAGCGGTGCCTCGGAGGTGAAGGTGAAGAACAATAAAAGTTTTCTGGGTTTTTATACGTGCCTCTATGTCCATCTGTGTCGGGTCAGGTGCCTATATAGCGCCTTTGATACATGGTATACATAAGACCCAGTTCTTCTGTGTTAACCTTAAGTGACATTCTTTTTAGGGTGAGAGACCTGTAGCCAGACAATAATGAGATGTAAAGCCTTACAATAGATGACCATCTAATTAATCATGTTTGCACCAGAGTGTCCATCATTCAATATCTGTTTCAATAAAATATCTGAAATGAAAAATGTGAAGGACTGAGAAATATTGATCTGATCAGGGTCGAAAAACATGTTAATGTTACTCTCAGAAAAAGAGAAAATTAAGAAGTTTTATTATGTTTCATCAACAGTTCGAAAGGGCATCTAATTAAGAAATTAGTTACAGAAAAAATGGTGGACCCCCAGAAAATGAGTCTAAGAACCTTGAGATAGCTGGTCAGTTATTGGCTAACTCTGCATCTCATTATTGTTTGGCTGCTGATTAAGGAAAAAAAGAGACAAATTAAATTTAAGACAAAGAAGAACAATAGATTCCATTAGCAGCACTAATCGGTTAATAATTAAGAAAGTAATAGTAATAGTGACAGCCTTCAGCAACTGTAGCCCTCCAGGATCTGAGTTTCACATACTTGCTGTAAAAGCTATGAGTGGGTTGTTTTTCACATATTTTAATGTCTAATTTTTTGCACACATTTTTGGACAGTCTCATAGCAAATTATTTTTATATAAATCAAAAGTACTATTATGACGGTGACAAATGAAGAATTCTTAATCATAGAAACTACAGATTTACATGTAGGGGGATGTCTTGTCAAGGAAGAGTGATTTTTATGTGAATTCACTTATGACATTCTATATATAATGAGTGTGTCTGTGACATTAGTGGCCTGACTGAAATTCCACAATCACGGAAAACATCAGTGGACTGAAAGGCATATCATTTTCATGTTAGGTCATGCAGAAAATCCTGATCCTGCATCTTCTTGTCCAAAGTTCGTTTAAGTTAAATACCCTCCTTAACGTTAAATAGCACAGAAAATTCAGAGGGATCCTCATGCGTGTCTTCTGCTACAGTCAGATGAGTATTTCTTCTCATCACAATCTCTAAAACAACAGTATTATAGTATTCAAGGTTGTCTAGCCATTAGTTAATTTTTTCCTGGTTGGTATGGTCAAGTCAAGTATTAGTTTACCAACTGGTTTACTCACTATAAATAGTAAATTTATATTTTTTTACATTGTATTTAGAAAGTGAGAACATTTAAACAGCTAAAAGCCCTTTAGGCAATAAGTGTGATATTTGTATATCTTTAGCCTATTAAATAACTGGAAGCACAGAACTGTTGTGATTATTGTCTAACAGCTTGATAGTCCTGTATTTTAATCAGAAACTATTGATCATTTTTATTATGGAAGTTGTATGTTTTCTCTGTGCTTGCTAGGATTTTTTTAACTACCATAGTTTTCTTTGCACATATCAGACATAAAAGGGGGTGTTCAAAATTGGGCCTGTGTGTATGTGTGCATAAGCGGGGTCTGTGATGGACTGGCACCATGTCCAGGGTTGGTTCATGCCTTGTGTCTAATGCTGCTAGGACAGACTCTCTAGGCATTCTGTTCACAAATTGTATTCAAATTGAACTCATAAGTCTGTGACTAGTAATGTGCATTAATTCCCAACATGGGCATGTAACATTGGACCGAGGAATACATTTTTATACATCCATCCTGGTAAATCTAATGCATAGCCATGTTAATATGTGTGACTGAGACACCTGCACATGTCTTGCTTCAGGACATATCTACTTTCAAAAACATCCTGACTTGTCACCTTATTTTCTGTATTGTGAAAGAACTGCAATGCTATCTTCTATTTATTATTACTGTAATCTGTATACTAAAATGCTAAGAGGTGTAATTTCCACAATGCGTTTGCCAACTTACACTCAATCAGAATTCAAGATACGGTGGTATTTGAAATCTTTATTATCAAAAAACAATGTAAAAAATGTCAAAACTAACTTGAACTGGATTCATGTTATTAAGCTAATTAATAAAGCAAAAATATGCTCTTTTCACATCTACGCTCCATCTACAAATTTAGTAGGGGACACTGTATTTTCATGGTGAGTCGATACATGATTACAACACAGATAATCCTATCAAGAATTTTGCCCTCACGTTTTTTAAGTGGAAGACTTTTTCTTCAACATCTTCTACTTACTTAAACCCCACCTAAGGATGAAAGCTTGATAATATTCCATTCAGATAACACGATTTCACATGGCATACAATTGAATTCCAATGGAGATGGGCTTGTGCCACATCTCTGTTTGACTCCTTTTGCTTTAGTTTTTACAATGGGCATCTGGCTACTAACCAGTTCTCTGTCTTGGGTTGGGGTTTTTACTGTTGTTTAAGACAAATTAAGTTGTTCTATGCGTTATTGTATTGACAGTCCTTTGATTGGACTGATTTTTATCTTTTGCATATAACAATGTGTGTGTTTCTTGTATCATTTCAAAATAAATACATAAATCCAATGGATATAAGCATGCATCAGTAGAGGTCTTAAATAAGTCAAGCAAGGATAAGCAGAAGCTGTATACCAGAATTGTGAGACCACATCTGGAACAGCATGTGCTGAAGTTCATGACAGTGCTGACGTTTATACAATGAAGACTAGATTAATTGCAGAATTGTGCAGTATGAGCTATGTGAAATGATTGAAAGGTTTGAACCTTTTCATCTTGAACACAAATACATTAAGAGGTAAAGTAGAAAAGCAGTAAAATAATCAGTAATCAATATGTCGCTGTGATTTGTGTTTTTAAACAATGTGTAGACATACTGTATGTGTTCAACTTTTACTCTGTTTACACACTCAGATGTAGATTTTGCTTGCATTTATTTACACACACAAAATATTTAGCTTGTACTAGAAGAAAAAATGTACTCTTAGTGAAACAATGTATAAGTGTAAATATCAAAGCATAGCTGTGTACAAACAAGATTCTTTTATAGTTTTTTACACAAAATGTTCCAGAATTCCATTACAGAAAGAGGTAAGCTCAAATGGGTGTGTAAATTAATTAATAATTTATTAGATTGATTTTAAAAGTATATTGCAATAAGATGACAGAAAGTTAAGCAACCATACACTTCTGGCTATCTGCATTGTAAAGGTTTAAAATTTGGGCCAATGAACATTGCCACATTGTCTTTGAAATTTTACTTTAGACTAAGACATCTGAACATCACTAATTAATAAAGAACTCAGCAATAGATAAGAAACATTACATGTCTGTCTTACAATTTTTCCAGTTGCTTTAATGATGGTCTGCCTTACTGTGCTTCAGTGGCTCTTTGTCAATTTAATCCTGCAGTAAATGTCAAATGTTTTTCTCTTATGGCTGAGTATTTTAAATTTTGCCATCTGCTTAGAATTGTGTGCTTCACGGGTTGATATTAGGGGGTATGAAGAAAAGAAACATTTTTTCAGGGAGGATGTGCTCATTTCAAATGCAGTTACTTTATCAAAAGTGTTCACAGTTATGAAAGGAGTTAGTAAGGTGATTATCCAGTGTTACTCTGAATGAATTCCTCATCAAAAAGGCAAGAACGTAGATGTCAGATTGCTAATGGTAAATATGACACAAATTTTAAAAAAAATCTGTTAACAAAGTAAACTATAGCTGTAGGAAACAAGTTTCCAAGTAGAGTAGATGTGAGTAAAACCCACAGTCTTAATCAAAGTGATTTATGCATACCATAAGTAGATCATTAGGGCAATAGTTGATCAAATTTAATTGGTACTCATTTCTAAACAGAAGGCAAATGAACAGTTGTAATTCCTATTTCTACATTTAAAACTAGGATATATATAGCTAAAATACCAAAATCAAACAGAAAACATAAATTTATAGTCAGTATGAATGCCTTATCAGAGCAGTAAATTCACACACTTTATTTGCATTTCTTTAGAAGTGCTTTGACTTTTATAAACTGTAGCAAAGTTTAACTAAAGAAGGTCAGATACTCACATGTACAGTACATGTACAAAATAACATCACATGTGTACAAGTGCAGGCCAGTGACTCATATGTCACAGTATTTGTACACTTTCATAGAGCAATACGCTCAGAACATGGAAACATTTACAAGTCATCATAAACATTTAAATAGCAGAGATGCTGTAATACAATGCTCAGCATAAATAATAATATACTGACAAGTGCTATCCTAGGACAAATCTCTTGTTTAAATATTTATGTCATGTTCCTTGCAATGTGACATTTAAAGAAAAATCTTATGATTCTTTTTTTTAATTGGATAAATAAAAATGCATTGTTTTATTTCTTAAAATGTAGAAACAATACAAGTATTTAAGATATTTAAGTTTGTAACATAAAACAGATCTACTGTTTAGTTTTTTTACTGTCAGTAAAAAATCATCTTAATTTACTTCAATTATTTATTTTGTAATATTCCCACTTATTTAAAACCTAAAAAATATTGTTTTTCTCCATAGTATCTTCACAAATGGACAGTGTAGAAATTGTTGCACTACTAAGCCAGAGTTATGTTATTATCTTTTGGCGTGTTCTGATGCTGCTAGCATATGAATGCTGCTAAGGTCTAGTTAGAAGTTTCTTTTGTTTGTGTAAATCCAACAAATGTGCTGAATCCAGGTGCCAACCTATGTATTGAACCTCATCTTTAGCACGGCTGACAGTACCTTGTCCTCTAACTATTAGCTAAAGGAATGTCCCTCTTGCTAGTGACAATTAATAATAACTCTTACCAAATTATAGATAGATAGATAGATAGATAGATAGATAGATAGATAGATAGATAGATAGATA
>JANRMT010062814.1:88317299-88330900 GCA_026402145.1 Polypterus bichir lapradei | reverse complement strand
GATAGATAGATAGATAGATAGATAGATAGATAGATAGATAGATAGATTTAGTCATGATTACTCTATTTATCTGACTGTTAGAACAATATTATTAGTTTGCAATTGTCTCTTGGAAAAAGCATTTACTATACTGGCCATTGTATGCAGCAAAGGTAGAGCTATATTTCTTCAAATACATTTTGAAAGATAATTAAGGAAATCACAGATATTTTCCAGATCAGATTATTAGATAGATTAAGTTAATTTGCATTGGAAAACAAAAATCATTATTGACTGTAGGAGCAGCTGTCTGAAGCAGATGTCTAACATATAAACCAGTTACTCCACCTATCTGACAGCCTGTTTTTAGAATTCAATGCCTTCAGACATATAGAGAATACATGCTAGTACACTGGTAGATGGGATTATACTGAAAGAACAAACATGAGAACAAGTAAACATTTGTTTACCACAAATCAAAAGTAAGTGTTTAATTTCACTGATTGAATTACCATTGCATTTTAAACACAATTTAAGCGTTAAGAAATTATGCAGCAAGTTCTTTCATTTTTCTGGAATTACAAATCTGTCTCTTTATAAAACACACGCACTGCTGACTGTATAATAAAAGATTATTAACTTATGGAATATGTCCAATCCAACCCATTAGTTTCTCTTCTTCTTCTACTTTCTGCTGCTCCTGTCATCTTCTTCCATATCTTTCTGTCCTCTGCATCTTGTTCTGTTACACCCATCACCTGCATGTCCTCTCTCACCACATACATAAATCTTCTCTTAGGCCTCCCTCTTTTCCTTTTGCCTGGCAGCTCTATCTTTAACATCCTTTTCCCAATATACCCAGCATCTCTCCTCTGCACATGTCCAAACCAACGCAATCTCGCCTCTCTGACTTTGTCTCCCAACCGTCCAACTTGAGCTGATCCTCTAATGTACTCATTTCTAATTCTATCCATCCTCGTCACACCTAATGCAAATCTTAGCATCTTTAACTCTGCTACCTCCAGCTCTGTCTCTTGCTTTCTGGTCAGTGCCACCGTCTCCAACCCTAACCCACAAATTTCTAAAAGATGTAATTTTAAATCAAGACATATCTGTCAAAAGTAAGCAAACTGTGAGATATGAACTGGTGGTGTTTCACCATTCAAGTGAGTCAATGTCAGCTGCATATACCTTTGACTTTGTTTTTAAATACTCCACTGTTGGTTGTCATTTTATTCTTCAAGGTCAATATAATTTTATTTTATAATATTAAAATATGCTACATAAACACCTAAAGGCACAATATAGTAGGAAATGGTCTTTATGAAAGGACAGGTTGAATTAGTCTTTCCTCAGAACAACTTCATGTCATATTAAATATTTTTTGAAATATAGCACTAAGTACTAAATATGAGTCAGAAATTACTGCAATTGATATATGTATGCCAATAAAAACCAATGCAATGTATTCTGAAGTGGAAATTGCAGGTATACATAAGGCTATTAAGGCAATACACTGCATCTTGTTTCACAAGAAAAAAGACTCATTTGTATCCAAAGTTCATGCTTTCAGCAAACATATTTTCCTCTTAGTTTCATCCCAATACAAACCTGCCTGCTTTTGTAATAATCATCTCCGTTCCCACTTCATGGAACCTCTTCCATAGATCTTTCTCATGAAGGCACACCTTAATGTTCTGAATGTTCTGAAATAAAAGAATAGATTAGGAACACTTTCAAAGTTACCAGACAATTGTATATAATTGAAAACAGCACCATTAAGCATGTTTATATTAAAAGAAAAAGTAAAGAAAAAGACAGAATTTCAAATGTCTAGCACATTGGCCTCTTTGGCGTAGTTTGGAAAATGCGGTGATTTTTGTTTTGTTTTCTCTGATAGCACCACTTTTTCTTACGTAGATGATGGATGGAGTCCATCAGCTTCAGACAGATACAGCTAAGAAGGTCAAGGTTGACATTTTTTTAAATGTTACTTTATGTCACATTTCTAAGATTTGTTTTAGGATAACTTGGGATTTTGGTGCATCCAAGTGAGTGCTGAACTGGCAAGTGGTAGATAATGAGACCAAATCTATAAATCAAAGCAAGTACTTTGTTAGCTTGTCTGCAAGGATAAAGACCCAACACAAATCATAAGAAAATTGGCAGACATAGTTGTTTACCTGTGGTAGAGACACTGTGCACCTGAAACAAAATTACAAGTGTTAGATTTACCCCTATGCGATGCCCAATACCATGTCCATAACCACCTAAGGTAATATGGCCACTGGCACAGACCATGCAGACCAAACTCTTCTGTCTGTCCTTCTGTGCTAGTGCAGCATGTTAGCTCCTCTAGCCTCTCTTCTGTAAATGGTCATAATGGAGTTCAGGGATATTATCCATACACCCACTTTCCAAACCTACTTCTTCCATTTCAGTAATACAGCCTGCCCTGATGAGTCTGAATGCAAGTTAAGAACCAATAGTGCATCAGTGGGCATAGTAATGCTGAAACACCCCAAGACATTCATACTGTTCCAATTCAGAAACACCAATTAACCTGACAAGCACATATTGTAAATGTGAGAGGAAAGTAGACTACCCAGACAAAACTCATACCAACAATGGGGAACATGTGAATTGGACTTAGGCAGTGACTGAGCTTGAATTAAAATCCACGATTTTTAGAGTTAGGAGGTAGTAGTGAGGGCTACCACCCCACCATGTCACCTAGATTTCCATCAGTTCCCACTTAAGGCCCTGCTTCTCTGCCACATGTTTGTCCATGGAAGACTGACACAGCATCTTTGCTGTTCTTCATGTAGCTACCTAATCAACTTTCCTCCTCACTTTAATGAAGTGGCTCTCAAACTCAGTCCTGGGGACAGCATGAGGCTGCAGTTTCTTTTTTTTTTTTTTTTTTTTAATTAAATTGGCTTTTTAACTGGGTCCTGGGGACAGTATGAGGCTGCAGTTTCTTTTTTTTTTTTTGTTCAGATCAACTTCTGTTTTTTATTGGGCTCCTAGCTTAATTAAGCAAGCTGTTATTTCTGAGTTTCTATGTTTTTGGATCAATGAAGAAATTGCAAATTATAACCTATGTATGAAGCATTCCAGTTTATCATTATGAATCCGTAGCCAGTCATAAATTCTTTTGTAAATAATGAAAACTGCTGAAATTGTCGGACAGTATTTTCTACATCCATACTTTGAGAATGGAGAGAGGGATCTCTGGGACATGTTGGTAATATTGCAGCGTGGCTGTCCTTCTTTCACCCTTTTTTGTTTTTTTCAGCAATAAAATCTTGTTTCTATATGCAGAAGATTACAATACACTGCTATATACTGCATATACTGAACAGTTCTATACAGCAAACAGTTAACTCTTTACATATATTAAATTGAGCAATGAGAACTCCTCTGGCTTTTCTGCTGTCAAAATCCACCAATTTATAAATGAATTACATTGATTTTTTTCTTATGTACAGTATCTTTACGTGGATTTGACATGTAAGAAAAATGTGGAACTGTTAATCTTAAAACTGCAAGGTACATTACCAGCATTCGGCATACCATCAAGTTTTAGAAACTAAAGGGTCTGTATGAGAAATTAGGAAATTATTGAAGTACCAGAACGGCATTCCTGGTCATTCCCACTCACTTCAATCTCTCCTAATCATGATATCAGATCCATTTAAATGAATTGCCAAAGCAAAGAGGCAGAAGACCAATATTTTCCATCCCTACTCCTAAGTGATGACATGTACTCTTAGGACAGAACTAGTGGTTTCTGTTTTTCCTCTTTAAGAAGGTAGGCAACATAAAAGTTGTCTGTTTTGCATATTTAGGACAGGTGACAGTGACACTGAGAGCCACCTAAAGGACATCTAGCCTGGGGTTTTTGTATTTTGAAGCTGGCCAGAATGTTTGAAATGAAGGTTTACTGGTCAAAAGAAAAGAGGCAGGGGAAATTTTTCTGAATATTTTCTGTTCTTCCTGTAGTTTGTGCCCTCTCTTTTGTGAATCTCCCATGTGTATATTTTAATATTAAAAAAAGAACTCCTTGGCATCATGGACTGGAACTTTGCTTTGCTGACATATAGAACGCGTAATACATGCTGTCAGTTTCCTCTGGGTGCTTCGGTTTCCTCCCATAGTCCAAAGACATGCAGGTTAGGTGCATTGGCGATCCTAAATTGTCCCTAGTGTGTGCTTGGTATGTGGGTGTGGGTGTGTGTGTGGGTGTGCCCTGTGGTGGGCTAGCGCCCTGCCCAGGGATTTGTTCCTGCCTTGTGCCCCATGTTGGCAGGGATGGCTCCTGCAGATCCCCGTGACCCTGTGTTAGGATATAGCGGGTTGGACAATGACTGACTGACTGACTACATGCTGTAGACTGTGGTGCAGATAATCTTGTATGATATGTTGCTTTCTGGATGTGTGAATAGACTTTTGACCAGAGCAAGACGGATCCAGTTGTCATTGTCCATGTTGCAGTAAATGACACACATAAAGGGCAGGATGTCAATTCTGCAATTCAAATTTAGAGTTAGGTTCTAAGCTGAGGAGAGGAATTGACAAAATAGTGTTCTTCCTGTGTCATACAAAAAATCCAGATAACATTAAGGGGATCAGAACGATTAACATGTAGCTAAAATCTTGGTGTAGGTTATAATAAGTTTACAGGGTATTGGAAGTTCTTCTGGAACAGATAGGAACTGTTCTGCCATGACAGATTACATTTGAACAGGAGTACCAATGTATTGGGGAGGCATATGAGTATGTTAGTTGAAGGTCGTTTAAAGTGGAGAATTGGGGGAAGGAGGTTTAAGACAGGCCAGGTTTATAATTTGACATGAAAAAACAAACAGTAGTGCATTAATAATAATAATAATTCTTTACATTTATATATTGTAACATGAGATACACACAGTAATTTAATTTCTAGCCCAAAGGTAAAGTGCAGTATAGTAAAATAAGTAATACATTAAAAATTGCTTGCTTTAATGCTAGGAGTATTAAGAATAAAATAAAGGAGTTGAAATTATATGTAGCTACACATAAGTTGATATAATACAGATGACTGAAACCGGAAACATAGATGGTTACAAATTGTTTAGAAACGACAGGCAAAAACAAAGAGGTGGGAGAGTCGCCATTTCAGGAAAACAGAATTTAAATATGAGGCTTCTTCATTTACATTGTGGACCACAGCTTATTCAGGATGTCTGGATTCAACTAGATAGCATTAGGGATTGAGGTGTCATATTAAGAGTGTGTTATAGATCCCCAATATAGACAAAAGTTTAAATGTACGTCTTTGTTTTAGTAATATTAAGAAGACACATTTAAAGGGGAGTATTGTAGTCATGGTCGACTTTAATTAACCAAAACCTAACTGGACTAAACGTACAAAAGGCAGAGCATAAGTGCAGGAGGTTTTGGATGTTACTGCACTAACAAAGCAGAAGCCTGTCTAGATTAAGTATTATATAATAATCAGGATAGGATTCAGGAGATTTATGTGATTGAGCCATTAGGATCTAATGTCCACAGTATAGCACATTTTACAGTGTTCTGGCAGAGTGCATATTATTAAAGCACAAACAGTTAAATTTGATTTTAGTAGGACTAACTTTGAACAGATGCGGCAAAGCAGTCTGAAAAACAGAGATAAGTTTTTGAGTGTGAAAACAGGTAAGGAAATGTGGGGCAGGTTAAAAAGTATATTACATATACTTTTGGATAATTTCAACCCAAATTTTTAAAGCAATAAGAAATTAAACAAAATGATAAATAGAGAGCAAAAAAGGAAATTACAAAGGAAACAAGAGCTGTATAAGGTATACAAGACTAGTTATTCCAATGCTAATTGTAGGGCATAAGAGAGCAACAATTAAAAACAATATTAGGAAGGCTAAAAGACAGTTGGAGATAAAATACTGCAGAAAATGTGAAAGGTGACCCAAATAAGATTCTTTAATTATTTTAGCTATAAAAAACACTACAGAAGGAGGTGAAGAGTATTTGGAAAGGTTACTTAGAATATACAGACAGTGGAATATTAAAATGCTTTGAACTTGCACTTTAATAAAGATTGTACAGAAATTTTAGATAGAGAAGTAGACTAAAATCTAACAAATCACCAGGAACAGATAACATTTATCTTCGAGTGTTTTGTTTGTGAGTGCATATTTAAACCCATGGCATGTATTTTTTGAAAATCACACTGTAGAAATTCCTAGAAACTGGAGGCTAGCAAATATTATCCCATTGTATAAAAAGGGTGATCAGGCTGATCCAAGTAACTATAGGCCAGTAAGCTTAACATGCATCAAAAATAAATTAATAGAAGTAATTATTAAGAAACAGAATGAGCAGCACATGTCTAGAACAAGAGTATTGGCAAATACTCAACATGGGTTCTGATAAGCAAAGGTCATGTTTCACCAATTACACGAGGAAGCAACAAAAGAATACAATCAGAGAGGTGCCTATGATATTATTTATCTATACATGTAGATTTTCAGAGGGTTTTTGATAAGGAACCACATGAAATATTACTGATTAAACTAAAAGAAGTGGGAATTCAGTGCATGGTCTGTATGAGGGTACAAATTGGTTCAAACATGGGAAGCAAAGGTTTGTAATGAGGGGAACTTCTTCAGAATTACATGATGACAAAAGTGGTGATTCTTAGGGATCATAACAATCCAGACAAAAACATAATCATTAATATTGTTAAATTTACAGATGATTCCAAACTAGGTGGAAGGCCAGACACTATAATGTAGAATCATCTAGCCTACAGGCGTGGGCAGATTTGTTGCAGGTGAAATTTAATGAAAGTAAATGTAAAGTGTTACATGCAGGAAGTAAAAATGTTTGATTTGAATACGCAGTGAGAGATCTGAAACTTCCAAGTACTCATTATAATAAGAATTTAAGGGTCATGGTAGATCCATCACTGTTTACATCCAGACAGTGTACAAAATCAACCAAGAAAGTTAATAGTATGTTAGGTTATATATCATGATATGTGGAGTACAAGCCAAGGGATGTTATGTTTAAGTTATATAACACGCTAGTGAAGCCTCTTCTGGAGTACTGTGTACAGTTTTGGTCTTCAAATTACAAAAAAGAAATAGCCGCGCTAGAGAAAGCCCAGATGGGAGCAACTAAGCTGCTTCCACGTCTAAGAGATATGAGCTATGAGGTGAAATTGAAAGAGTTGAACTTTTTCAGTTTAAGCAGAGATTAAAAAGGGGACTTGACTTAAGTGTTTAAAATTCTGAAAGGAATTAGTAAAGTAGTACCCAGTTGTTACTTTAAAATAAATTCTGCAACAAGAACATGGGGATGATGGTTGGAAACTTTTTAAAGGCGCATTTCCTACAAAAATTGGAAATTTTTTTTCACACAAATAACCATTGGCACATGGAATAAATTACCAAGTAATGTAGTGGAGAGCAAAAGTGTACACTGTCAAAATGTCAGTAAATTTATAAAAAAATATATATTATTTCTTCTTAAAGCGCTGTTTCAGTAACACTGAAGTTACAATATTTATATAAGGAAATGCCCCCTTTTACCATATCGTTCCTGGTGAACCACATGCTTTTGAATAATACGGAAAAAAACTTAAACAAAGTTAGCAGACTTATTTTTCCCTGTGTGCTACAGGTTTTTTGAGGTTATGGAAGCTGATTTACTGTATGGTGGGTTGTATTCGATAAGCTGGCACACCTGTAGGACACCATTACACCACAAAAGCAAACTTTACTTCTCCACCAGACAATGTGCCATAACTTCCTTAAACACTGAATTCATTTCAAAATATATAATTAAATGATACATGTTTGCTATTGGTTGTTGTTACCTTATTGAAGTAAAATGTGTAGTGGTGTTTGATCCTGACAATATTTTCTAATGGTTTATTGATTGGCATATTTATTAAAGTGCATGGATTTCAGGTGTGATGGATGTCCGGCAAGAGTTGCCGGCCCTCACCCCCAGGCCGCCAGGAGGAGCTCTCCCGACAGCATGGACTTGCCCCGAGTTCCAGCAGGGCCTCATGGACTTTGTAGTTTTTATACACAGCCCTGCTGGATACCTTGGGGACCACAAGGAGTCGCTGTAGCGAGGCTCGTAGACTCATATGTGCCCTATAACCTGGAAGTGCGTCCTGGTCACGTGAACGGGAGGAATGACGTACTTCCAGGTTGAAGAAAAAGAGACACAGGTTATTATTAAACTTTAACTTCTATTAGAATGTTTTGTAAAGAAAAAACGGTTATTTACTACAAAGTTATACCATAGAGCTAAAAATTTTGTCACCTTATTTTTTATGGTAAAATTCTGGCAACCACAGCTGCCATTATTTTACCATAAATTCAACTTTATTTTTTTTACAGTGTAGGGACCTTTGGATCTCAACTTGTTGTTGTTTTAGACAATCTAGGTGAACAGGATGGTTGAGCTGGTTGGGCTTATTGCAGCTGTTGAATAAGCAGACATCAATGTGTGTTTCAGTGCTGTTCATATGAACATGCAAGTGATTCTCAAGACATCTCAGTAGTCCTGGATCTTAGAGAGCTAGAAATGTAATGACAGAATGAGTCTTGTGCAGTGGGGATACACCTAGTGAGTCCAAGAAAGCACTTACTGTATGTTTCAGCAGAATTATTGGGTCAGAAGGGCCACCAAGATGAAGGGATGTACACAATATTTTGAAGATTTGTTGCTAAGGTTACCAAGTGAGAAAATGCAAGTCACTCAGAAATATTGCAGTTTGATTGTGCAAATTGTAGCTGTGAGAGAGGAAATGCCCTGGACATTTCTACTTTGGCAAAACGACTTGTTACTCTATAGCATTAGTTACACTGTCTGTAAGTTTACATATTCAAAAATATTTTTTTAAAGCATGCCTTCTGCAAATTCCTTAACTTCCCCCTCACTTCTCAACAGGAGGGCTCTTTTACAACATTCGGTTTTACTGTAAGCTAAAGCTTGGCTGGTTGATCTAAAATAAAAATTACACTTGTAATTAAAGGGCCCTATGCTACAATTGAGTCTTCTTAGGCTGTGAACCAGAGAGGTAAAAAATACACAGATCTAGCCACATGTAAGCACATCCAGGATTTTTTGTTTTATTTTTATTTTTTAATACAGCCTGTTACTAACTATAGTGAACACTCGTCCATCATTCCATCCACCCATCTCTTTTTTAAATCTGCTTTTTAAAAGATTGCTATGGGGAACCTGAGTAGAGACTATCCTGACAGCAGCACTGGGTGTAAAGGTAGGAACCAAGCTGTGAATGAGACATCAGTCCATCTCAAGACATAATCAGATACACATGTGCACTCACTCACACCAGAACAACAATCACCAAGTATTTTATGTACACTTTTACCTTGTTTTTAAATCGTAAGAGGAAACCTGTGATGGATAATGTGGAGAGTATGTAAACACCATGCAGATGCTGACCAGGTTTAACCCCGGGATCTGGAGTTATGAGGTAGTAGTGCTGAACCAGTTGTGGACAGGGTGTGAGTCAATCAGAGGGCACACTTGTACACACTCCATTCCAACACGTGTTTTACAATACATCAGAAACATAGACACAGGGAGGAAATACAAACACCCCATAAGCAGAACCCATCATAGGGAAGACAGCCATCCATTGTACTATCATGTCACCCTTCAAAATAATTAATTTTCAACCAGGCATTCATCCACTGAACACAGGTACTACAGAGTGCATACCAAAATGCAGTTCCTACATGAGTCTAACAAACAAAGAAAAAACAGGAGAAAAGAAAAGACAAAAATTAAAATCTCCACAATGTAAAACTGAATTTAGCACAGCACGGTCAACAGAATCTAGGCAATATCCTTTCACTTTAGTTTATCAAACTGGCACCAGTGTCCTTTTTCTCTTTCTGATTTTACCTGATCTGGAGCATCTTCTTGGGCAATACTTCCAGCTGTGGCTGCGTCCAGTGGTGTGGGATCAAATGCAAGATTCTGGCATTGGGATGGTTTGGCTGCAGTGAAGCCTTCATCACTTACAGCTGGAGATTTTTCCTGCAGCATCGCCTAAACGTAAAGCACAGGAGTTTTAGAAAGAGTAGATGATTTGACTATAAAACATAGCAATACCCATAGAAGAAAATAAGCAATGAATGTGTCCAAAAGACTTCAAACCCTTGAATTTAACATATGTTAGACCAATATTTTATACTTTTGATGACACTGAAAGAAATATCCAGCTCATGCAGCAATTAAAAGTGGAAAGTGAGTCTGAACAATGGATGAGCATCAAGAATCCTTTGGTAGACTAGCATCTTGTCATTCTTGAGCAGAAGTCTATCTATCTATCTATCTATCTATCTATCTATCTATCTATCTATCTATCTATCTACAGTATCTGTCTGTCTGTCTGTCTAATTTGTGGAATTGCTATAGGGAATATCCCTGGATTACTTCTTGAATGCAAGTATTTTTAAAACTGAAATTACAGTTATAACACTGTGAATATACATATACACTATAAATTTTAAAACACACCTTGTTGTCTTTGCATTCTTTTTATATATTGCTAGAACACTTTCTTTAGGAAGGGTCAGTTTCCTTAAATTCACCTCTCTCTAACCTCCATTTTCTGACAAGCCTTTCTCCCTGCCAGTGAGTTGTTGTCAGTTCTTTGTGAGTTTCAGATGTGTACAGTCAATAATCAGGTCTATACTATTTTGTCTATCAGGTCTCAATGCCCAATTGTAGCCTCTGGGACCTTCATGTCACTGATTTTCATAAATCTCTAATATAGCCTTCAGGGAGTCTTTATAATAATAATAATAATAATAATAATAAATGTATTTGTATAGCACCATTCCCATGTTCAAAGCACTTCACAGAAATACAAAATGAGCAATAGGGCATATACAATTTTAGATACAAATAATATCCACATAAAGCACTAAATAAAGATAAACAAAAAACTCTGAATTAGAATAACAGATCCTTAGCACATGTACCTATCAAGTCAGTCCTGACATACTGTAAATAACATTTTTCTGGAATCCTAGCTCTAAAGGTGCCATAACCAACACTTACCACTGCATAAGGCCTAAAGGCAGTTGATTGGCCTGACAAATGACAGCATTATGAGTGCGCATTTGTGTCACTGTGTTGAGTGATTGTCATGCAAATTTAATTGATACAACTGACTGATAACCCACATCCATTACTCCTGGGTGTGTGTTTATATTTATTCACAGAATATTTAAGATTACAGTTATAAATGTAGACACATTTCCTAATAATTATAAAGTAAACATGTTAAACAGGATCAAATATGTATAATGGTTGGCATTTTAGCCTGCTTCCTCCTAGACAATTCTAGAACCCAGCACTGTCCATCAAAGGTCAAATTATCAAACAGTTCACTAGTGCTATAAAAATAGGTCTGAATTAGAGCTGGGTCACTCTCTATTTGTAGTTAGAATGTTCCTTTTATGTCCCTATGGGCTTTTTTCAGTTTACTCCAGTTTTCTTCCCACATCCCAATTATGTCCTTGTTAAGTAAATGCATACATTTCATTTCACTTTTTACAAGTGGGCTGGTGACCTGTCAATATTGGTTCTTGCCTTGAGTGCAAAGGTGCTGGAACAGATTCCAGCTCCCTGTGATGTTAAAATTCTTATTAAGAGATTTTAGTAGGTGAGTGGTATGATGGAAATAGACACTATTTTTTTCAGGACAACATGAAATGAAGCTTGAACTACTCCTCCATAAAAATATTTTTTCAAAGTTTCAACCAAATGTCTTCACTCTTAAAAAATAAAGGTGCCAGATTGGTCCTTCAGAACAATGACATCAACGTGGTGGTTCCAGAAGGAACCATTATTAATTTAGATTTGTAATAGGTTTCATAAATAATCATGAATTGATGATAACAGATTTTAAAACACCAGTGACTCATAATTTTAAAAGGATTCTCACTGCTTATGTTAACACAGGCCAAGTCCAGATTTTCTTAATCAGTTAAGTGTCCTACTAGATAGCCTACAATACATAAAAAAATCATCTTTTTTCTACATTTTAGAAAGTTTTCAAACCAGAAAGAACAAACTTCATAAGCAAAAAACCCTTTCCAGAATGAAATGGTACTTTGTCAAGCAATGGCTCTGTGAGGAAGCACACAACACAGTAAAGAACCATATAGCACCATTTGAGAACCATTTTTTTTTTAAGAGACCATCCATCCATATTCTGAACCCAGTTATTTCATTATGGGGGTCACAATGGGATGGAGTCTAATGAAGTGCAATGCAAAAACTCATAATGTATGGAGTACACACTTTGATTGTGGGTCAGTTTTACAGGTGGAAACCTGAATATCCAGATTAAACTGTGCAATCAAGGAGGGTACAAGAACTTGACATATTAACTGTGGACAAGCTGGGAACTGAGTATAGGGTCTTGAAGCTTTGAGACAGCAGTACTCACCATTACATAATCAAGCATTGAAACCAAATGCATTTGTACATGTTAATACTATAGGGGTATGAAGAAATGAAAACCTATGACAGATAATCTGTAAACCTGGTGACAAATAAGAATACACAAAAAATGAAAGATTCTAGCAAAGTCAAAGGTTGTTGCATAATTACTGTTTCTTTAAAAACAAAGCCAAACATTAGCATAAAACAGTGCTTTCTGGAATGGCATTAATCACTAAGATGTTAATTCAAACCATTCAATAAGGTATGGAGCCATGGAATTCAGTAAATGGTTAAAATAAATATTTATACTTCTTATTTTATGGATTACCATCATGTTAGTTGGCATAACAATGTCAATTCCATTGTGAAAGGTCATAGTTTAGAACAGTGTTCACAGAGTTTTAGTTTAGTGAAAAAATGGCAAGCCTTTGCAAAGTGTACATTCTTTAGGTATCTGTTTGAAAGTTTTTTGCTTTGTTGGTGTGTGTGTTTTTTTAAATACAAATACAGTAAAACTGCTTGGACAAGGCAATGGTCCTGGAAAAGAAGATTTCACACAAAGGCTGAGATGAAAATTTAGCTGGAAAGTTTAGCATGTAAACACTGTGAGTTCATGCTCTTAAGATAAAAGAGGAAAATGAGACCCTTATAAACTCCTGCAGACACTGGGAAAAACCAATAAAGATAAGAGCTGACAGCAGCACCGAGACTGCTGCACATCAAGCACAAGCTTTTACAGTGAAAAAGCACCTTCTGCTCAGTGGGTATGACTAAGTACACCACATAAGGTTTGAGTTTTCGTCTGCACCCGACACAAAGACTTTAATGTGCAGTTTTATTCCTGTTTCACGCTTGCATGTCTCATTTTCCTGAAATAAGGCATTCATATCTATCTATCTATCTATCTATCTATCTATCTATCTATCTATCTATCTATCTATCTATCTATCTATAAGGTTGTCTTTATAGTGTACGTATACACACACATTATATATATATATATACACACACACAAGTAATTGACTGAGTTCATATGTGTTGTGTTTTGTTGTCTTTATAGTGTACATATATACACACGTATATATATATATATATATATATATATATATATA
>JANRMT010062814.1:88288787-88317199 GCA_026402145.1 Polypterus bichir lapradei | reverse complement strand
ATAGATAGATAGATAGATAGATAGATAGATAGATAGATAGATACCTTTATAAGAAACTGTACGCACTTCTATCCAATTAACAACAATGGTTGGGCCTTGTACTGGTGTATTTTCTTTGTCAAGGTAATAAAATTAGCTGTTGTTTTTCCAAATATGAAAGTAAAAGTGGGAGCTTATAAAAATGTCAAATGTGCATTATCCTTTTTATATTTCATATTAATTCTTTGTTCATCCTAAAAATGTTTGCAAACCCTAACTCCTATGTAATTATTTTAACTAATAAAGAAGTAGTAAGACACATAAAATCAATTACTTAATTTTACAAATGAATAACATCCATTCATTAAAATTATCCCTCTGCAGGGTTTTCACATATTCTGTATCAATACTTTGTCTGTATTATTAGTTTAGTAAGATAGAGTGCAGATGTAGTGCAAAATCGAGCCATAAATGAAAAAGTGCCTTGTTGATTTTTCATCCTAAATATTGCATGAAAAGAAGTGAATTAACAAAAAGTAAAAAATTAAATTCTATAAAAATATATTACATAATTTCTTATTTGTTAGAGTAAACTATCAAAATATTTATATGTTGAGGCATTTTCATAATATTCATTTAAATATTTTATTTACTTACTTTTTGTGCAATTTTAATAGAATTTTACTAGTACCTTGTGACCTTTTAAAATAAAAATAACAATAAAAAAAAACTAGAGCAGTAGAACATTTTATATAAAAAGTGTACTTTCAGCACAAGATTCAACATTTTTCTTGGTTTAATCAATCAGTTGGTTTTTATTTTGTGGCATTTTAAGGAGGAAACATCACAAACCCTTACCAAAAAATTAAGAGACACAGTATAAAACTTACTATATTTCAGACATTTTCAAAGGAGCTATAATGTTCTCTGAAGGAACAAAAAATTTGATTAGTTTATTCTGATAAATTAATAAAAAGAAATAGCCTCACATTAATACATGTTTCTATTTCCTTTTGTCAGACTATTGAAAGCACATGTGTATTACAGGATATTGTTTAAATATGAAAAAGAAAAATCAAATGCATGCAGGAGACGCAGCAGGCCTGTACTTCTGGCCTATAGACTTTCCATTAATTTGATTTACAGTCTCCAAAGACGGGAGTATGAATATACTATGTGGGAATCATGAAAACACTGAAAAGTGTTTTCTGAATATTTCACAAGTTAGATAAAGACAATAATTAAACAATATGTTTAATGCAACATCTAGCTCAGACAGTTACAGGAAACTATTTAATATATTTTTTAGAACTGTGTTCTTCTTTAGAAAACCATCTACCCAAGTTTTTTCCCTGGACTTTTACCACAAAAAGCGAGCTGTTTCCGCTCAGTCAGAAATCAGTGGTGTGCTCCTTGTGCGCAGTCTGTAAAACAGGCTCTCTTTCAGATGGACACATTTAACGTGTTTGTGGTTTCATTGCTTTCGTGTTTACAAAAGCTACAAAATATAATCTTCTTTCGGAAAATAATTTACATAGGTAAAGATGACTTTTGCACTGATCAGAAATTTTCAGATTGTTTTTGTGGAAATTAAACAAAGCACATCATTCGTCACTGCACCCACATAAACCAGTTGTAAGCTATAGTAAGGTAACAAAATTCAATTTATATTAAAACTTAAAACTATTACAAGGTTAAATAATTCAGCTATTAGAATTACAAAAACTCTTCAAAGAAAAACACTTTCTGATTGCATAATGAGATTTTGTTTCACATAAGCATTTTAAATTCCATGTAACATATTTGTATACTGATCTTATTTAGTATAAAGCCGCAATTTTGTTAAGTAAATTTTGGGAACATTATTTTTATGTTAAACAAAAAAGAAAGAAAGGTTTAATACAATAGTATTTGCAAAAAACGGTACAATTCATTTGAATATCTCTATACTAAGTTAGAAATTACAGGACAACAGTATTTATTGACCAGATACAGTACATATTTTTAAACCGGTAAGAATCGCTCGATTTTGTTGGTACATTCGTTTTATATCGATTTAAAAATGTGTTCGTATTTTATATAATGTTTTGTGATAATCCAATCATTAGTTAATAAAGGTTATTAATCGTACCTTTAAAAGTTTGATAATATATTAATTGTAACTAATTTAGTTATAAACTAAATATATATCATCAAAGTAAATTTGACTAAATTATTGGTTAAACATTCTTGTTATACCTGATTTATTAAAGATTATCAATATTATGGATATCTGGAATTAATCAAACATAATAAATTTTCCGTACAATTCCGTAAGTGTCGGATTAAATGTTTTCGTAAACTCCGTATTGACGCATATTATATTTGACTATCATAGTGCTCGTGTCCGTTCATACGAGTTTGATGCTGACGATGACGATTATCAGTAGTAGTGATAACAGTTCGCCCCTGCCTGCCCTTCATTATCAGAGCGGTCTCACAACAGGCCCCAAGTGCACACGATCGTCCCGTTTCGTTTTTTGCAGCCGAGAGCTGCATATCATACCAGCCCTTCTTATCACAGAATGACTCAATGACAATGCCCAGTAACATGACATGAGGTGACCAAGCAGAGAGACACATGCTCCAGATGAGCACTGACGAGATAAACAAGCGCAGGTCTCTACCCATCCACACCACACGTCCACGGAGAACCCCTCTAAGAGATCCCGTCCATTTTCATCCAAATGGTAGACACACCTACAGTATTGCAATAGTAGAACTCTGTTTTTATATTTCTCCTTGCGCATTAAACACAACAGTATGATTAAGATCAAAATGTGCCCGTATTAAAACATTCTTACCTCATGAAATCTGATCCTCCATTCCAGTAAAAATCCACGTAGTCTATGAGTGCAATAAAAAAGCAAAACCGAATTCGATTTTCGGAGCCTTTCTAGAGCTAGTTATAATTTGGGAGCTAACGGTCGTCTGGGGTCCTGATTTTCAGTCCGCATATGAGTTTTATCATGTAACAGCTGGACCACAAAAAAGACGCTCCTCACGTCCTCAGAAGTAAGGAAAACACCCCCGTGAGTTCTTCTGCCCCTACCCCTGCCCCCTGTTCTTGAACTGCTGACGTTGCTACTGTCAGTCACTGATACACTCCCAAAAAGTGAGTTCACGTCCAAAAATCTCTGGCAAAAGTTACAAGCTTTGCCTGCGCAAAGTGCCGAAATCACCGGAAAGCTCCAACACTCGGAGGACTAAACGCCCAAACTATGTGTAGGACAATATATCTTCTCCTCCTGGGCTTAACGTTTGTCATTTTGTGACATCCGAAAACCAGTGACCACTTTTCAGACTCAGGTCCTTTGTATGCACTGGTCCTTTTCTTTAATCAGAACTGCAGGAAAGAAATCTTCTACGTGATTATCATGGCACAAGGGCTGCGCTTGAAATATACAGGTAACTAACCCTGGCTTACTCAAAGGAGAGAGGCAACAGTCGCGTTCTCTTTTAGAGTCCATTGCGTTTACTAGTAGGCCGCACTGTTTTCTTAGAAAGAGAATTTGAGGACTTCTGAGACAGACTGTAACTGTGATTATGTATTTTTCTACCATGCATATTATAAGTGACTGTTTGGAAAAGAGAGATTATCATATCAAGCCTGCCATTTTCCTGTCACATCAAAAGATTGCTATATACTTGCTGCAGATTGGCCAAAACTGCATCCAACTGCAATACAGGAAAATAAATATGTACTGTAATTATCATGCCACAAATCAGAGAATAGGTTTCCATAACACTATGGTAGGTTTTTGGTAACACATTCATATGGTTACATTGGGAAGACCCCACAGGACAGAGTACAAATCTTCTTCCACAATACTATATATATATCAAAAATTATTTTAATGTTCTAATTGCGCTACTGCTACAATGTATATATATATATATGTTCTAATCTCTCCTCATCATTCAGAACATTATTTCTTTGACCACATATATGGAAATCAATGTCCTTTCATTAAATCAAAACACAAACTGGCCACATTTTAAAGAAAAATGATTTGTTGAATGTTCCTCTATTAATTAACACAGTACGTTTTTCATCATTACAGTTGAATGCAGAACTTTATTGGGCAGGGCCAAGCAGGATTGCAAATAATAATTATTCTTGGAATCAAGAGCAGTGAAATTTGAATTTTTTTAATTAATGAAAAACTTTTCTTAACCCATTTTAAAAATGCATTTAGCTTCTTTGTTTAAGTATTGCACTTCAGAAATGGCATATCTGGTATGGCACAGCAGGAATACTCAAGGGCAGTATTACACGTTAAACATGACGGCAGGCCATTGTGAAGCATGCATGCGCCCACATAAAAACACAGTAAGTATTGCTAATGACCATGCAGGCTACTCGCTGAATGGAGAATTAAAGGCACAGTACAAAAACTATGAAGCCGAAGAAAAAAAAACACAATCTCACTTTTTAAATGCTAGCATTATTTAACATTCAAGATATTGTATGTTACTAAGGAAACATACAAAAGGTCTGAGGCAGGTAGCATTGCCTTTCCTTCAATATGAATGATGTAAGTTTATAACTCAGTGAAAGAACTTTTGTTTCCATCTGCATACTGTTACTTATAAAAGCTTTGTGCAGTTTTATGATACCCGTCTGAAAGATTTAAAACCTTATGTGAACTGGAATATCATTCTTCAGTTGCACAATTAATAACAAACTAACACTAAAGCATTTACTATATGAAGCACCTTCATAGTGAAGAAATTGTTGTCTGTAAGGCCTCAAAAATAGTTAGCCCATCGATATGAACCTGCAATGCATTTTGGCTGATAACTCAATTTTTGAACACTAAGAGTGAAATTTATCAGTAATATGATCTGCAATATGAGTTGCTAACTTATTAACAATAAAATAGCACATTAAAGTTGACTGAAACAAATCATTTTCATGTTATACAACATACATAGGTGTGATGCTGCCACTTTTTAAAATGATCTCGATAAGAGTTCTTTATTTCTATATTATTATTCTCAAAGTCTGTCTTTAAATAATTTAATAATTAATAAGTATTAAAATATATCCACTTCTGATTTATAAATTAATCTAATGCTTTTTACATTTTGGCCCATGCACACACTTTCACTGGCATATTGTATAAGAATAGCCATGTTTCTGAACATTTATATTTATTCACAGTAGTCAGCAAACTGTGAATAATGTCTCAGTGTATATCCCATTTTATTGCCTAAAATATTCCAAAATAAAATATGAGTGTCGGTGAAAGTAAACAGGTCTAATCGCAAGGTTAAAAGACTAATAAATTACCAGAAGAACTGGATTCTTGAGAAAGTGATTTATGTTGTTGGGGACCAAAGAATATTGGAAAAGAAAGTAAATACATACACACATGAAAGGGACTTTTAATTGAGTGTTTCAGAGATATGAGAGCACGGCTAATTATACTTACATATATTAATACACATATATTTATTTGAAACTGTTAGCCTTCAAATTAGCAAGGTTTTTTAACAACTATGACAAATCTCTAATGTTTAAGCCACATCTTATTGTTTTGTTAATAAGAAACAAACTATTCATGGTTATAATATGATCATTACTTGTAAATATGGTCACTATACTGTTTTAGCTACACAATCAGCAACAATTTTAAAAATAAAAAAGTTTAACAGATCTTTAGACTAAAGTTACTTTATATCATTTTGGATACTGCTTCTCTGTAAATTACAGTCACTAGTGATATTAATTTTACTCATTATTATCAATACTATTTCTATATTGTTTATGAACAGTCCTAATGACAGTAGGATGATGGCCTCGTCTCTCTTCAAATTCTTTGAAAAATAGAGTTTAGGTTTAAGCACAAGCATAGAAAATAGCTACAGACTTCAGTTAAATATGGTTGAGGGTTTTGTGGATGAATTTCTCTGCAAAAAATAACAGTAAACACAACGCAGGCGCACTAAATGTATATTTAAATAAATGTTCTACAATTATTAATACTACTACTACTACTACTAATAATAATAATAATAACAATAAAGGAGGTCAAAAATAAGGCCTTTAGTTTTTTGGATTAGTAATTAATAAATTAGTTTATTAATTTTAACAGTTGTATACCATAAAAACAACTGAATTTCTGGATTGCGGATAGGAGAAATACAAATCGATATATATTCGCAGTTTCAAAGAGACAGCAGTTACATTTATTAAATCAATGTGAGTTTGACATTTCTAAGAGAAAAACGGACACCAACTATAGCTTCCATCTTATGATAAACGTCGCGATGTCTTTTTTTTTGGCTCTCATTATGATGCATTTTCTGCATTTAAGGCAACATCAATGTTCATTTTAATGCCAAAGCTAAAGCAATGAAACTATTTAAAAGGCAACTTGCGTTTAATTGCTTGTATTTTGTTTCACTCAACAATAAACTGTTCACTAATAATAAGCACAGAAGGAATGCGTCTGAACAGTTCGAGGGAGCGGCCGGCTGCAGTATCCTGATTGGCACAGCCAGGCTGCCTCCATCACCAGCATTTCTTCCCAGCACTTGGACAACTGGTCGCCAGTCCTGCAGCGAATGGACTACACAGCAACGACACTCCTAGTGACGAGGTTCAGTTGACACTTATTTGCTAATGGTGATCTTCGAGAGTCTGGTGCTCCATGAGCTTTGAGCCACCAAAGCGTGACAGGCTGAAACTCGCTGCTGTGTGAACTTTGTGAGTCTGAAGAACCCAAGAAAAGGGAAGGAATTAATGAAGGTGTGAAAGCAACACACTTCAGAAGCAAAGCAGGCGGGCAAAGAGGCCGCTTAGCACCATGCCATTAAAGCGTCACCCTCGCATACACCAGGCTGCGACATACACCTCAAGTTCGACTTTATTATACTGTAATCTTACGAAGTTTGTAAAAACTACAACAGTAATTATTGCACCTGGATCAAAAACAGACTGGCGTGATCTTACCTTGTGATTTTTGCGGTTTCTCCAATTTATGATGTTTAATTATAAATGTATTTCTCTAACTGAACAGCACAAATTCTTTACAAGTTTTTTTTGTTTGTTTTTTTTTTAAAGTGCTGATAGAAAATGGCTGAAGCTTTAAGGGGGCTGATTTTAAACGCGATTTCTGAAAGTGAATTTAAACTTTATTCACTCCCACTGTCACGTGGTTTAAAAATTAGGACCAGGAGCAAAATAAACTGAACGGAGTTCAGGCTGATAAGACAGCTTTATTGTGTATGTGTGTGTGTGTCTGTGGGTGCGAAAGAGAGGCAGAGGCAGAGACAAAGAAAAAGAGAGAATTCGCAGATTAAAGTTTAATATTAATCTCAAATGTATATGGGAATCAAACATCATAGTGGCCTGAGTTAGTTTCTGGTTTTCTGACGAATATGTAAGTGCGTGGTGTAGAATATTTCTTGGGATATTTCTGAGTAATTCAACATTGACTATTTAAACAAAATATTAAATATCAATGAGCCAAATCAATTTCATTATTATTTATTCATTATTCATGTCGACTCTGCGCGTTTTCCTGTCTATTTTTCAAGTGGATCAGAGTTTTTTTTTCTGACTCCCCCAAATACCCACAGTGAACGTGACGAAAAGATTCATCAGCACACGTTATGAATCAATCCGTTATCTTTTGGTTTAATTGGTTGATAATCCTCACAACAACACCTCTCCTTATATTCAGTTGCTGGTGTGCGTTTCTACTCGCTTTGTGATGTGCTTTAGTGCAGTGTTTATTGCAACGGATCCTTTCAAATGATCATTAACAGGTAATCCAAAAAAGTCGTCGACCATAAATGAATAAAATTAAAATAAAAGGAAAAATTAGAAACAACGTTACGACAGGAATGCGTGACGGTTCAGGAGCCGATAAATACTGTGCTTTTGATCTTGTGGTTTATTTTTAGCGACTAAGCACTCTATAAATGTTTAAACGTCATAAAATATACAGAAAACAGAAGTTTCTGCACAAATGCAAATAATTTCTTTAAAATTATGGATCCGTGTAAAAATTAACAAATTGTATTTTAGTAGAATCTCGAAATGGAAAGCAAAATCTTCTCGAAAGTTCAAGGACACTTGGACCAAACACGATTCATTCCACTGCGATCTTTTAAAGGTATCAATGTATCAATGTGAACGAGAGAAATGCTATTAATTTCACTCGTTATTGTTACAATGAAGAAATAAACAAATGAATGCCGTTTTGCGCATTTTGTGTTAAATGACTTACCTTCTTTTAAAAATAAGAGCTGAATGTGGTTAAAGTTAATCCATTTACAAGCCGAAACTGATCCACTTGTTGCTTCAATTTATTTGTTTTCTTTTTCTGCATATATTGGTTCGTTTCTAGTATTTACTATATCTATTTATTTATTAAATTCACACCTTATATAACTGTTCAATCATCAATCATCATGCATTGTAGAATCTGATTGATTTTATTTTCGTTTTAATGAAGTGCAATAGACAAATAAAAAGCCATATACAAAAGTTGCCTTTTTAAATAGTGAATTATAAAGGTTATGTATGTGCCTTTCAGAGCAATGAGTGTTATTTTTTATAATTAAGAGCCAAAATATCTGTTATTTTGTAATAATGTATTTACAACAAAATTCCTGTAGGAGATTGAGGGCAATACAATATTACAATGGGTACTAGCAATAATAACTCTAATAAGGGTAACACGAAAAAAAATATTGGGAAGATTTAAACCCAAATTCAAAGTGAGAGACTGTATTTTAACTAAGTCAAAATATAAACTGTGTAATAACCCACAAATGTATGATGAATTGTGCTTGTTTTTGTTAAATCTCCCTATCCACCTTTCGTGCGACTCATTTTTAACTCCTCTCCTCCTAATACGAAGCTAATATTAGTAAAATGCTTTCTTTCAATAAGACCCGTCGCTGAGTATCACAGACTTCTTCGTTCACATGAGCGTCGCAAACGCGAGGAAAGCCGATGAGGTGCCCCCGCACTCCTCTTGTCACTTGCGCTGGTAAGTCTCATGATATTAGGGGGCTGCTCGTTAACTTAAGGGCACAGTTGTGCCGCCCCATTACAGAATGCGAAGAGCAAATGTGTTAAGTGCCTGAATGGGGCATGCTTCTCGGGTCTTGCGTTGTTACTTGCGACTTTGTCACTGTGTACCTTTTGGATATCAAGGTATTTGTTTTCAAGTGCAATAACCTTAAGCGTTCCGTGATTTGTATTTTGACTTCGTAATGATTTTAAATTTCTCTAATGAAATTTAACTTTGGATAAATTCACAAAACTTTGATTATTAGTCTAGAGTCATATAAACACAGAACACTTAAAACAGTTCAGTACAAATTAATGTTCCAATAAGGGTCTTGCCCTTGAAGCTGCAACTAAGTGGGCCACAAAGTTTATCGGCAAGACATTTACGTTACCACAAATAATATATATTTTTTTTGTATTTAGCTTTAAGCAAGAGACCAGTGAAGAGCAGTAGATCCTTAATCATGTTAATTTTTAATAATAATGTCATTTTTCACACAGTCACTCTTTGTGTTTGTATTATATCATGTAATATTGTAATTCTTTGCTTTGTTGTGTATTTCATTTTCATTAGAATATGTGAAGTGGACTTGAGTCTGAAAAAAAAAAGCTACTCTCTCTTTATATATATATATATGTGTGTGTGTGTGTATATATATATATATATATATATATATATATATACATTATACATATATATATATATATATTGAATTCCAGAAAGTTAGTTTTTACAGTTACTAGTGTAAAACAATAATGTCCACTTCACAGGCAACTAGCTGTCCCAAACTTCCCCACTGCTGCAAAAGCATTGAAGGAGTGGAAACAAAAACAAAAGTAAAATGTTTTCCTAGAATTTTAATTATTCTTTAATTTAATTCACTGATAGCAGGATTTTCTCCTCTCGAACCTTTCAATAACAGCTTCAAAAGGAACCATAGAAACAAGGATTTTGCAGACAAGACTTATTGGGTGCCACAAGTTTAAGGCCACTTAAACATATTCTCTGTTCTTTAATCCATTATTAAATCTGCTAAATCCAGATTAAGGGTCTCTGGGACAAATGTATTTCAATAAAAGTAATATTCAAAAAATAGTTATTCGACCATATATAATTCAATACAATAATTTTCTTTTTTTACTTATGCCCATAAAGGAAAATTTAAATCCAGCCAAACCAAATTTATATATAGAATGTAATTTTGGTATTTTTCTATATTTTATATTATTTCAGTTCAAATTTTTTGAAACATTTGTCAGATACACTAATAGAGAGCTTTGATTACTGAATATAAAACAAAACCATCACTTTCACCGCAACACATTCCAATAGTAAAAACACAGTCCAGCTCCCACACTGTCAAGAAGTGATTTTATTGCCGCTGTCTAAAAGATCTGAGATGTTATAACCAAGCTATTGAATTTTAATCTTAAAGTCAAATTTCACATCTTCCTAGTGGGGATTTGCCTTTTGCAGCTTCAGTGTAGAGTAACCTGGAGCTAATATGTATAAAAAATTGCAAGCGAGCTAGATATTAATGTTCTCATGTTCACAATGTTCAGATTAAAATTACTAATGAAAACATACACTTTCTTTTAACACCCCCAAACCCCCCTCCCCCCCAAACACCCAACACACTGCAGGAAGTCAACCAATAAATGTATTTTTCTCATAATGCTCCTTTCTTGGAGTACACAATCATAAGGTGTTTTACTAGAATTTACTAGAATTACAATTGTTCATCAAGAGTTACATAGTGACTCTTTGGAATAATGATGTGATGAAGAGGAAGGAGAGTTTTTATATTTTGAATGAGAAGAAGAAAAGTCAGACTCCAACAAGTTTTCCTTAGCTAGATGAAAAATATTTTGACTACTACATAGAAATGATTTTCAAAACTCACAGTGCTTCCATGAAATATTTAATTTTGGTTGCAACAAAAGATCAAAAAGTTTGCCAGGAAGGATTAAACTAAAAGGTGTCACAACATGCAATTCATTTTTTTGTTAGTGTTTAGATGGTAGAAGGTACTGGATGTATAATACATGATATTATATAATGGAGTCAGATTTTCTGTATCTAATACATACTCAAGGCTAATCGTCATAGCAGAACTGGGTATCATCTGTGAATAGTATATGAGGTGTCATAGTGATAAAATGTAGATTTCAAGCTGTCAAAAGTAATATGCTTCACGTTTGTAAGGTGGCAATAGGATCAAGACATGCAAAAGTGAGAAAAAACAATGCTTAGACAAAGATATCTAAGTGGAGAAAAAGGCTAGTATGTACAGATATTAGATTTGGTAAGTTAAAAGTTCAAGTTGGTGTTCATTCATCCATGATGAGAAGGCAAAGCTATGCATAGAGACTTGAACTAAAACCTGAGAATTAAAAGGAAAAAGAAAAGCAAGATCTGTGCATTAGAGGTGGTACGAGAATCCATTTGAAGAAATTAAATGCTTATGAAATGAATGTAGAGTAAGAAGAGAAGTTAGCCCAGCACTAATCCTTGAGACAGCTGAAAAGGAGAGGACAGAAGGTTAGTCCATAATATAAACATGGACTGGACTTAAAGGAAAATTTTGGACCAGCCTAGCACATTACCCATTATTCCAAGTTTTTGGATGGAAAAAATAAACATGGATTGGTTAACTATATGAAACACTGATTAAAAGCTGAGAAGGATACAAACAGAGAAGAGAGAGCGAGAAGCAACTTGATCAGATCTATTTGTGATCAGAAGTAGAGCAGCCCTTCTGCAATTGACAAAACAACAAACACTGAAGATAATATTGTTGGTTGTTGACTGAGAGAAAGATTGACAATTTTTTATGAATTATGCATTTAAGTAATTTTGGCAGAAATAACAAGAGTGAGGTAGGATGATAATGCTCAAAAATGAACAGATGAATAATGAACAAAAATGAAAAGAGAGCTTCTTGAGAATGAAAATAACATGAGCCTGCTTGAGGTCTCCAGGAAAGATAAAAATAGAATAGTTATATGGAAACAGAGAAGGAGAAATGGACTGAAGGAGCTGCTGATTCTAGTGCACAAATGGTGGGTCTATGGTTACAGACAGAAGTCGCAAGGTTAGGCACAGGATAGATGGAAGAAAATGAAGAGTCCACTATTGGTGAGTCAAAAAAAATACTACATGTGGAAGCTTAAATTGTTTATGAATATCAGCAACCTTGTAAAGTGAAGATTGAGGCAAAGTCGTCAGTTGACATGGATATCTGTCTGGTAGCAACAGGAGTGTTCTGCATACACTTCAAGGTAGAGAAGTGTCAAAAAGGATTCCTTTCATAATTTTCACTGGTGTTTTTGGAATATGATAGAAGAAATACTTGGAAAAAAGAAGACAGAACTGACTTTTCCAGGATCATCAGGAACGATTGCTGTTTTTTCTTTCATAAACCACTTTAGTCTACCTGAAGTTCCCTTTAGGCGAAATGGAAAATAGAGGTTAATGAGGGCTAAGGAAGAGAGGTGCAAGCTGGATGTAAGACCAGAGAACAGCGAAACATCAGGAAAAATATAAGAGGAGGAGAGAATGAGAGTTGGGCAAAGCCATCTAGAGGTGGAAGTACACAAAACAACAGTAAAGACAGTAGTGCACAAAAAAAGACAGCTTACATGACAATGGAAAGGGTGAAGAAGAGGGAATAATTGCATGGACTGAGATTTGTAGAATAATAATAATAGAATAATAGATTGGACGTGAGGAAGGGCAAAACTGTAGTAGTGAATAGTGTAATAGTAAAATCAAGTTGATATTTAGGTGAGTGAATAGGGAAGATTTGGAGAGACAAAAATAAAAGTAGGAGAGGAAGCCAGATGAGACATAAGACTCAAAATATATGCTTAGGTATCTAGTCTCTAAAAAGATGATTGCATCTAAAACAGGGAAGCTGATGAGGGATAGAAATCAAGGACTTATTGTGGACCTAGAGGATAAAGGAGAGTTGCATGAACAACATGTAATTCAAATTAAAGAAAAGAAAGCACACAAAAATGGTGGGGAACAGTGAAGATCTTTGTAGGTGATAACAGAAAACGAGCCGCACTCCAATATGTCAACTGCTAGAAAAACTTCTCTTAAGAGGAGAGTGCTTCTGGAGCTTTTGAGTTAATGAGGTGATCCAAGTTTCTATTAGATGTAAATCAATAGAAAATTTCAATGCTAAACAATAATAAAGTCTGCTTTGTGAGAAAATGACTGTCAGGTCCAGAATCCATTTGAAAAAAAAATGTAAAGAGGAAAGGACAACAAGGCAGGAGTAATAAAAATCAGACTATGAGGCGGGAGCTCTCAATAACTTGATGAAAACACCACTGAAAAAATAATAATAGCAAATAGACTAATATTTTTCTGTTCTCTTAAAAATACCAGAGGGGCATGATTAACTGGTAGTGTCAAACTAGGATTCATAACACTAGAGCATTGTTTGATAAAGGAGGCAAAGTACTACTTACTCAGTCAATATCTCAATGGTTATACCTGTATACACAATAATTACAAGATATGATTTCTGGTTACTGATTTCTCCAGCTTATCCACTTAGCCAGCAAATAAAATTTACTTTAGATACTATAACAAGCCGCTAATTAAAAACATTAAAAAAAAAAGTCACTACTAAAGTGCTCAATGCAGTGCTCAAATAATTCTTTACTGACTTGATAATGTGTTGTAATATAAATTTTGCATGATGATATAGGTTCAGTTCCAGTCAGTATAGCAAAATTATTTCCTTTATGATGCAAAATTATATTTTTTTTACAGATCTGGGCTTCATTCTATTCCCCTTTCGGGTGTAAACTACAATTATAGTTGCACAATGTGTGTGGGTTGGACATCAAGGCCATGGTAGTGATTGTCTTATGTTTTTAATTCTGACGAGTGAAACAGGGCCATGACACTGCCACCACAGAGTCAACAAGACTTTCTGGCTGACAAATGATGAAAGATGTTCCCTAGCTGGGGTGGTTGAGACCATTTTGCTCATTTAAGGATGAAGACAGGTGAATTGCCAGAAGACCAGTATCCAACCACTAGGGGGCAGCCCATAGTCCCAGAGTGGGAGAGGTGGAACTCTGTTGCTCCTTGAAGGGAATGGGTAACTGAAGAGCTTTTGTAGAGACTTGGCATTTTAAGGAGTGTCTACAATGAGATCTAACTTGCTTTCGTTGTACCCAAAAAGGGCTGCATCAGAAGTAATTTTGGAGCTTTGAGATGGGAGACAGATTTGGACAAGGGCTCACTTATGAGAGAAAGAGAGGCCAGGGCAATAAAAAAAGACTTGGAGTTAATAAAGAAGAGTGCGCTACATGGGTCAGACACCCCACCTGGTAAACAGTAATTCATAATATGTGATGCCCGAATCCACTAGTCTAGTTTCTTGTTTGTGTATGCCTCCTTTATGTATTTTGAATTTAAGATAAAACATCTTATTTTCTGTTTTGGGTTGCCACAATCCATATATGAAGAGATGATTGAAGCCCTCTGCTTTGCTAATAAAAATATTATTGAAACACTAAGGGGCTTTGCCCCATGCTCACTTTGCTCACCAACCCTTTTCCCCTCCCCGCCATTGCTATGTGCCGTTGTGAAGAGGGGGGCTGAATGCACCCAAGGAGACGCATCCACTTCTTCGAAACCCCTCTTAAACGGTGATACAAAAGGAAACAAATACAGTTTGTTTTTTAACTCCTCTTTGCTCGATCAGCTGCTGGCTTGCTGCTGCTACCATGAGATCTGAACTTCATTTGCATACCCCTTCCACATACCCCCATAAGCCCCCCCCACCAGCGCTATGCGCCGTTGTGAAAGGGGGGGCTGAACCCACACCAAGGAGATGTGGCCACTCCTCTGAAACCCCTCTTAAACGGTGATACATTGGGAAACAAGTAACAGTTGTTTTGTTTACCTCCTCTTTGCTCGATCAGCTGCTGGCTTGCTGCTGCTGCTGTCGTGCCGCGTGATCTGCATTTCGTGCTATGCTTCAAACGTTTAAAAGCCTGTACAGAACCTGAATATTCGATTTCTTTTCGCTGTCTCGTAATTTCACCAAGTAATATTTTCAGTTTGTTAATGCAATCTTTACTCTCATGTTTTGAGACTTTTGAATTGTCCTACTTCCATTATCTCTAACCTGCTCTGCATGTGTATCACGGGACTTGCTTCCAAAGGTTGAAAGTATGACGTGATTTGTGCATCTTGCGGGAAATGAAAATGTCTCTCTGTCTCTCTTCAAAAGATCACGTTGTCCGCCAGATTTTCTTTTATAATAGAGAGACAAGTACTTTGTCTTATCATTATTAGCTTCTCAAATATGAATAGTCTGGTTGAGTTAACTGAGTTAATCAATAATCCGTTATTTTAGGGAAGGTTAGAGGCTGTCTTTTTCAGAATATATAGCTGAATAGTGAGTGGCCTTCTAGTCTCTAGTAAAACTTCTTTCAAAGAGAACTTAGAGAAGGAGAGGGCTGCTTGGTTGGATATTTCAGCAAGTCTTAGTCCAGAAGAGGATGATCCTGGACAAATCATATGATTAGGAAATCTTTGAAGAGTGGCAGCTTCAGAGCTGTTGTATCAAAGTTGTCTTAAAGTTTAAAATTTATTTGGGGCAAGTAATATCTCTTCCAACCACTAGCAAGCAGACTGGTGGCCACCAACATGCTAAGAGATTCATGTGACTCAGGAAGTGAATGGATATAAATAGTTGCTCAAAGGGCAGAACATTTGGTCTGAACCTTTCCTTGAAGGTGGATTAACAGTATTGGAAAAAAAAAAAAAGATTTCAGATCTTAGGCATCTGGTATATTGATATGGTGAACCAGAAAATTCTGTTTAGTAAGATGTAAGCTGGTAGACCATTGTTTGCTGTTTTGGCCTACTGTGGATCATCAGTTTATGCCAGATAATTAAAATAAATCCATTATGCTTTATTGAACCCTCTTTACTCTGGCAAATTCACAGAGGAATGAAAGACTATGACAGGAGAACAGGACATTAGGTAGGAATGAATGGGCAACCATCCATTGCTACACACAATTATGTACACCAGCAAAAGTAAATATACCAGGGAAATTTATAGTCAGCAGTTAAATTAACATGAATACCTTTGGGATATAGAAAAACATTACACAGTACAAAAAAGTCACATAAACAAGAGGAGGATTTGCAAATTTCATACTGACAGTGACTGGAATGCAGGTTTTTGGAACCGTGAACAACTGTGCCATCAAAACCCCCTATTTAAAATAATGCTTACTTTATCTGCTAGGCTCATGACTGTCTTGTTGAGGATAATAGGCTGCCCCTAGAAGTCATAATGATTTATTTTTTTCAGCTAACCACCGTCATATTACTCAAATTCCTGGAAGTATTTTTTAACAAAACAATAATCTGTGGACGGTTAACAAAGAGGAGTGTAATCAACAAAATATGCATGTGAACCATCGGAAAAATAGCAAAATCCATTTAAACTTTAAAGAAGTGAAACTGCAAATAGTTTGGGCCAAACGACTAATTATTCTAAACTAATCCTTCTGGGCCTAACTCACTAGCCAAAATGTTCTGTGTAAGACAAAAATTAAGAAAAAAGCTGAACCTTACATCAAGGATATTTCTGATCATCTAGTCAAATTGGTTAAATGGCTTATTCCATTTCTAAGATCATGAAGAGCAGGAGCCTAGTTCTGGGCACAAGGCAGAAACAACCCTCCACAGGACCTCAGTCCAGAAAGACTTAATGATGTACAAATAAGATGGGAAAATGTGGTAAGAAAGTGTTGATTTTGAGTGCATTTGTATTTAAAAATTAAAATAATAAAATACTCTATATTCATAATAAATTACGACTAATCATAAAGTTGTTTCATTTCAGTCTGAAAATCAGAATTGTTATTCTCTATATAATCTTTAACAACATACAGAGACACAGTGTTCAATTATTGCTATTAGTAATTATAAAAGGGTTGTATCCCTAATATAATGGGTTATCCCATCTCCATGCTACAGAGAAACTTAACTGCATATTTAAAGACTGCATATGCTTTGAATGCACAACCCATTAAATTTCATTGTGTTGCTTGTGATGTCACCTGACTCTTTATGCTCTTGCCTTAATTTAATTTCTTGGTTTTAGCTAGTAAATGTCTTTTTTCACATTATTCTACTTCTTAGCTTCTAACCTTCTTCTTTTAGCCCCACCACCTCTTATTTGCTGCCTTGTTGAGTGGAGTGCCTTTGGTCCTTACCTGTTACTTCAGGTCATTGCAAAAGGTGTTCTAAACAACATGGGGTTAGCAATTTGGGTGCCTCTTATTTAATTATCCTGCTACTCGTTTTTATTACTAATTGTTGAGAATCTCATGTTATGACAATTTAAGAATCTGATGAGTTGGCAGCCTATATGTGAACAGCTGAATACAAAAATAACCGTAGAGAAATCTAACTCAGAGGAGGAGTGCATACATGCTCAGCAAAGTCTTCATTGCCATTTTGATTTCAGTCCACCACTCTGGAGTGCCATTCATATGGCCAGGATGACCTATGACAGATCTGGGAAATGTATATAAATTGTTCTACTGTGGAAACCAAATTAGAAGGAGAGAGTCCAAGTTAATGTTAGAGTCACAATGATAAAACTGGCAGTTGGGGATTTGACCATAAACATTGTATCAGCTTACACCCCAGTTTCTGTAAAAAAAAAAATCAAAACTGCTTTAGAGGATTAAGTGGGAAGGATAACTGAAAAAGAGAAATATTTCCAAAGATGAAACCTAAATGGCCATATTGGCAAGACACCAAGGGTCTAATTTCTGGAACTTTGCATGGATTCAGGCGTGATTCGAGTGTAACAATATGTGAACTCCAAAAAAAAAAGTCAAATGTATAAGTAAAAAAAAATTCATGTTCACACAGGTCTATGCAATTTACCCTTAATAAATTACAATCATCTTATAAATGTGCATACCTGAATGCATCTCGAACACTGCCCTAAAACATCCATGTGTTGATCATGCTGATGAACCTCATACATATGCAACCACAATGCTGTTATTGGCTGGTAGAACAGCCTTCCACCTGTCGTGTCGAGACCCCACCAACAGCATTCAAGAGTATCTGACTGCAATCTGCAGCTGAGAGTGCAGATCCAGATACTGCTGCAAATTGCCTTTCTATGTAGGAAAAACCATGTTATGTTTTATGTATGTGCAGCCTCGCCATATGAAAACTGGATGTAGTGTCTTGCTGGTCAGTTAATGGCTTCTAGCACAGTGGGCATGAAGGAGTAAAGCTTGGCTGAGAAGTGACAACAGGTAGCTGATATAAACTGACAAATAACCAACAAAGTTCTTTAGAGCAAATATACAGCATTTGCTGTCTTAAAAGGGGAACTAAAATATAGTCTGTACATCATATTCATTATTTCTGAGGTGTCAACACACATTATAATAACAGCTTGGTGATATCTATTATTATGCATGCAAGTTACCATTTATCTGGTTTGGCTGCTTTTCCCTGCTTGATCAAGGAAGTCATCATTTCCCACTTCCTCCGAGCTGTTGCATATGCATGGTTCAGAGTTGCCATAAATATACATGTTCCCCAATCAAGTTCCAAAAGAGGTTTGAACTGTGTGTACACAACTTTCCATGCAAACGTCTGCATTTATAAAAGAAAACTTGATTGGAGAACATGTGTATATTTATGGCAACGCTAAACCATGCATACTCAGCATTTCAGTGGAACTGTGCATTCATAGACAAAGAAAAAATGTATGTAGAGTTCTCAGGGAGGTGGACTACTAGAGTGTCAAGAAAAGAGGGTGCCAGAAAAAAAATATTAGAATATTCCAAGAGATGTACATCTGAAAGTAAATGTATTTGAAAGTAAATGTAGGTTTACATCAGGGGTCAACTCTCAGCCCATATCTTCTGACATTGGTGATGGATGCATCAATTGAAACTATCAAAAATGCAGAGTTGTGCAAATTACTTTTTGGCAGGGACTTAGCCATAGCAGCAGACTCAAAAGGTGAACTACAAAGAGAATGAAAGTCCCTAGAAAGCAAATGATTAAGACTAAATACTTAATAGAGAGAAGTTATGCTGTGCAGTAAAGGAGAGAATGAAAGATTTGTAAAGAAACAAAATGTAGAGCTAGCACACATAAACCACTTCAAATATCTCATCTCAGTGGTCAAGGCAAAATGTGGGTGTGAAAAAGTAATATTGGAGAGAATTAGAGCACAATGGATACCATGGAAATATATTGAAGGAGTTCTCTTTAGGAGAATGAAAACCTACTGAGGAACTCCTCAAAAAGACAGGGGCCAGATGTGTTATGGAAAATATCATAGAAAGCAGAAAAAGGTGGTTTGACCATTTGTGCAAAGGGAGGACAATCAGAGTTGTCAATGGAAAGAAGAAGATGAAGAATTAGGCAGAGGTTTAAATAGAGAGACTTTGTGGAGATTTGAAGGTGCTGGGTTTGTGGGCAGAGGACGCAAATGGAGACAGAGGATCCAGATGGCCAACCCATAACAGCTGAGAAGTAGTATCAAGAAAATAAAGAAGAAAACTGTAAAGTTCCAGTGACTTATATGAATTTTTCTTTTCAAGTATACTCTGCAACAAGTTTCTTTAAAACAGAGGGTTGACAGTGAATGACAGGATATCAAAGGAGAATAAGATAAAGAATGAGGATGTTAAAAAAGAAATTAGAGAATAAATTACTATGGTATCAGGAGAATCTTTATAGAGCATAACCCCTTGGAATACCAGATTACAGATAGTATTCCACAAGCCTAAACAAATAAATAATAATACTAAATGCTAAATCTAATAAGTTTTCCCATCTTGTTGGTGCTTTAACACACCATGTTTAATTCTATGCCAAGATCTGAAACATATATTAAACCTTCTAATGAGTATTACCTTGACTGGTCTGCGGCACATGTAAAACTTGTGAGAAGATTAACTTGTCAGTGTTGCACCTCAGTTTAGAATTTATTCCCTCAGATCTGAATTGCAGATCTGGCAGCCTGATCGTATATACAGGTTTGTCATTTGTTCCAATTTGGAAATGACAACTGGATCAACCCTTGCTCTGGAGGAGCCTACCCATCATTCTAGGGATATTTCCCCCCTGTGTACCAAGATACTAAACCGTAAGAGATTATCTGTTCCTGGAGCAACAATGAGTTTCAATCCCCCTAATGACCACTATCCCCCACTATCACTACTTCGGTCTTTCTGGGAACTATTTTTGAGGTGTCCTATTTGGGCTTCTCATCCCTATTTATACCTCAAAGTTTTCAAAGTCAACATTCATCTCCAAAAGGTCCTGAAAATGATTGCACACCTTCAACTTTGGAATTGATGCTCCAGGACAGTGTGCACATCTTGCATTGTGCTTATGTCCAACATTAATCCACCTGTTTTATCAGACATCTCCTCCCATGACACTTTGGAGGTGCACACTATCTCCTTAAAGGACAATTGGGTAATATCTGCCAATTCCTTAATATAATGTATGCTAGCTCCTCCTCAAGTTCGTGTTCTTTGGATTAACTTGTATCCCCATCAGATATAGGCCTCCTGGATTCAGGTATTTTTGAAGTAACACTCCAAAAAGTCAAGTACAATACAACACTTGATGGGCTCCTATAGCAGGAACAGTGCTTCTATCTCTTTTACTTGACTTGTCTCTCTACTTTTCTCGCTCTGCGCAGAAATCTCCCTGGTATAATCAGCGGAGGCAAGACTAAAGCAACAGTGGCCCCCAAATGACTCCTGTCCCATCCACCTTTCTGTTGGCATCCACTGGGACACACTGAGCCTGACTCCATCTTCCCTTCACCTACCTCATCATTCATCATCCCTAGGAGAGCATGATCGCTCCTGCACCATTGAATTGCATCTGCCTACACTCCTCCATGGGGCTTCCATGACCATGTTGCCACCTTTCACCAGCACTGGTTGTCAAACAATTCTCTCCTCTCTTTCTTTCCTCAGTGATTTTGCTTCCTCAATTTCTTCTCCTTTTTTACTCTGCTACTCAGTCTCCTTTATTTACTCTGAGGGTACAGGTGAGCCCTGCCTAATGACCCACATTGCGTCAATGAGGAAACCAGACAAGCTAATCACACCTTCATATGCAAATGAGAACAGACAGTTTCCTCACTAATGATTCCAGGACCATCTAGCTCCACATGCACCTACGCCCACAGAGTTTGAGCACACTGTTTTTGTTTTAAAAGTCTGCATCCAGCCATGGACCCCAAACTCACTTCACCACTGTGGAACAGCGTCAGAAGTGCTCCTGGGTCTGGCATAAAAGAAGCTACCCGACTTCATCCAGGCGAGCCAGAGTTGGGTGGATGTGGACAAAGCTTGCATGGAGGAGTAAAAGGAGAGGAAGAAAGGAAAAAGACAGAGAAAATAAGAGGAGTTGTGCTTGTGCAGTATTTGTACATCACCTGTAGAGGTATTTGTGAAAATAAAACATTATTTGAACTGATACATGTGTTTGGGATTTTACGTGTGCCCCCTACAATTTACAACATTTACATATATGCCAATGGAGTACCAATGGACTGTTGCTCTTTTACATTTTTCTTTTAGGTAGCTTTCCATCCTTAAAGGGGCTGCTCACTGTTGCCACACTAGTTGGAATTCATATTCCTTTTTATAGTCTCCCCTGCAGCAGACACTGAAGCCGTTTATTTGCATGATGGAGTGCCAGCTCATACTGTTGGAGACCCATCTCCAGGCTGATGCAAGTGCTATTGTATAGCTTTCCCTTTGTAGTCACTGTCCTCAACAACCACTTCCAGCTTTTTGTAACAGCACACAAATTATTTGGAACAGTAGGGTGGTCTTCGTATCCATTGCTGTCGTATGGCTGGTGACCAACACAAATTAGCAGAGTACTTTGTTGTCATGTGGTGCAGCAGGAGCATTAAATACTGCACTTCTGCGCAGTGATCTGTTCATCAGGACACCACAGGCAAACCTCTTCGTGTGGAGCTGCAGATGACTCTTGGCTGTCTCCCTTTACTGAACTGAGAATGGGAATGGCATTCCATGTCTGGATCTCAACTTTGAGACTCTCCCTCCATGGCTGCTATGTATCGCCTCTATGATTGCTTGTGTCCTTTCCCTGTTGTGTCTTATCGCTTGCCCTGCTTCACGCTACATACCTGGGATCAATGGCAGCTTCACTTTTCCTTAGCTTTATGAGACTGAAGCTCGTGAAGCTGCAGTGAATATTGCTGCTGCCTTACAGATCCAGTGTCCTAAAATCGAATCCCACATTCATTTACATTCATTTCAGAGAAACTTGTCGATTTTTGTTTCATTGGAGTATATTTGTAAACACAAACACTGAGTGTACAGTATATGTGCTGTATTCATTTTAAGCAATATGTCTTTCGGAGCCTCACAACAGTGCTGCTTTTAATATTCTGAGTAGTGTGACTCTTTTTTATGTGGAAG
Organism: Polypterus bichir lapradei; assembly: GCA_026402145.1. Classification (NCBI taxonomy): domain Eukaryota; kingdom Metazoa; phylum Chordata; class Cladistia; order Polypteriformes; family Polypteridae; genus Polypterus; species Polypterus bichir. The sequence continues at coordinate 88,294,632 of JANRMT010062814.1, read as the reverse complement.
AGAATAATGACTTTTATCACATTTTTTATTGTTATGTGAGAGGAGCAAGCAAACTTGATGAATTCATTTTGGAAAGCAAATGGATGTTTTCCTGGTGTTCTGGTAATCAGTAAGAAATTTCAATTTATATGCAGTTAGATATTCTCAGAAGTTAGTCCAGTTTCATTTGGCATATGGTTCAGCAATTAAACTCTAAAAGTTTCAGACAAAGTGGACCACAATGATCAGGCTGGATTGTAATGGAATTCAAATGAAAGCAGCAAAGACAGACTCAGTAGTGGGGGTTGGGTCTTCATCACAGAGATATTAGAGGCCTTCTTAAATTAAATACAATTTAAAACCCACAAGATTGCAAGGCTCAGTTCTTCACCTAACATGGGATTCTGCACTAAACTTTGGCAAGGTGCATCTGTTTAGTCTGTGCTAAACGTCTCAATGTGAAACTCTCATTGGCGGTCTAATTAGAGATGTGTCTCTGTAAACTGTATGAGACAGACCTGGCATGAGAAAGGAGACCTTTGCCCACAAATCCACCACTGTTTGCAAAAGCCACACATCAATGCACTTTCAAAGCTGTCATTTTAAAGAAAAGAGTTAAAGTACACTTATATGTGTGTGACTCTGAATAATTCAAAAATGCCAAGCAAGTTCACTGTAAAATCATATAAAATAAATTACATGCAACTAATAAGAGATGTACAGACTTACAGTGTGACAGCAGACATTTTGTCTGTCCCTACTGTCTGAGTGCGAAAAAGTGTTTACTGAAAGAGTAGAAATTAAACAATTCAGTGCTGAAACATCACTGAAAGAGAATTCAGTTGTAGAAATCCTTAGGATTAAACTTAAATGTTTGTAAGGCACTTTGCATATGATTTACAAAAACTCACTTTAAGGTGCATCGACATAAAAAATGTATTGTTTTCCCAAAGCATTACTAGAAATAAAACTAAATTTGTTTCTTAAGCAAATTTAGCTCTTGATGTATATGCTAAAAGAATTGTTCAACAAAAGGCTCGAAAATAAATTCACAATGTTTCAAAATTGTGATGATTATGTGTAAACACAATTATTTCTTCTTCTACAGTTTAAAATGAATGAAATTAAACAGAAAAGGAACTGGGGTACCATCTGATACCCTATTTAATGTCCACAGAAGAAATTAAGAAAAAAAAACACAAAAAGAAGCGGATGCTGACACCAGTGTCGATAAGTGAGGCTGCTTGAGCTTCTGTACGGTAAAGAGCTGCATCTTACTGCAGAGGCTGTTCCTAAATGAATGAAGGCTTCTGAGAAGTTTTCAGTTTCAGTACTGTGAAAGCGGAAAAGTACCTAAACCTAACACTGTCCTATGGGGTGCTTCTCCCCTACATTCTAAAGGAAACCAGAAACTGGTTGTGTCACATGCTCCTCCATGTTTCTTTATGGCAACATCCATGAGACACTCCCAATGTGTGACAATAGTAAAAAGTCAAAGTAATAAAAGTATGTAATTTTGCATTTTTTCATTTTCTAATTTTACCTTTAATTAATATATAGTATTAAAGTTTTCTTACTCTGTTCAGGAGACTCAAGCCGGATGCATAGAGAACCTTTATGTACACAGAGGAGGGTTCCAGATGCTTAAAAATCTGTTCTGATTTCTTTCAGGAGAAGACTGAAAGCACAATAAGCCCAGTACATTCAATGGGACAGACAGAGGGAAATTCTGTCCCATGATGAATTCTCCAGAACCCTTGTGACTTCTGGTCAGGTGATATCCAGGGAAGATAAAAAGGGGAACATGTCTCTAAAAGGCTAGGAGGCTTAATCCTGACCAATAGGATATTACCCTAGGATAAGGGAGCTAAATAGTTTATTTGTGAGAACTGTATTGTTGGCTTAATAAAAGACCGGCTAAAACATTGTCTTTGAACTAAAATACTTAATTTCTGCTTTCCCCACCCATATAGGAAATAAATACAAGCCTTCCAAATCCAGGGATGGATAGGTTTTTAAGAAAGGTGTGGTCTCAACTCTTTCACTTGTCCTTATTTCAATATATATTTGACCACTACTGGGTACTCAGAAAACCATGAGGCATGACTTTTTAATATTTTTTCAGTCTAGATATTCTACCACCTTTACTTAATACATTGTTTTTGGTAATTTAAAACCATGACTCACAGTGTCTAGTGTAGTATCCTCTCTGGGGTGCCTAAAGTAACTAGAGTTCTTCCTTCTGTTATGCTGGGGTTCCCTTTCTTCTCCTTTTTCACACATGGCTATAACCAGAAGTGGTAACCCTAATATTCCCTGACTTCTTTGGGTGCAGTTGTAATCCTTTCACTTCTGGTTGGCCTGCCTAGCACTTACACTTTTTTGCCTACTTACAACAAAAAGAGAACAGTACCTGAAGTATCCAGAGCTGATCTCTAGAACATTCGGCAGTGCCAGATTTTTGGGTTCAAATCACACACTGTGTAAAATATAAATGACCTCCTCATGTCTATGCTGGTTTTTCTTGGAGTTCTTCTTTCTTCTAAAGATTTGTGCTAGGTTCCATATCAGTGAATGCAGGTGTTTGTGTGACTCTTGCAATAGACTGGCCATAAACTGCCATGGCTTTTTTTTTTTTTTTGCCTTACCTTTCTCACCTCCCAGTTCTTTTTCTGTTTGTCTGTTACAAGTTTGCCTTAGTGATTCCCGGGTTCCTATTTTGTGGAAACGTTTATTATTAAATTAATTTATGCAGTTAGTGAAGTTTAATGTTACAGTATATGGTTGATGCCAACTTAACACCTTTTTGTGTTTGAAGCCTTTCTCAGCTGCTGCCATTTTGTAATGTTTTTTCTTGCTTTCAGCCATATTATGTACTACTGCCATCACAAGACACACAAGTCATATGGCTAACTGAGTCATTAAAGATGGCAGCATAAATATCCAAGTATTCCTGCAATTAGAAACAAACTTGTGTTGGCGGTGTCATGATTTCTCAGGATCATCAAGCACAATAATGCCCTTAAACATAGAGTCTGAGGCCAGACCTCTGAAATGGAGCCTCAGTCCTTTCTGCTTGCAGGCGCTAATCCTCAGAAAGTCAAAAGAGGCCTTTTCTCCTGATTTTGTCCCCAGGTCTTACCAAGGCCTAGACTACTAAAATGGCCTTTCTAACCCAGATAAATAAGAACAAAAAAGAGGGAACCCCAACTTAACACAATTCTTAATAATCTTCAAGGTGGGTTCTCCAACTTCAACCTCATGGCGGCCCCTCCCTGAGGTCAGGTCAGGTCAGGTTGGGGAGCATGCACTGGTACAGCGCGTTGCCATACCCACCACACATTGAAACAGTTCAGGATCCTGGTTGGCAACCCCCTAGGCAAACATGCGATCTAGTCCCACCCTCCAAAAATGACCATCTATCTGCCACAACCAGGTGTTACATGGGCATCCCCTTGGCCTGATCCATCCACTTGGGCCATCAACAATGAGGATCCTGCAAGCTTGATCAACCTCGGGGAATCGCACCATATGGCCGTAGTGTCATAAACTGATGCTCCTTCACAATGCAGATAATGTGCCTCATTCAGGACTCCTTCAGCAGCTGCTCAATAGACACAAAGTCAAACCAACAGTACCCAAGGATTCTCTGAAGAGACACAGTACAGAAAGAGTCCAGTCTTTATCTCAGGTCACTAGATAGTGTCCATGACTTACAACCATATAGCAAGACTGGAAGCACCAGGATTCTAAAGACTTGGACCTTCATCCTTTGGTATAGATATCACACACCACTTTCCAGCACCACACACCCCTTTCTAGTGACCTCATGACTCCCCATGCCGAGGTAAGTAAACCTCTCGACAAGGTTGACACTCTCTCCGCAGATGGACACATTGCTGATGGCTGTGCCTAAAAGCTCATTAAAGGCATGGATATTGGTTTTTACCCAGCACAATTGCAAGCCCAACACTCAGACACCTCACTCAATCTCTCAAGAGCCCCAATCAGAGCCTCCATTGATTCCGCAAAGTTCACAGCATCATCAGCAAAGTTAAGATCAGTGAATCTTTCTTTACCAACAGATGCTCCTCAGCCACTGGACCCCATGACCTTTCCCAACACCCAGTCCATGCAAGCATTGAACAGAGTAGGAGCAAGAACACACCCTTGACAAACCCCAGAATCAACTGGGAAAAACGGAGAGGTTCTTCCTCTACTCTGCACAGTACTCACAGTACCAGTGTACAGGCCGGCCATAACATCTAGCAACTCTGAGAGGATCCCATGAAGTCTCAGAAAGTCCCACAGGGCAGTAGATCAACTGAGTTGGATGGTTTACGAAAATTGAAAAAGGCTGCAAAGAAACTCTGCTAATATTTGCATTTGCACTCCATGAGAACCCTCAGTGCCAGGATGTGGTTGATGGTAGATTTCTTTGGCGTAAAACCGGACTACTCCAGTTGTTGTTAGGTGAGCAATCGATCACAGATTCTATTGAGGATGACCCTAGCAAGGACCTTACCCAGCACCTAGAGCAGAGTTATCCCCCTGTATTTGTCGCAATCCAAGCAATCACCCTTCCCTTTCCAGATATGAATGACAAGTCCCATTTTCCAGGCAGTTGGGATGATGCTCCAAGTCCAATGATGCAACTCAGGGCACTGTAACCAGGATCCAGCGATATGCACACCCTGACCTTTTGCAAAATCAAAGAACACTTTCACCAGACCCGTGGGGATTGACACAATCTTCATAGCCAGCCCTGTCAGTGCCAGTGGTTGCATGAAGTCATCCATGACCAGAGCAGTGTCCCCTTACGGGCACCCATCAACCACCAAGCGAAATTGCAAATAAAATGTCTCCTTTACCAAGACATCACTCATTATGGTCAGACCATACACTGAGACAACAGACAAGACACCCAGAGAGTGCCTTAATCTGAGTCTGAGAATACACTGGTTGAAAGGAGTAATATCAGATACCATCAGAAGGAGCTGATCTGCCACAGCAACAGCTACTCCCTAAATATGACAGCCATCAGAGAAACCAGACCAATAAAAGGTGTACCCACCTACAGAGATCTGGCCAGTCCCAGGTCTGCACACCTCAGAGAGTGTCGACACTGAAATGAGAAGTTTACGAAGCTCCTCTGACAGCAAGGGAAGATGATCATCATGCTGGAGAGACAAGAAGTTCCACTCGCCTACCTGGATGGGCCGCCTCAAATTGGGATCCGGATGCTGCCATGCAGCATGCTATGCCTCAGCACCACACTAGTTCTGATCCCCAACAGGCCTGAACCCATTGGCTCTCCAACAGTTTTGACTCTTCCAGGGATGGGGCTCCCAGGGGCATTCCCCCATCTCCTTCATAATGCGAGCAGCCACATATATGGAACAGGGCCAATAACTACAGTAAGTACATAAAATATAAATAAAAATGTATAAATAGAATATAATATATAGAATATAATATAAATAGAATACTAGAAAATAAAAAACATAATATTAAAAACAATATTCAAAAACAACAAAGATAGAACAAAGAATAAACATTTTTATTATAAAACAAAACTAGTATAGTTTTTGTGAATTCTTCACATTGTTCATTTTTTTCCTGGCTTCCGAAATTTGTTTTGTATATAGTCAGGTGTAATTTCTAATTTATTTACTTGAGGATTCTGAATATTTGATTATTGTTGCTATAAATTATTGCTACATTATTAAAATTGTTACACTTGTTAAACTTTTTATATTTGTTATTTGCACCAATTCCATTTTGCTTTCGTTATAGGTACCAGCATTTTGTGTTTCTGTTACCACGATGTATCACTTGGTTGCAGAAATTGTGTCAAGTGATGTAT
>JANRMT010062814.1:88260757-88278787 GCA_026402145.1 Polypterus bichir lapradei | reverse complement strand
TTTAGCTTCCTGCATTTTCTTGAAAATCACAACAGTCACTTTCTCTCTTCTGCACTGGTGTTACTGTCTACTTTGCTTTCAGGGCACATTGCCTTATAGACCCGACAACCACCTCAGGTTTAGTTGCTGGCCTGGTCATTGCTTGTGTGTAATTCACATGCAGTTCTGATATTGACATAAGTTTCCTCCTGGTATTCCCAGTTTCCTCCTGCACTCCAAAGACATTATTATGTCTAATATTATTTTTGCACACTCTTTTCACAAAGTGATAGTTTTTTCAAAGTTTAAAAACATTTGGGGCCTCTAGACACCTTATGTGACTAACCAAATAGTTAAACTAATTATACAGTCAGGTCTGCAAAGATTATTGTTTAGCCAGCTGGTGATAACTTCAATAAATTGCTTGTACTAATGTGTGTGATTTCATGGATCAGTACCCAAACAAAATAGCTCTGGTGACATGGACTAATAGCATTTTGAATAATAATTTTATTCTGAGGTAGTTAGCCTTGCTCCCAGGAGAATGATAGTTTTAGATGATTTTCATTCCAACTAGGCACCAAATCAATGAATAATACATTTTATTCAAATACGTTTTACAAGGTGTGCCCTTTTTGACATACGGGATCATTATAACACATACCAGGAACTATGTTAATACCCCAAACCTTATACTGTATCTGTTTTTTTTTCACATAAAATAAAGATTAATAAGTTTAAGTTATCCTCCACTATCCATATTCCCTCTAGAAATCTATTCAATGTCAAAACCCTCTTACACGCCTAATAAAAACAAGCTTGTCTTTCCAAAGGCTGCAATGGCCCTTGTAAAATTAGCATTAACTTTTTTTTCATAGACTCTTTCTGTAGTTCAAAATGTGGTCTGCTGTTTACATTTGGAAATATAGTCAATACCATAATATAAATGCACTCCCAATGCAGGAATTTTATAATGATGTGACAATCTTAAACCTTACTGCTTCATTCTCACTTCTGTGAATCTGAAATAGAAAGTTTACAGATGATATGAAAAATGTGCACTAGCAAAAAAGTAATAACATTTCAGTATATTTTTGGAACATAATGTTACTGATCTCTTTGCTGATAATACCACAATAAAGTGCAACATGGAGTTTTACAATTTTGGCTTCTAGCTTTCATTTTTTAGATTTTAGAAGACACTTATTGTATGCACCACTTAATAGTATTATACTGGATTCACTTACCCTATTCTCTAAATTATTTGACTATTGTATTAAAATATGCAAAGCTGGACATTGTTAGCTGATCTGCCTACCTTTACACCATGCTAAATCTTCAGGATGTTACATTGCTGTTAACATTAACAAGGTAATATACCACCAAAACAAGCATATGAATATTTTAAGTGTTGATGTATAATGATGTTTAATTTTTTTCCAAGATGTTTGCAATGTACAACATCAAATGCTATACACCAATGTTAAAACCAAGTGCCTAATATTGTGCAAATCAGCTCTGATCTATTGAAGCATGGACTCCACAAGGCTTCTGAAGGTGTTCTGTGGTATCTTGCAGCAAGACATTAGCAGCAGACCCTTTTTTTTTGTTTGAGGCAGCAGACTTTAAGTCCTGTAAATTGACCTTTACATCCTGTAAATTGTGAGGTGGGGCCTCCATGGATCAGATTTATTTTTGATTGAAATCTGTGGAATTTGGAGGCCAAGCTTGAACTCTTTTTCATATTCCTCAGATTATTCATGAACAATTTTTGCAGTGCAGCAGGGGGGAATTATGCTACTGAAAGAGGCCACTGCCATAATAGAATACCGTTCACATGAAGAGGTGTACAAGGTCTGCAACAATCTTTAGGTAGGATGTATCTGCCAAAGTAACATCCACATGAATGCCAGGACTCAGGATTATCACATCACATTGCCTCCGCCAGCTTGCCTTCTCCCCAACTCAACTTTTATTGTCATTCATGCACATACATAGTACATGGTTGAAAGACATTTTGTTCCTTACAGTCCCAGATGCATAAACAAATCAACATACATTTAACATGCAACATAACATTACCAAAACCAATGCAACAGACAAAAAAATGTAGGACTATAAAGCTCAAAAAAGCTTAATGTCCATAGTAAACTGCAGAGTGTAAAGAGACAGTAAATGATTGAGTGAATAGTTTAGGGATAAGATGCTCAGTGACACGTTAGGAGTTCTGAATTCTTACAGCCTGGGGAACAAAACTGTCATAGAACCTGGCTGTACAGGTTCTAATGTTGTGGACTCTTCTGCCTAATGTCAGGAGGTCAAGCAGGGTGTGTGATGGTGAGAGATGTCTTTCACAATGGCGGAGGCTCAACACAGACAGCAAGTCTGAAAAATGTCCTGGTTAGAGGAGAGGGAGACAACCTATGATTCCCATAGTGCATCTTGCTGTCATCTCTTCTCCAGGTAAATGATGCACACTCACACACCAGCCACATAATCTAAAAGAAAACATGATTCATCCTACCTGGCCACCTTTTTACATAGCTCTGTTGTCCATTTCTGACTCTCATGTGCCCATTGTAGGCTCTTTTGGCAGTGGACAGGAATCAGCATAGGCACTCTGACTGGTCTCCAGCTACGCAGCTCCATACGCAGCAAGCTGCAATGCACTGTGTGTTCTGACAACTTTCTCTCATGGCCAACGTTTTCAGCAATTTATACTACATTTGCTATTTGGGACTGGATCAGACGAGCTAGCCATTGCTCCCCATGTTCATCAATGTGCTTTTTGTGCCCATGACCCTGTTGCCAGTTCACTGCTTGTCCTTCCTTGGACCACTTTTGGTAGATACTCACCACTTCATACTTGGAACACCTGCTATATTGGAGATGCTCTGACCCAGTGGTCTTGCCATCACAATTTGGACCTTGTTAAAGTCGTTCATTTTTCTTCTTCCAATATATCACTTTCAAGAATGGACTGTTCACTTGCTGCCTAAGAGATCCCACCCTGTACCACTTAATAAGATAATCAATGTTATTCACTTCGCCTGTCAGAGGTTTTAATGTTGTGACTGACGGATGTGTATATATGATAGTGGCAAGTAATGCTGGATGTTTTACCTGTTCTTATTATTTTCATGAAAAATACACAATGACAATTGATTAATCTATTTCTTAAGGACCTTTAATCACAATGCAGACCTAATGCTTCACCAAAGCCTTTACCTTTTGCAGTACCTTTCAATTGTTTTTTTGTCTTTATTCATGCCTCTTACTTATCATTGCTTGGTATCTGCAATTACTAATACTATTCTGCTTAATTACACAGTAATAGTAACTATTTGTCCAGTCATCAAGTATTTTCCTTGTCTCAAATTTCTGTTATATTTCTGCATTTGAACCCTTTGCTTGTTCATTTATTTCAGGTTCTGGTTTGATTTTACTAAGCTTGTTGGGTTTCTGTGTTTATGTCCTATTGCTTCTTCTCTTATATTTTTGAATCCGTCTCTAAATGCAGCCACATTATTCCTGCCATGCTTGACTGAGTTCAGTTTGTTCACCATTCATTAGCTGGCTAACCACAAAACCACAAATGTGGATGAAGATCCATGCAAGTATGCTGAATTAACGATTAACTTCCCAAAAAGAAAGAAAAGTTTGAAAAGGGTTACTCAAAAACAAAAATATCCCATAATCAATTAAGCCTCAGCTATTACAACTAGGAAAGCTCCTCTTCTTTTCTGCTGGTATTTCATGTGATCTATTTTCAAGCTACATTTAAGCTTACTGCCTCTGCAGCAAATCATTGATCCAGGTGTTCTGATATCTCCAATAAGAGCCTGATTATTATAAGGTTATTCCATTCAACAAAAAGAGATTTCTGCAAAGCAGCCAGATGTCTCTACAATCCTTTAGCATTAACCCTCTTGAATATTTTTTAAAAGTGCTTAAGATTCAAGCCACACTGATAGAAAAAATATTCTGCTGGTACTTAGGCACTTGGATAATTAGGATCATTAAGTTAGAAATGACCCCCAGGGGAATTCAAAGCAGAGGTCACAGCAATCATTTAACAATGAATCAGGAGCCTACTACTGTTATTTGTGACCACTTCAAAAAAGCGTGGACAACGTAAATGTTGTGCACTCCATAAAATGTAAAAGCATAAAGATTTGATACTGTATGTAAATAAATGAGTAGCATTATATTGTAAACAGTTATGACCACCAGGGGGCACTAGAGAGCCCCAAACCACAGACTCAGTAACACAATGGGTGTATGAATAAAATAGAATATTTATTCACACAAGCATCTTATTCACACAATACTCTCCGGATATAAGCCACCACATCACAATAATTCAATACTATTCTTCCTCCTTCTCTCCACTGCTGAGTTTCCTCTCTGATTCTTCCATTTGTGGCAGTGGGCTTCCTTTTAGGCTGGACCCGTGAATGCTTACAGTGTCATGACACATCTTCTGGGAAGCACTTCCGAGTCATAATGAGAGTAGGGAGGTCCTCCCCAGACAGCACCCTCTATTGGAACGTAGGGACCCCGACACGGCTGGCTTTCCATCCGAGTAGTTTATATTTCCTTGTCTCATCCAGGATGCCCGTTCTCCTCCCATGTTGTATATATAAACACACAGTAAATAAAGGAATTCACTTTATATCTTTACTAAAAGTGATTTAGCTTGTATTTCTAAAACTTAGTGTCTGTAAGATAATGCTTTGTCAATCTGACACACATTTTATCAGCTTTTTTCACTTCTCACCTGCAGCATGTAGGTTTATTGGCTAGAAATCCACTTACAAGAAATATGCCCTGTGTGTTTTCCACTATTTAGAGTTTGTTGTTTAGAGTTTGTTTGTCTCTAGTGCTACACAGCTCACATGCATACAACCAAACATAAATGTAAAAGAGTTTGGAAGAAGATAGCAAAACTAAAATGTTGTGCAGATAATAAACTTATTCTGAGGCTTTCAGATTCATTTTGATTCTGTTATGCCAATGGTGGGAAAAGGCATGTCTAAGGGCAAAATTAACCAGACGAATTAAAAAAGATGATGACAGAAACAAGCGTGGGTCAAAATTGGAAGATCAAAAGTACCAAACTACAAAGTGAAAACAAGTTCCAAAAAAAGTTAAAAGACGCATGCAAAGTTCCAAATACTAACTAAGAGTCTTCAGCCCAAACATAATTACCGTATACACTCATGTATAAGTCGGGTCTTGAAACCCAAAAAATTAATCATAAAATCAGACCCCAACTTATACGCCCGTTCAAAAATGCAACACTTACATTTTTCATTTTTTTAACATCTTCTTGTCTTCTCCAATCTCACATCAGTTTCTCAGACACATCAAATTTTGTTGCAGCACCACAGTTACCAATTTCTTTCACTACTTCAATGATGTTTAATTTAAAACCAGCTTCATATTTTCTTCTGATCAAACGCTCCATCGTAGATAAGGGATGCTGTTACAACAAAGGTGTATGAGGGTATGAGATACAAAAAACACAAGTCAGTGCAAATGTTGCTTCAGAATAGTTTGCGTATTACCATGTAGTCATGTAGGTACAATACATAGACAAAAAAAATGCATTGTGCTCCGTGGTAACTCTCTTAGGTGGGCGTTAGCATATCATAATCTCTTGGACCAATAGCGTGAGTTTCCCACATTCGTCTTATACGACTGTCATTATAAAATACCAGAAATTATACAGTAAAATCAAGTCCCAACTTATCTGCAGGAGAACTTATTCGCGAGTATATATGGTAATCACATCTACAGCAATCTGTCAAGTGTGACATGCTGTGATCACGAGGCGGCACCAGAAGGTCCACAACCAACAAAAACATGGCCACATTTGTGCAGGAAATAACATGAAATGGCAACAAATATGAAAAGAATTGAACACAAAATGGCAACATTATGGTATCACCAAAATCATATAAAAAATAAAAAACCATAAATTTATGACAGATTTGTCTATGTAATTGCTGTTCGGTTAGCCAGAACAGAAACTCAAAAAGTACTCCATATTTTCCATATTTAATTGAAAAAAAAAATCAAATACCAAATGATAATCTTCTGTCAGAGTCCAAGATCCTTTTATAAAGGATTTAAATAAAGTGACCCTTTGAGTTAGTAAATAATGATTTCTTTCTTTTGTCCATGGGTGTACAATATCTTACAAACATTGTCCAAGCTCTTGGAAGAGTGGTGGTCTTCCCTGGTTTCAGGGATGGAATGGAATCTCTTTTACTACACTCAGCACTTGGAAAAGAATGTTGCACTGATTTGCAGTCTGAAATGAGAATGGAATCAGGAGACGGAAGTCGGTAATATAAATTAGGCAAAGTTAAAACTAAGGGATCAATAGTCAAGCAAATAAGCTTAGAACAGAAGTCAAAATCATAGTTTGGAGATATAACAAAAATGTTGAAAACATTTTGTGAACAAGGGCCAAAATGTAAATTGAAGAATGTAGTCAAAAGAAAGAAAAATGTTTGTAACCAGAAATAAATATAAAACTCAAAGAAAATCAAACAAGGGGTTTAAGTTGTATCCAGAAACCTGGACAACCAGGACATCTACAATGATCTGGTAAAGTCATACACCAAACAGATCTAGTTGGCCTTACCTAGCAATAGCATAGCATCCATCAACAGCAAGGTCTCAAAATGACAGAACCTATTAAAAAACAAGATTGAAACAAGAAATACACTTAAACCACAGTTTGTTTTTTTTTGTCCTCTAAAACCTCTAGGCACATCATGACAATAGCCCTACTGGGCAGAACTCCTGACTCAGACATATTATACAGCTAAACTGTCATTAGCATTCACACCCAAGCGTATGTAAAAATTAAGATTGTCTGCAAGAAAGGTGTCAGCACTCACTGTGGTGGGAGTAGTCATTATATAGGCTGTTACTGTCCACAGATCTTGCCATATGCATCTAGAATTGAACTAATAAAATTGTCATTTCACTTTTTCCCCATATTATCGCTTAGTGGCTTTTGTGATTCTCTTTAGGCTATACGAGGTGACTCTGTAATTGTCCATATTCCCAGAGACAAGCCCTAAGTTGTACACAGTAGTGCATGTGTTTAGTGCATCACAGATGGTTTTATCCGTTCAGGGGCAACTGGGCGACAGACAACTCGGCGAAAGGTCAACTCGGCAAAAGGACAACTTGGTGAAAGACAACTCGGTGAAAGGCAATTTGGCGAAAACACAACTCGCCGACTTCCTTTACCAGTTAGGTAATAGTTAGGTTCAAACAGAATTTTTAATGATATTTAAATGACAACATAGGGCACCGGAAAATCCACAGAATCACCTGCTTAATGAGAGTCCCAATACGTTGAAAGTAAAGATATTCCTTACGCTGTACTCACAGGTCACCTTTTGTATTCTAAATAACGTTATTATACAATTACAATCAATACAATTTATATAAAGGATTAGCAATTTTGGTTGCAGAAGATAATGTATGATAGAGTTTGTTCAATCTGCAGAATAAAGTTTGTTCGTCAATTGTATAAATTTATTTTCAACATTTTAAATCATGTTGTCATTTAAACATAATTAAAAAATCTCTTTGAACCTAACTATTACCTAACTGGTAAAGGATGTCGCTGAGTTGTATTTTGCCAAGTTGTATCTTTGCCGAATTGTCTTTCGCCGAGTTGTCTTTTGCCATCTTGTCTTTTCTCCAAGTTGACTGTTGCCCAGTTGCCACCGAACCGGTTTTATCAACCCACAATTTCTGTTTTTTGTAAGTCCTGATGATAACTTTCAGGATGATTACTTCTATGAGTTTTCCAACAAAGGATGTCACAGATTCAGTAAACGTATCAGTGTCATCATCAAAGCTGCATCTGAACATTTCCCAGTCAGCATTACTCGGCGTGTCCTGAAAGATTGCCTCTGAATGGTCTGTCCAAGGTGAAACCTCACACACAACTGGTGTTTCAAGCTTTAGTCTGTGTTAATTTTTAGGGATAAGAAAGATGGCAGTATAGTCAGATGTACCCAGTGCAGAAAGAGTCTGGGCTTTATAACCATCTCTGTTTGGAGTATACCAGTGATCCAGTGTCCTGTCCCCTCTGTTAATACATGTATTGTGCTGAAAAAAATTCATAATTACCCATTTGAGGCTAGCCTTTCAAATAGTGTCAGTTTCTTCTTGAGGTGGAATGTATATGACCATGACAATAACTGAAGTAAAGTTCCAGGGAAGATAACATGGTTTGCATTAAATTGTCAGGAACTCCAGATTGAATGACCTGTAGCATGATAAAACAGATACATTCCTGTTGTCGCACAAGTTATTCTTAACCATGCGACATACTCCTCCACCTTTCCATTTGGCAGACCCCTCTGTTCTGTCCATATGGTAAAGAAAGAGATATTCAGCAGGTCAGATCTAGGTCCGGTACTAATGGAGCCAGTCACGTCTCTGTGAAACAATAAATGTTGTAGTTGTGAAAATCTTGCTGGAACTTTATCGTTGCTCTGATATAGTCCAGCTTGTTCTTCAGTGATGGGACATTGACTAGAGTGACAGTGAGCAGTGGTAATTGGTGTGCTCAGGCTCTCAGCCTGTTGCACACTATAGCTTGTTTCCCTTGTTGTTTCTTTTGGGTGTCACCAATTTTCCGAAGGATCACACTCTTACCAAACAGTGTTAGCTAATAATGAAGTCAGAAAGCTGATAAGTGACCTGTAATTCTATGTTTATGAAGGTCTGATAATCATTACTCATAAAGCTCAAGTACTGACTATAAAAAAGTAAATAAAATAATGCATAATATGAAGTAAATACATAGTCTGATCAGAACCAGCAGTGCCATAATTGCTGGCTGCAGAGTTGGATGAGCACAGTACAATGCGCTGACAACCTTTAAAGTAATACTCCACCCAAAAATGATAATTATTTTATCTGTTACTGATTTTGAGATATTTGTAATAAGGGTCCAGAAAAAAAATTCATCTCATGCTTTCATATAGAATGGAGATGACCACAACTTGCAGTGATTTTATTAAGATTATATAAATGAAGGTACCAACTGAAAATTATAGAAAGTCATATGGTGTGGTACCAACTGCAAATTACAGGAAAAGTTATATAGTCTGATGCCAGTTTAACTATACTGTAATCTTGAACTTGATATGGGCAACAAACCCTGGCACAACCTGACACATGGTAAAAATGGCCTGTCAAAACCAAAACAACTTTTATGACATTCTCTACACCTCTAATTAAAACCCTTAAACTCCCTAAAACATATACAAAAGTTTCACCCTAGGGTCACGCTACTTCAATCCTTTCTTCAGGCCTGCAACAAGATTCACATTTTACACAATGAAACTGCCAAATACGATAAAAAGGGGGAAGAAAAATCAAACAACTATCAAAACTTTAAAAAAAAACTTGGTAGTAAGCTCTGTGGCCTTATGAATCCAGCATCATGTATGTGAGTCCTCCGTGTACTCTGTCCTTCCTCCCATGTCCCAAAGACACGTGTGTAAGGGTAACTGATAATTCCAAATTGGACCAAATGTGTGTTTGAGATGCTGTGTATGTGTGGGCCCATCCAGGAGGGCTTCTTGCCCTGTACCTGTTGCTGCTTAAATGAACACTTGCTCCCACAACCTTAAATGTAGATTTGAGGAAGTATTGAACTCAGTCTCTCGAAAAAATGTACAATTATAGAATTATCATTCATAGTTTTTTACGTAATTTTTATATTTGCTTATACCATAAAGCAACTGGTGTGGGCTAATATTTTTTTTTACCTTTTTATAGATTACAATACACTGACAATCTTTAAAGGAATACTTAACCCATGAATGATAATTATTTTATCTCTTACTGATTGTGAAATGTTTGTAGTGATGGCCTAGAAAAATTTTTCATCTCATGTTTTCATAAAGAACAAAGATCAAAGTTTATGATACAATGGGCTTCAAGTTGGGTGGTGGAATACTGAACAACAGGAAACAATATTAAAACATCCATTTAAAAAAATTCTTGCTACTCATGTCACATGATTCACGTCAGTTATCCAGTCTATTATGCTCAAAATGTATAAAATTCATGCACTTTTGCTACAATATTGTTAAATAAATAGCCCCAGAAAATTAGAGTAGTGAACGAACAGGAAATCCCTTCAAATGGATGGAGCTTTTGAATTGAAAATTAGTCTCTCCCTCTCATTCACTGGTCAAGAGCCAAGTCTCAAACACACTTGAATGCACTTCTTGTTTGTTCGCCACTTTAGAGGCTCAGAAAGACAACATGATAAAGCCAGGTGACTCAGGGATGACAAGAGTGTATTATTGGAAAGATCATTGGTGACGACATAAGAAGGACACCATATAAATGGATCTCACATCCATAGCAAGTTGGGTCCACCATAAAGCTGTGTGATATGGCAGTTTTAGGCTTTGTAGTTGGGTATATTCTATGCTCAAAAATATTTTCAGGACAGGATATACAAAGAGACAGCTCACTGAGTGAAAATTCTGGAGATGAGCAGAAAGCTAACTAGGATGAAAGGAAGATGTTCAACAGTGGAAAAGAGGAAAAGATTGGGCTTGCATCGATTTCTTTATTAAAAATGTCAAATGAACAGCCACCTTTAGGGACAGTATAGGTCGAGAGTATAAATAGGCCTATGCATGGAAGAGATTGTATTATTTTATATTATATATTGTGCTTCCTGACCCCATAAATTATTTCTGCTGCATAATTTGTACCATGTAAATGGTGAGGAAACAAACAGAAGCCAGGCCCTTTTGTATACAGTGCAATGGATACATTTTCTCCAGGTCCTGGGTGGTGCAGGGGTGTTTATACTGTAAGCACCTCAAGATACCTTAAAAACTAATAATTCTTTAAATACAGCATTGCTAATTTCTTCTTTAGAGGAAATTGTATATTTTTTTATTTAGAAATAACCAAAAAAAATCGCTTATAGTGAAACCACAGAGCCAAAATCTTCACTCTGCCACATTTGCTCTATTAATCAAAACTGTTGTATTGCTACGTTTCAATGGCATTTCTTGCAGCTGCAGTAGATACTCAAGTGTTCTTTTGAACCATGCAGATAAATAAGTTGTTAATTCTTTATTGGAAAAAACTCTGCTACATTGTGACTGAGGTCAAGATATAGGTGAGTGAGTTTATCACATCCACACTGCCTTGGGCACTTCATGTATCAATGTCCCCAACATTCATTTTGAGTTAAGCTATTTGAAGTTACTCCATCGAGGGTTGATTTTGACCTTGCACCCAGTGATCCTGGGATGTAGTCCAAGCTTCATGCCATCTAAATGGGTTAAGTGGTCCTTGAGAAGCTATTGGAAGCAAAGTGGCATAGTGGGTTTATTAGTCCTTCACAGTGGATATCATAGATTCTGTCGCAGTTCTCCAGCGTATTAGCTTCTGGAGGGAAATTCTGTATTCAAGAAAGGAGTATGCTTTCCTCTAACCATTAAATTCTTGTTGGTTGATTGAATGTATGTCTGCAAGTGTGCTGTATGATGTCCTGACCAAAGGAGAGTTATGTGATGTGTCTGATTCTGCTGGGAAGGCTTTGCTCCATACCAGACCTGTCAAACTGGATGGAAAGGCTCCAGAAATCAAGAACACAGAGGAAGGACTGCCATTATCAGACTCCTAGCTTTTTTACTAGATGTGGATGTTCAGGCTCTAAGAATATGTCATGAATGATATATCTCTTATTTGTAACGGCCTTAATTTTTTGTCTCTTTGTATGCAACTTTATCGTCAAGCTGTATTAGCTATAACAAACATAAAGTGGCATGAAGTTAAATCACACAAGACCTAGTTTGAATTCATATCATTCCTTTCTCATTCAAAAATCCTTAATTTGGTTCCTGTTACGAGTATTTTATCCAAAATCTTAAAGAGGCTTATATTCTTCTCATGCCCCAGTAATCCTGAATTGTATTAGGAGGGTTTAGGAAGGCTATATTCTTGTCACTCAAAACACTCTGTGGTGAATATGTTTATTTATTGATTTTGTCAGAGCTGTGGCAGAGTACTAGTCAATCACTGAGTAGGCTCACACACAGTCAAGTAAGAGTCTCCTACCAACCTACCCTGGACATTTGTGGGACATAGGAGAAATCCAGAACATCCTAAGAAAATCACATGAATGGGTAAGGTTTAAACCTGAGTGTGTTAAACGCTTAGGCAGTTATGCTAATCACTTTACAACTGTGCTACCCATGAAAATTGCAACTAACCCCTAAATTTGAGATGCTACTCACTGTATTATACCTTAATTTCCAATACTACCCCATTTCTCTACTATAGTGACATTGCTATTAAACTTTCAGTCTTAAGATCATATTAGCCATACAAGAAACCCCCCCTTCTTAGAATGTGATACATATTAAGGGGGAAGGTGGGTACATTCACAGATAATTTGTACCAAGTCTCATCCAAAAAAGACAATCATCTTCAGTTAAAATACACCTGAATCCCTATTTGGAGGGGATTAGTTTTACACCAAGAGATGAACTAAAGTAATTATTACCTAAGGACCTCTTTGGTTTTAGTTAAATCCAAATTACTTATGTCAGTAACTTTTTACGCAGTGCGTGTTCACGTCTCAGTAAAGATTATGGAGCCCTTTACCTTCACAAAAAGTCTGTAAAAAATAACCCCAGATTAAACTAGTCCCATGTGAATCAAAATGTCAGCAAAACTGTCGCTTGAGTGATTTGGACAAGACTAAAGTTACAGAGGTCCTCTGGTAATAAATACTTACCCAGTGCCAAGTGGAAAAAAACAACTAACTGGCACACCTTGTTGAGAATGCAGAGTAACAGTGGGGTGTAGTATCCCCCTGGATGTCCAAAAGTTTACCAATATGCACACTTTATATCGAAAATGGAGGCGGTTGGGAGGGTGTCCCCTCTTGAAGGTGAAAACAGACATATTAGTATTACAAATAAGGGAGGGTCTCTAACAGGGCCTGACCTTACGCTACACATACATCAACTACTGGTACTCATGAGGCAAGAATCGGGAACTGCCAAAGTCCTGGTGCATACCAGCTCACCAGACCTCCTGGTGTAAAACTAATCCTGTCCGAATAGGGCTATACTCATCCCCTAAGATCACTCCAGGATTAAATGCAACGTGTCGGAGATGCAGTCAGGTGCCAGCTAAGCTTGTCTTCAGGTTTTAGTTTTGTCCCAGTATCAGATGTTTCTGAAGACTTTGATTTCATTGACAGATGCCTTCAATATCTTAATATACCTTTACTCACCTATTAACCTCTTTAAATTGATACTCAGTAGTTTAAGAATGTTCTGTAGTATATGAAATGAGAAAAACATAAAATTTACAGTTCTAGAAAATATGACAGCCGCATCTCTTCTGTTTAACCCTGCAAAGCAGTCTTGTCTTTTAGCTTCTTTGGCTCACTTTTCCTTATTTTTTATTTGCTGGTTAGTCATAAATGCAATATCTAAAAAGAAAAAAAGATAATATCTTATAAGTGACACACATGTGATGCAGCGTGATTTTTAAAATAAGAAACACAATGTAGACATATAAATTTCACTTAAAGTGCTAGCCACTGTGCTCTAAGACCGATTAAAATGTAAGTAATCAATGCAGACCTCAGCGTGTTCACCGTTTACATTTGCAGTGCACCATCTATTGGACTGTATTTTGTAATGCTTATGGTAACAAAATGCGCTGTGTTTTTCATTCAAACAGATGGTGCATCATAAACATTTGTAGTAATAAAATGCATTGAATTTTCATTCTAAGATTGGGTACTGCAAACTTTAGCACTGCTTTAACTGAAGGATGGACACACAGATACACAGACACACACACTGACTCTTGTCCTTTTACTAAGGTGGATGTGTAGCATTTTGGAGAAAAGGTTAGCCCTAATGCCTCACAGACCTAGAGTCCTGGTTTGAAATCAGAGCCAGAGACCTATCTGTGTGGACTAGGTATGTTCTCTCTATGCCTTAGTATGTTATTCTGTGGGTACTCTGGTTTCCCTGCAATATCCCAACAGGTACATAATAACTGGATGGCTCTCTACTGGTCCTGTATAGGTGGCAGTTTATATGTCAGTGTGACCTGCAGTAGACTGGAAACCCACTCGCAGCTGGTCTCTGTCGTGTGCCCAATGCCCCTGGAATAAGCCATTTTGATGCAAGAATGAATTTGTGTGGGGTCCCTATGTTCAGTCTTAGAGGGCTGCAGGAGCTGCAGGTTTTCATTCTGAGTCCACTACTTAATTAAGAAGCCAGCCATTGCTTCTAAAGCAGTTATTAGTGAAGTATTGTTAATGGGTCACATTTGGATGGTTTTCACACTGTTTTAGTCACACAACACCCTAAACTAGCTTAATCTAAAGACATTTTAAATATTCAAAATTATATTGTACTTTATAAATATATAAAATAACTATAAAGATAGTTCTATATGATGTGATAGCCCATTAAGCATGTTTTCAAAAGGGCGTTCTAATGACATCTAGCGGACAAAAAGAGGATCACTAAAGAAATGGCTCTGGCACTAAAGAGACATTTTATTAAGCTTAAACATCCTCGCGGTGCGGCTTGAGACGGTACTATAAATTGTTTTTTCATTGGATCGACGATTCGAATGGATCTTGATACTTGACAGTCTAATAGGTGAATAGATCAAAGTGTATTTCTGAAGGACGTAGTGCCACAAGAGTCAACTTTCCTTCTCCGCGTGGATGTCGTGGGGATGCCGCCTAAAAACATTTGTTTTGTCCAAGATCTTTATTTGAAGAGTTCAGGCGCTCATGCAACTAAAACGCGCCAGGCACGTACAGACAGAACGACGCCAGCATAAATAGCATTACTTTCCTTTTTAAATTTCTATCCTTTTTTGAATTGATCAATGGGTTGGAAGTTCATTATATATATCGATTTACAGCTTCAGATAAACGGATTGCTTTGCTCGGATGTCTAGACCATTACTTAAATGTCTATATAGCGGAGCGTGCTAGTACTTAAATGAGATAGACTTCTGTCAGCGGATGGCAGATTTGTAGACTTAGGTAATACGTCTTGATTGCCTGCTAGGTTTGCTTGTTATTTTTTAAACAGATAAGTTCGTGAGTTTTCCAGTAGGGGGTGACCTAGGATTGAATTGCAGTTAAATTTCCCAGCAGCGCTTAATTTTTCTGCTGCTTGCAATTGATCGGGAACACCGACGGTAACGTGCTGATTACTCCTTGGAAGTAACGCTCTTCTTTACTTTCACAAAACTGATTTGTGGAAAATGCCGTAATTTTCAATGTTTAAAGTAACGAAAGTTGGTACTAGAGGACAAAAAAGGCGCCGGTAATGCGGGATTCCTGGTGAAATGCAAACCATCCTGCAAGAACTCTTCGGGGTTAATATTGTATTCTAGACAACTTTCGTATTTTATGAGATGTTTACAATTGCATTGCATTGATCTAGTTTGAACTTGTCATAAAAATCACGTGGCAAAGGAATCAAAAGTAACTAAGAACAATCCAAATCATAAAAAAACATACATACAATCACTTAATAATAACTGAAATCCACTATACGTTTTATACGTCAGTCATACGAAAAATGGCACCTTTTACTGGCAAACTCTTTTGGAAGGGATTATCGTAAGAAAGTGACACGCAAAGTATTCCATTGTTTGCACATTCCTTTACAGGTATACCTGCTGCCACCATTGCACACTCTCCTATATGCACATTTAACCCCGATCAGACAGTCAACCCCATAATCGGACGCATGGATGTGTCTAATGATTATACGTGCTGTGATCTAAAACACATACACCGGCCATGGTAAGATACATGCCATTGTGTGGTTTTGCGCTCCTCAATCATACGGGTACAAATCCTCGCAATTCTGTAATCGCACATTCTCGCACACACAGCTCTTGACTGCTGCCCCGCCTGCACTTCCTTGCTTCTATTCTCGGATCATATCTGCTTCCGAGACTGGTTATCTGCTTCAGGAGATCTGTCTCCACTGAATTGCTCAGCTCTCTGTTCTCACCCAAAAAGGTTTTTAAAATGAAGGAGAAAAAAAAAACGCCCGTCGCCTAGCTAACGCGACGTCTGCAGGCAGTAATTCAGACAATAGCTCACCTCACCCGAGCTCGTCCGACCTGGACCTGTGCCCTTAAACAAAGTAAATGGTCCTGCCGACGCACACATAGAGCGCCCCGTGTATCCGCCGAAAAGCATGTTAGTTCACCAGGGACTCAACTTTGTTTTCAGCCGCAAAATGCCATGCAGTACTAATGTGTTGCTTGAGTTCGGTCATCTTGACACCCCGGTTACCCCTCGGCAGGTGGGGGGAATCTCACGTCGGAGACTCCTCGAAGACAGTTTCTTCAAAGGAGAAGGACAACTTTGGAAACTACCCTAAATATGACGGAATTCTGTGACCATCGTCTAGAGTCTTATTGTCAAAAGTTAATGGTATACTTTATATCCATCCACCCAGCCATTTCCTAACCCGTTTATCCAATTGGTTGGCGCCTATCCCGTTAGTAACACGGGCAAGGTAGAGGCCAACGTGCGCAGTACATAGTTGAAACATATGAAAACCGAAATACCGAAAGTGCTCCATCTGTTTCTTGTTCAATCCATATTCTGAGGGGCGATTTTATCTAGCGGTTTTATTTTAAACACACAAAGCTATCTTAACTGGCACGAGCCATATTTGTTGTTGCTTTCTTTATTTTTTCCTTTGAAAAATAAAATTTTGAAATCCGTATATTGTTTTGTTTTGAATACCTAAATATTTAGAGAATACGAGTTTTGATACCACAGCCCTTAAATATGAAAAACGGTAATACCAATGAAATGAATTCGCTTTCTTTTCAAGGTAAGACCAGAATATATTTCTATTATTCAAAGTTTAAACAGTCCATAAAAATATTTCAATGACAAAAATATTTTCTCCAGCTGGACTTGCAGATTTCTGAGATTGTTGAATCCATCTCCTAGTTCCTGTTGCATGAAGGGATGGCCTGGGGTCGCACATACATCATATATCACATGAGGTGGGAAGAACGAGACAGGCGCCCACTTCCTTCGACCCAGAAAAGTAAAAAGCGGGTTGAGAACATCAGTGAACGGATAAGTTGCCCGAGTTCTAATTTTCTAAATGGTGGGCTGATAACGTACAGTCTATATGGAGGAAAAACAGCTTTTATGGACGTAAAACATATTTTGTCGTAATTTGTTAATTTAATGCATTAGTATTTTAGTTTGCCGTTGCTTGCCAATGTAATGCGATTTTAGATTTAACTTCACCTTTCAGAGGTTAGCAGGCACAGGCAGGTATGTAGACAGCCACTCCAACTGTTCATCCGATCGCGCATAAAACAGATGGACTTGGCCTTTTTACCCCGGCACAATTAGCGCTTGTTATTTACTATCTATGAGTCAGTCGTGGGAGTCTATTGATCTGTCATTGACTGATTGTTTCAGACACACGCATTTTTTCTCTCTGAGAGTGCGAGTTGGGGCAGCGCGAATTGTTAATTGGAGATAACAGAGTGTAACAATAGTCGCTTAATACAACGAAAGTTGTGTGATTAGTGCGAAGAATGAGGCTCTCTAATTAGGAGCTGCCGCTCTCGGGATCTCCCTGTGCCTTTGTCCCCGGGTGTGGGGAGGCAGTGTGGCCGGCAAACAGGCGACAGGCGCCGGTCTCTGGACAAAGGACTGTCTGCTGCGCGGCTAGAGGCGAGAGCCCCTCCTCCCAACCCTTAACCCTCTCTCTGCCTTGGCGTGGCGTGGATGGACGATCCGCGAGTGCCTGGGATCCTCTTTCATTCCCTTTCACAGCTCGTTAATGCTTTATTTCTTATGTTTGCACATTTACAGTTGCGTTTACTTGTGTAGCGTGCCTTTTCCAGTGTAGGATAGATAGATAGATAGATAGATAGATAGATAGATAGATAGATAGATAGATAGATAGATAGATAGATAGA
>JANRMT010062814.1:88190638-88260747 GCA_026402145.1 Polypterus bichir lapradei | reverse complement strand
AGATAGATAGATAGATAGATAGATAGATAGATAGATAGATAGATAGAGTGTGTGCGTGTGCGGATTAATATATCTTCTTTTTCCCGATTCAGATTTAATCTCGTTGATAAATTGTCTCCTGATCACATTATTATTATTTTTTTTTTTACAAAACTATCATTTTAAATAATTATAATTATTAAAATAGCAGCTACATTTATGCTAATAATACATTTTAAAAAGATGCATTTTTGAGTGGAATTAGAAGCAAAACTAACCCGCTTATTATGGCAGCCCTTTTGTGGCTTCTTTATAGAGAACATAACTGCTCAATCCAGTCTGGGGGCAGAGCCTATCCTTGCAGCACTAGACGCAAGGCAGGGAAACGGTCCTGGCGATATATAGTCAGACCGATTGAACAGCACAATGAAGCCTTTTGAAACCCCCGCATATGTTAGAAAACACAGGGACGGTTCCAGTCTCTTTATTCCAAAAGGGGTGTTAAGTCCTAAAGTTCCTAATTCAATTTTTGGTTTCTAATTCCTAGTGATGGAACTCTGCTTAGACATTCAACACAATATTGAACTAATGCTTGCCACCTCACACCACTCCAGGGCCACTCAGTAGAGTGCTGGTGGCGTCGATCAGCTGGAGATACACAACTCGGGGTCCAACGTCACCGTTCAGCAGTAATGGCATGGCGACTTTGATCATAGCTAAATTGTAAGTAAACAGAGATTAAACACTTCATTCACAATACTTGAACAAGATAAATCTTGTGTACTTTGACTCCAATAGCACATGCATTAAAATGTATTTATGTGGATGATAATAATAATAATAATAATAATACTATTATCTACAAAGGCTCAAATTAAACATCTCTTCTAAACATTAAAAATAAAAAATCACACCAGGATGAATGCACAACTCAACTAAAATCGTAGAACTTTTCCTAGTTTCAACAAACCTGAATCTAAGTATTGTTCTTGCCTACCTTCGTCCTCTCGTTAAATCACTTGGATGATTTTTGTATGTTGGAGTGTCTTTGTCTTTATATTATAGGATTTACATTACTACAGGTGTACGTTACTTTGAAATAAAAGCCCCTGCGCGAAACCAATATTGATATATTGCATTCCTACAAGTACTTGAAGGCAGGAGGTCTTGGTGCTGGTAAGGTCATCATGAATTTTTCACGGCTTTCGAATTTGATCTTTGACTGGAGCTGCACATGAACAGTTAAAAAAAATCCAAGCCAAAATGCTCAGAGGAACTGCACAGTTGTAATAGTTTTAAAGAAAAGGGCGGCTGGACTTCCGTAATAAACACGTCCAGTCTATAAATAGATGCAAATTAGTATTCACTTGCTATATATATATATCCCACGAATACAATACTAGCACAGTGCAAGGAGGAAACCGCGATTAAAACATTAATCGCTGATACGCTAAAAATAGCGTTTGGGTCTCATGGATGGAGAGCACAAAAAGTGATGTGTTTGACGTGAGTTCCAAAAAAGCAGGGCTGTTCCAAAAATATTTTTCACTTGAATGCGATGCAGGAAGCTTTGATAATTTAAAACAGTGTTTAGAATGAAAGGTGGATAATGCAGAGCTGAAACTAACGTGTGTCTTTAACTCTCCGTGCTGTTGTTAAAAGAAATTTTCTGAAATGTATTGCAAAGAAGATTTGCTATTATATCTTACTGATGGATGTGTATATATATATATATATATATATATATAATGTGAGGCCTTATGAAATGAGTAATTGTTTTCACAATTCAGTTACCATTACCTGGATATGAATATATATATATATATATATTGACTCAAAGATGTTTTAAATCATTTCATAATTGCAAAGAGCACTCTAAATAAATAATTTTAGAGATTTATTTAGCATTTGGCATGTTAGTTTATAACAATTTTACAACAATTAAAACACCATTACCATAAATTGTATTTCGTCACTTTTAGCGCCGTTGACAGGGGAGTAAATGTGTTTTTGTTTTTCTTGATTGATGGACTGCTTGATGAAATGAGTGAAGTCATATACACTGCAGACATGTAGTCGCTGGTTAAGGTAAACCACGGCACTTCTAGAAGCGTGGGCCGCTGTGTTAACGAGAAGCTCCTGAAGATGGCGCAACAAAAGCTGTAAACAGGCACAGCCGCTAGTTATTGAAATACGAACCATTGATTAATATCATCCTTGAAGTTGGTTTACTATGGGTAGATAAAGCTTGAAGGCTTTACGTTTAAGTTCCTCGGTTGTGCTTTAAATCAGGGTCTAATTTGGCCCGTGGTTGCCACTACGAGGATGCATTCGGTCCTTGGAGTTCGGTGGTCTGGGATGCGAATCTATCAAACACAACACACGTAAATTAAATTAAAGACATCCACGAAGTGTAAGAGATGCGCTAAAGATTCTTAAAATATAGGCCATTTTTGGTGGTGTTTCAAACTGTAACTCAGACCTTCAATACGAATACTCAACGAAACTTTGCGAACAACTTTAAAAATCAGAATATTTGACATCTTGACTGTTTTAACGGTGGTTTGAATTTGATTTCAAAAATCTTTTTCATTTTTTAAATGCCATATTTGTCACAGTCAAAAATGCATGTCAAGAGGGCACTAAACAATCATACCAAAAATTAAATGTTAATGTACTTTAGGGTTAGGTTGTTAATTATTTGCAATCGATTAAGTACAAATATCAAAACCATTATGATATCCAATTAAAAAACAAACAAACAAACAATTATTTTATTGGGGATAAAGTAACATCCCAATTACGCATTTAGCAGATCACGCTTTATTTCGTTCTAAAAACGTTGGTGTTAATAAAATGTAGATATTTAAATTCATTTAACTTGATGCAAAAAAGTGAGTAGAATTTTGTTCAATGTGAATGTCAATCTTTTAGCTGTATTCTACAAATATTAACGAAAGTCAAAATATTGAAGTCTATTAGTATCCGTAATAAACAGTTTAATTTTCTGACATTGTGATATATATTGCCGATATGAAAAACAGATCAGTAATAGAGTGACAACAAAACAACACAATACTATAGCATCTTGTTTTTTTATTGAAAGTGTGAGAAAATAAAAAAAAGAAGTAGAACAGGAAGAATTTACCCGAATAAACTGCATAACTGAGACACGTTTTCGATGTAAATTCTCTATAGCACCCCATAGACTTGGAGTGAAAAACCCTGAGGTTTCCTACTATTTGTACGTTTTCTGCCTCGTCATACATGATTTTGCAAGCAGTGTCCTGCGTTACTAAGTCTATTTCATGATGGCACGGGTGACTCCATGAAGTGTTGCGGGCAAAAATACAATAATAAAAACAAAAGATATTATAGAAACCCTTTCTTTTTTTTCAAACCACAAAGCGCTATGATTTAATTTACAATATATGCTCATGTAAAATGAAAATAATAAATGCAATGAGTTAAACTCTAAATATTATGTACAAGTCAATGTACAACTTTAAATAAATTAAAACCAGTTTGCATATTCTGCCGTTCTTCGACTTATTTACAGAATTACGCATTAATTACATAAATATTTGAGGTTGGATGCACAGTCCTCCAATGTGACTACGACCAATTCGTTTTGATTGTTGTAAAGGTTTCTTATTTCTCCCTCTTTCGCAGCGTCATTCGCTTCGTTTTAGAACCCATCCTGCGAGTCTTCCTTGTCCTTCTAACAGCATTACGTGGACTCGGTAGATGAGCGTATCATGTCAGACTCAGTCGGAAAAGTCCGTTTTCATAAGCAATACTCATATTAATAACTAGACCACTGTCTGCATGTACTCATCTGGGCACCTGAGCCGAGAATGGAGCTGTTTTAACAAATTACACTATTATAGTTTTCTGCATTATTCTTTATTATTTTAAGTTTAATTCATGACATTCCCACAATGTCTTATTCAGTGTCATCAGTGGTTTTTGTCCTTTAGGTTAAAATGCCTTATTTTAAAAAATAAATCCTTGAATCTTCATTCGACACATGTCCATTTTACATATTATTCCAATAATATACTATCTGTAAAACAGTGTTGTAGTTCAGGTATTTGTAGCAATCCCTGAAAACATTTTAACTCCTTTTTGCTCCTCATTCTTCCATCCATCCAGACATCCATGCTGCAATAGTTACGCTTGTGTGCTGTACAAATGAATTCCTAGTGACCCCTAAATCTGTCAAGGCAAGTTGAGAGGTTCTTTCACAGGTCACTTGGGGGAATCCCTGGCTGGAGATGTTTCCCGGTGGCCCTCCAGCCCGCTGACAAGCCTCTGTATATTCTGTAGTTCATTGATAGACTCTTTCACTGAGGTTTTAGGAGAAGTGGTCCTATGGCTGCCTCCAGATTTATGACTTTGATGTTCTGGCATGGGACTGGTTTCCCTGCTTCCAGATTTTGAACTCTCGGAGCCCAGGCTCATGGAGTTTGGCAAGCCAGTAGTGAGGAGGTTCGTGCTTTGAGGAATAGAGACTGGAATCTGGTAGGGGTTAAACCGTAGCCTGGGTCGAGAGCTAGTGAGGAAAGGATTTCTGGAGAGAGAACTGCCAGCACTACTGGTGGGAAGAGCAGATGCAGCCGCAGCCGCTGCTGCCATGTACGTATAGGGATATGGGAACAGGCCTCCGAAAGTAGGCATTGGGATACCCTGTAGAGTGGGAAAAAAGAGAAAATTAGGCCAGGCCAGACATGTGTTGTAATTTTGACAGTAATCAAACATTCAAGACATTACATTAGTATTCTACGGATAGGATCACCTATTGAGAGAGTGAGAAACAGTCTTTTCAAATACATAATACATAAAAAAAAAAGAAAAACCAAATGTAATTTATCAACTCCTGACCTTTGCATTGTAAAATCCAGTGTACCAGGAAAGCGGCATTATGCTTACATAGCCAAGGTCTAAAAGGGAGTTTGTACTCTGTAAATCCTGGCTTAATCAGCTTTATTAAATGTTAACTATAGACTTACTGAGTTTATACATAAAACAGAAAAGTATAATTAGTAAACTCCCATCAGCTTCATGGAATAGACAGGAGTTATCCGATGTCAATAATACACACATTTGTATAATGCAACAGTAAATCCTGGACCTAACAAATTTCAAAACATGGTAAATTTCAGTTAAGTAATAAACATTTTATTTTTACTATATGGATTATCAAGAAGGACATCAGAGTTAGTAGTTTTCTAAAAGCAGATATGGATTCATTCCTTTAATTTATTCATTCACTTTTGCATCGAGTATTAAACAATCAAAACTGACCCTCTGCTCTGAAAATCACTACAAAACGTCACACACAAATTCATTATCAATTTGCTAGCTTTTCAAAAACACACACATTCATCTTGGATAATACAGCTTAGTTTTTAAAATAAACTCAATATGTTAGATTTAAATATGTTCTTTAAGTTGTTGTAATGATGGACTGTACTAATGATATAATGTGTCTTTATAATGCTTATAACCTAATAAATAGATTTAAACTAATGATGAACAATACGTGTAAATGTGAAAAAATATATATAATTATGAATAATTTAGTTGAAAGAATCTCTCTGCACTGATGATATACTGTATATATGTTTTCAATAAAATATCGTTTTCATATAAAGGCTTGATAGCAAAAAAACAAAAAAGAGAAAGAAAAACTGCAACATTAAATGAAAGGAGAAAAAAAAAAACCCTAACACAACATTAATGAAGATACAGTAAGGCTGCTCCTTACCTGAGATGCCAGCATGTGCTGTGACAGGTGAAAAGGGAAGGGAGTTGGTGTGCCACCTGCCCCCTGAGGTGTGGACAAGGCACCATTTTCCAGACTACTTGCTCCCGATACTGATGCCAGTAAATGGCCCATGCCCATTGCAGAGAATGCCCCTGGGCCCATGGCAAACTGTCCTGGGTGAATAAACAAAGGTTGTCCAGCATTTAAAGGGTTAAAAAACTGCTGCCCATGCAGCCCAGAAAGGGTCAGGCTCTGCAAATGCCCAGTAGTAAAATGTGAGGGGCTTTCAGTCTGGACCATTAAAGGGGTGAAGCCCTCTTTGCTGCTGCTTAAGCTCCCAGACTCCATGTCTTTCTTGGTCGACTCTGTTTCTTTCCGGTGTCGACTCTCCAGTTTGTCCTTTTCTAGATTTCTGATGCCAAAAATTGAGTCATTTTCTTTTCTTGAATCAGAGCTTTCATCCTTTTTCTCAGGGCTAGGTCTTTCTTTAATGCGGTCAACAGACCTTGGACTGACTGGGGACAATGGTTCAGGACCAGGGCTGATCAAACTGGCTGAACGTTCATCCTGTCTGTCAAGTTCTTGATCGCTGTCAGTGCAGAGCTTTTCATCTAAACAGAAAGAGTGAAATAAAAAAGTAAAGCTAAAGAGCAACAGCATATTAAAAATATAACTGAATTGTTTAATTGATTACGTAAACTCCATACATATATTTACAATTTGTATAAACATGAAACAATAGATCATTATTCTCAAACATGCTGTAACTCTAATTTTGAACACAGTCGGATAAATAATAATGCATCACAAACGGGTGCAGGACATGTCATTTGAAATCCACAAGTTTGACATTAACCAAGCTGTGGTACTTTGGTCTGGTTTGGGGACCACAATCATTTTGTTAACATGCATATCTGCAGCGTCTTGCCAAATCACAGTGAGGAACACTACTTAATATTGTATATAAATTATTTTATCTTAAATTAAAACGACTGAAGCGATGGCACTGGTTTAAAAAGAGACGACGGCGTTTCCCAGTTTTTACACAGCGACTGTCATGAAGTGTTACGGACTCGAAAGAAATAATTCTGTTCGTGTTCAATGGTGAGATTGTGGTGCGTTTGTAACAAGATTAAAATCTGTCCTGGATTTTGCATTTTTTAAGTGCAATGCATCCTTCTCTCTTGTTTTGCTTCATGACGTTCATACAGCTAGATATGAGATAAAATACAAGAATCCAAGCATCCGCACTCAGTGACCGGTGGTGGGTTGGTCGCAACATCCTTAAAGAGTCCTTTCCGCCATACCTCTACTACTTCTGTTGAATCGCAGGGGGCTGGCGATGGGTCCGAGCGGCGAATGGATGGGATCTCTGCCGGCAGGGGGCTCTGTGGAGGAGGCGTCAGAGTCGCCCCCGTCTCTGTCCGCCTTGCACTGGTCTTCGTACATGCGCAACGAGGGCAGGGCCAGCTGCTTCCTGTGAGGGGCAGAATCACCAAACCTTGCAGTCAAAAAAAAAGCATTAAAAAAGTGATCATTGGCGCATTTTGATACGTGTGCTCCAAATGTCTCCTGTTCGGGCCACTTGGAGCCAGGCGTATCAACGTGTCTTTAACAAAGAAATGTTGATCCAGCCGTAAAGCGTGATAGTCATTAAAAAACACAACTACCTCATTTTACTAATATCTTGAATTTTGATCTTACCTTTTTTCTCGCCTTCCATTGCCAGTGTCTCTAAATCCTTTTGCGAACGGATTATTATCAATTTTTAGCTGTGTTATCTGGAAAAAAGGAAACAAATAGCCTACGTATTAACATTCATTCATTCACAACTGCCAAGTATAAAATTCCGAATGCTCCTATTTACTGGAAATATCCCATTTTCAACGCCCATTGCTATCTTCAGCCCAGTTTCCTTAAGGGTTCATTGGCGCCAGCGTGCACGTGTGCCAGGCGCTATACAGTGCAGCTATACCGCCATACCACTTTTTCTCTTGGGCCGTTTGTGATTTCCTTTTAGACTAGATGCACCCTGTTTAACACACCGCATACTTTATTAAAAATGATGCTGAGGTTTCGTATGAATTATTAATCAAGTTTTAATGATAGGAAGTTATTTTCACGACCCCCATGAGGAAAGATGGCGACTTCACAGATCTCTGTTGGTTAAAACGCTCTCCTTATCAGAAGAAGCAGCAGAGACTGGCGACGCAACCTTATTTATAATTCATTGACTTTTAAAATATTTCTCATTGGAAGATTTAAAAGACATTTTTCTGAGGTAGATTATTGGATGAAATCCTTATAACGCTGACATAAATGTACTTGAAGTAGAACTCTCGGCACTGATTGCGAGGTAACATCTTAAAAATGTAGGGTTGACTCAACAGAAGAAAATAAGAAGTCATTTTTTGTGAAAGAAGCTTTTGCACACTGCCTGGTTCGTGGCTTTAGGCGGATTCAAGATGTGCTTGACCCGGGGCATTAGTGCATCTGCACCGTCTCATTCCGGTCCACTAAACGGCAGCGCAGCAACAGGCCCGCCATGATCCGCATCCACGCCCGCCAAGGCCTTATGAGGTCCTGGGAGTGTGGGTATTAAAATTTTAACACTCACTTCAAACCATTAACACTTTACCATCTCTACTGTCTTCATAGATTTTAAAGCTGTTCATCCATTTTCTGAACGCGATCGAAAATATGTTAAAAGTGCTGTGCATGATGCACATTTTAAGCAGTTCCCAGCTAACGGGCCACATGTTCAATCTAAGGAAGTCATTAATTGTGATTATGATGGAATTTCATAATTTTAACATGAAACTTTCATCTTGCTTCTTCTCTTTGCCCTATGCTGCTACATTTTCTTACTATTGTCCTCAAATTGCTCTCCTATTTTATTTAACTTTATTACACCGACTTAGATCTTCATTATAATGAAAACCTTCTCTTTGTATGGATGCTTATATTTTTGTTCTTAGTTAACCGTATATGCATCGCTCGATACAAGAAAAACATGTAAATTGGAATACTCTTGAAATCCCTTCACATCCTCCCCTCAAACTGCTTTAGGGTCCATAATTGCAGTTTTCCTCTCAAGTGCATCTGTAGCAGCCACGCCTGCTGAGAAATGAAGTGCCGAGCCTGAGGCATAAACTGCAGGTTGTCCAGATTAAGAAATGGGACAGGAGAGGAGACTCGGCCCGCAGATACCCGGCGAAAAGCTACACGTCACAGGTGAGACAAACGACCATCATCTCCTTATCACAAGTGGACCGTTTACAAAAAATAGCACATAAAATATGGATGTTTAAAAAAAAAAAAAAAAAAAAAAAAAAAACACTCACTTTGTCGTTTTGATAGGCAGTGACTGCGATGAAGTCCGTCTCGGGAAACACGTAAGTCCTGAAGGTGCTGTACGGGAGTTTCAGGATGTCGTTGGCCCGCACGATATGAAATCTGGGCTGGTACTTGTGCATAGAATTAAGTATAGTCTATGAAAATTAAAAAAAAAAGAAAAAAAAAAGAAAAAGAATATTCCTGTTATCGTCTAGTCACAGTCTCGACAGCATTTATTAATAAAGGAATAAGAACTCCACGTATTGTGAACGATTTTATTTTCACAATAAATCCTATTTTGCGTTTCGAAGAATTAAAAAATTAAGATGCTTAAATGTGTAATAGTTTATTCACTGTAAACTCCCATTTCAATTATTGCAGTTTCACAGACTCATTCAACATATACTTATAATCAGTTATACAGAAATATTATTAATACGTTACAGGCAGAGGGTGGTTTCTGCATCTCTTAAAAATAAACAGACAAGAAATAACTAAATGTAGAATAAATGTAGAATAACTTGACTGCCAAAATGACGACTTAGATTTACAGTTCACAAAACCAACAATAAAGAGTAGGTTTAAGTTGAGCGATAGTGACTATTGTTCTCCTAATACTTGTCAGCGTTTTCTCCCAGAAATAAACATTTAGATTGACTGAAAGAAAACTAAAGACGATTTATATCAGAATTCCATTCGATTTCGTTTCTTATAAATGCAGCCGTTTAATCATCTTGACAGATATTTGAGGGCAGATTTGTAATTTCGATTCTGTTTGACATTCAAATAAATTCTTGAACAGGGTGTATTGAATGCAATAATTAAAAAGAACACATTCTATAGTCCATCGCATTATTATTATTAATAATAATAATAATTTAACCACACATCTCATATTTTTAAGGAGAACTTAAAAATTATGCATAGCGCAATACTTTTAACTTTTTTACTGTATTTGGTAATAAGGCTGTTGGTTTACAAATAAATTAATAACAGCCATTCCAATGAAACAAATCCAAAGCACGGGTGGTAACCACCTTAGATCAACACCCAACAGAAGGTTTGTGCTCAGATTCTCGCTTTTGCCTTTCTTAAATGTGCAGGATTTTGTGATGAATGCGTTTGCCTTCTATTAGCTTTTACACTACAGCAGATTTAACCCCCCCACCCCCCACCCCCCAAGGCCAGCTTCCATCTCCCATTCAATAAAACGCATACAGGCTTAAAGTCATAAATTTATTAGTAGGCAAGGAGTGGACAGAGGACGTAAAAGGTCAGGGCTGGATATTTTTTCACATAAAGGAGCTCCTCTCCCGGCAGATCATGTGCAGCACAAAGCGCCGGTCTAAGGCCATGACAGCCGGCCTCAACTCTCACAACGCTGTGCCTTCATCTTATTTTCCGTTTCATCATATCAAAAACCCTCAGCTATGGATCAACATTATTCGGGCGAAATATATGGCATTTACTGAAATAAATCAAACAAACATGAAGGGGTCGAATTAAGACGTAAACAATAGTTTACTTAGGCACAACCTTTTAAACAGTAGTAGTATTTTTGCCTATAATAAAACCATCAAGAAAGTGAAAATCTATTCTCCTGTCTCTGTACACTTTTATATCAATCTATATGTTTTCTGCCACCTGTCAAATCCTCTCTTCTTTAATCCTACATATCAAGTTTGGATTACAATTCTTTATCACTTCACTTACACAAATATTTAAAAGAAACAAACCCTGATCGATAACACGCACTCAAAATGCACTCTTTAGGCGCTAGATGTTTCTGTTTTCATTTCAAACTGTTATCTACCTATTCACAAAAATCATATTTGTTTAGTTCGTTTCAAGTTGTTATTTAAAAGCCTCAGACGTTACAGTAGCTATCAACAGTACAGTTCTTGAATCTTAAAGCCATAAAATCAAAAACCACTTACAAAACCGTGCTTGTCAGAAATGTTGTTGGTCAGCTTGAGTTTATGAAATGCAACGGGCTTAGCCATCCACTGCTCTCCAGTAGCCGGGCTATCCGGGTGAATGTACATCCTTTTGGGCATCTCGGGGTCGGCCTTCCCAGCGACCATCCACCGAGAATTGTGGAACTTATAGCGACAATCGTCTGCGGCCACGATATCCATCAACAAAATGTATTTGGCCTTTTTATCGAGGCCATTTACCCGAACTTTGAATGGAGGGAACATTCTCCTGCAAAAACACAGATATGACATAAACGAAAACAGAAAAAAAACCTCAATGCACACCACTTTTGGGCAAGGGGACATTTCTAGACATGAGAGGGATTAAATGTAAAACATAAGAGAGTAAAATTTAAAATCTATCTATCTATCTATCTATCTATCTATCTATCTATCTATCTATCTACGTCTCTTTACTAATTACTCCAAGTTTCTTCTGCTTCTATTTTGACAGGAATGTTTGTTAAAAATAACCGAAGCGATAAAATATTTACCTACATGTATTTACTTTGAATTAACGTGTTTGCCTTCGTTTAGTGAGCAGTCTTTGAAGATAATTTATAATACACTCCTATCACTTAAATCACCGACTTTTTAAGTGACAGTCTGTTTACAAAAAACAGAAGCTTAAATGTCAGAGCAGAATGCACTTTGATCAGTCTGGGAAGTGTTGATTTTTTTTTTAGCAAATACAGCTAATACATTTTGTTTTTTTGCATCAGACACAGCAAAAGTACAAAAGTACAGAAATCGTTAAGTGTTTAAATATAAATGATTGCTCGTCATTACAAGCTAAGAGCGGCCAAACAGATCGATTCAAAATATTATACTGGTTAAAGGTACGGTTTAGCGATGAGAATAACATTCCATAAAATAAATAGACGCGACTGTATTCATAAAACAGAAGCAAAACCAGAATTGTCATGTTAGATGTTCTAAGTCGTTAATGTCAGTCGGGTCAATTTTTGATCTCAAATAAAAAGAACGCCGTTTTTGTTGGGTGCATTCCTAACACTGTCCAAAAGAACAACTCCAGACATTACGAGACGTTAACTTGTCAGATTTTGCACAAAACAAGCCGATTCTTACCTTCCAGACTTGGTAATCACCATTTCCGTTCCCAGTTTATGAAACTGGTCCCACAAATCCTTAGCTTCCAGTGTGACTTTTGGGTCGTCCTCCACCTCCTCCTCCGGCTCCAGGCTTTTAAGTGATCTTAAGTGGGCCGCCTGGTGATGGTGACCCAGGGCCTCGGCTGCTCCGGCCAGCGTCGGGTCCGGAATGGGTTTGGTGAGGGCACCGGGAGGCAGAGCCAGTGCTGGGAAAAAAGAGGGCTGTGCCGCCGCCAGGAAAGCAGACATTGGAAAGTCAGCCGGTCTGGGAGCGTGGAATGGGTGATATGCCATGGCAGTCCCCGGGAAAGCTGGATCTCTCATCGGTGCATCCAAAAACTCCAGGAAGAATTACTGTACCGTTCAACGTATTATTCACCGGAGGTGTGAAAGCTTAACGATAAACTCAGAACTTATAGCAGTGAACGCAAGAATCTGGAATTCGAAAAATCAACCTCGATAGTCCAGATGTCGCCTCTGATGTCCTGCAGTTCAGACCGTCTTTGGAAATTCGTGTCTCGGCTTCAAAGGAGCCAGCGATTGTTTGCAGTGCCGCATAAAAAAATAGAATTACTGTGAAAAGGAAGATGAGCTGCCGTAGGAAACCATGCTATTCAAAAAACCAAGTTGAAATGATTAGATCTTGCTCTGTACTCTGTAAAACTGTGACTGTCTCACATGTCATTCCTGCTCTGATCCTCTCACTAATGAACCAAGCCCCTTGATTGCTGATTTTACGCTTTTTGGACCAATTGTGAGTCTCCATAGGCGTGGTTTTAACAGCTCCGGCCAAGATCGAGACTAGGGGGAAAAAGAAGGTGTCGGAAGTATTAGCAGTAAGAAAACATGTCAACAGAATAAAATATTAACCAATGACAGAAAAGGGAGCTGGAAATCCCACCCCTAGCTCCAAGCCAAACACCGGGTCAGCCCTCAATATTCTGCCGGTGGAAGGGACGCCTTGGTCGAATCGCGCCGGGCAGCTCCACACGGAGAACTTCCCTCCCGCTCCCCGTCCCAGTCAAGCAAAACATTCTTTAGAGACGGTGCTTTCATATCCCTACTAATACAGACACAGATTCCGATATTCCGGTGCATGTAATTACTGCCATCTCTCTCAGCTGACATTTGGAGACATTAGGTCGAGACAGTTATTTTGCGCTGGCTTCTGCTATCAATCTTAACAGGATTATTTTATTTAATACTCATTCTCCTTTATGGCATTAGAACGATGGCTTTGAAAGAATATTACTCCTAGCATATTCTTGGAAAGGTTTAACTGTAATTGGTTTGCCAAGCGCTATCCGTAAGTCCGAAATGATTTTCCATATCTTGTTAAAAGGGTAAAATAACATTAGCCGTAGTTTTCATGTTGCAGGTGCCTGTAGTGCGCCTCATTTCGGGCCCCCAAAACTGATTATTGAGGTGCTATAACAGGCAAATAAAGGAAGGTGCACTGATAACCTTGATTTTGACGACTAGCAAAACGAAATCAAACGGATCTTTTGTTTTTGTAACTGTCACCTCAGGTCTTTTTAAGAGCCCACGCTCAGAAGTGACGAAAGAAGAAACGGCTGCACGTATTTCAAGAAAAAACACGACGGGGAAGGTAGACCACGGTGAGTGAACGCTGATGAGCCGAAAGTCTTTCTTACCTTTTAAAGTGCTGTATTTTCTTTTCAATGGTTTCCAACGTCAAATAAAGGCAAGGGCTGGTCAAGCTGCTAATGCTTGCAGCATATTTAGAAGGCAGTTTTTGGAGATTATATGGATTACTTAGAACATGAATAGTCGAGCTCCACGGCTATTGTGTTTTAAATTGTAAAACACGTGCCCGTGCTTATACTGTACATTAAAGCTATTAAATCACCGAATGGGTGAATACTAATAATTAAACAAAAAGTTAAAGCGCCCTTCCTGCATGCACGCAGAAGCCCCCACGGTAGAGAGCTTGGCTGCTGTTAAATGTCCACAGTGTGTCTGTCTGTGTCTCTTGCTGGAATGATTTGTTTATTTGCAGGATGGATCGCCCAGCGTTTGAAGCCGGACCCCAATAACGATTCGACAGGCTTGATTTGATAAATGCAGGCTTTACAAATATTTCAACCTTTATGGCATTCTTTGAAGGGTTAAAATCAACATCCCTGGTTGCTGTGAGCACCTTTTGTAGATCTTTTCTGATTAACTGGGACTCCGGTTTGTTAAAGAGCCGCTTGGCGCCAGTCTGCTGACGTTTTACAATAAGAACCGTCTCTTGTCAGTTCATATTTACCCTAAAATCCTCAAACAGCGCCCTCCAATCGCTGCAATATTCTCTCGAAAGCCCAGGCTCGTAATTAAGTCTTCGACCTGTGTGTTTTTGATTGTGATACTTCTCTGTAGCTTTTATTCCTCAGTTGCAAAGCATTTTCCTCCTTTTTTTAAAAAACCAAATAGTCTGCCATTTCGGCACCATGTGCTGCTGCACAGATCTTTTTTTTTTTTTTTTGCAACCTCGGCACCTCATCTCATCACTAAACGTGTCACTTAAATTTGATACAATAATCTCTCCAAAGAGGAACGCGTGACAAACTGTGTCCCAGTTTGACTGTCCGCATTTAAATCCTTACTGGCAACGTTGCTGGAAACCTCTTATTCTTAACCTCAGAATTGTGTCTGCGCGTCGCCTGCTCGCCGTTATTAATGCACTCGCCGAGCGCACTTTTTTTGTTGCTTTTTAACAAACATTGGTACAGACGGTCAAAAAGATGAAATGTCTCCCCCATTGAACAAAATGAAAGAGGGCGTCAAATAATTATATTCTGCGTAAAACAAACACTTTTTATTTTTAATTCTCGGCAAACGATACCCAGATAACAGTACAGCCTTTCTGAAGGTACCACCACGGGGTGGACTGCGCCCGATGTGTGCTCTATCAGAGGTTTATGAAAACTGAATTAGTCCGTTATGAAATGCTTACAAATTTCACAACCTAAACACAGAATGAGCATTCATATAAAACAATTCAATAATATCTTACATTTCAATAAAGAGGTCAGGTTAACACTCGCCTCATTTGTTCAAGTAAGGACAGCATGTCATGAGGAGACGAGGAAGGAGCTAACAAAAGAGGAGCAATAAGGTCGGCTAAACCGGGGCTGCCGAAATAAAGACAAGCAGAACTTCTACAAATGATTTTAACGTACACATCAAAGGAAATGGCTTTTTTAAATCTATAACATAACACGTTACAGTTTATATGCATTTTTTACTTCGCTTTATAAAAGCAAGATTTGGGCAAATTGCAAACACTGCCAGTCAGAATATTCCTGTTGCTATGAGTTACGTTAGGCGCTATAAAGTAAAACGGCAGGTCTGCATACCTTAGGAAAACAAATGGAAGCAAAGAAACACCAGCAGATCCCTCACCTGTAATGTCAATTACTCAAGTGCTCTGTTTTCATTTAATACACTAAAAGACACATTTGTGTGTGAGCGCCCCTTATCAGTTTAAATGATAATGTGACATTTTAACATACATGACACCAAATTAAGAAAAACGGAGTTCTGGTTAGCAGATTAGCAGCACAACGGCTTTACTGAACACACCAAAGTGGCTCTGTGCGCCTCCTTATAATTAGAGGAGAGGAATCGATAGAACGTGAAGCCTGCACGCTCAGGGCATACCAGGAAATGGCCTCTGATTTTAACTATTAACGGAGAAAGTAAAGGCTGTATAATTGTAACATCAATTTGATCCTAGCAAATACATTTACATAAATCATTTTCCACCTTTATGTAAGTTTCAGAAGAGGAAAATGTAAATATACAAAATATTTGTGCTTATATATGTAGATTTTCTATACGGGCTTATTAATTTGAAAACTATTTTTCGAATATTCATAGTCACTACTCTACATAGATACTCCAGAAACAAACAAACCATACAGCACAACATGAATAAATAAAGTGTCTTATTTAAATATTTATTGTGAACGCGCTCTGTACGGTTACTTCATTAAGGAATCTGTACATCTATTAAAAAGAACAATTCCATTGGTCCATAAACTTCCTCGATATGAAACGTCACTTTTCACCTCGATAACTTTCAAAACCGCACACATTCATTTATGTGCGACATGTCGTGAGAGATCTTAAACGGCAGATAACTGACATTTGCGTAGCCAAAACTATTGTTCACGGTACATCTGTTGCTTATTATATTTTGGTAAAGAGTTTCACCTGATAGAAATACTCATCTAATAGTTTAATTGTATGTGTAATTGCTATTCTTTTTTTTTTGTTTTTATATGAAGCCTTCTGTAGGAATCCTGTACCGGCACACTAGAAACTGGGCATACAATTTAGTA
The DNA here is from genome assembly GCA_026402145.1 of Polypterus bichir lapradei. Lineage (NCBI taxonomy): Eukaryota > Metazoa > Chordata > Cladistia > Polypteriformes > Polypteridae > Polypterus > Polypterus bichir. Next base: position 88,244,225 of record JANRMT010062814.1, on the reverse strand, counting down.
TGAGCACACCAGTGGACTAGTTTGTGTACAGATCAATAATAATAAGAAGAAGAAGAACAATAATAATGGCATAAAGTTGTTTGGGATATTAAAACGTTAACGAGCCTTAAGCAATGTCCTCACACGTGGCTGACACCTGAACTACTGCTTTGCTTTCTCACTGTTTTTGTAGCACATTGATGCAGATAGATAGATAGATAGATAGATAGATAGATAGATAGATAGATAGATAGGCATCACATCCATTATATCGTAATAAAATTCCGTTTGTTATGAAACAGTCTTTTTTTTTTCTTTCTTGATTTTATTTTCGTGTCATCGCGCGAGGACGATGCTCTGCCCAGATCGCGCTGAATTTTGCGCCCCTTCTCGCTGCAGTTGTATTGTTTCATTTTCTTCGGCTATATTTAGCGGATAGACTCGGGCCTTGGCGCCAGGCCGTTTAAGACCTGTCAAAGTCCTTCATATTTTCCAATGTCACATGGACGTCTCCTGCACTGTCTAAGCCGTCCTTTGAACGCCAGTGCAATTTGCTCCTGTTCTGTACTTTGGTGTCCCCGTGACCCCCAAGCAGCAGGGTTGCTGGTGTCCTGTCCTTCTCGTTTGGACAAATTGCAAGTGATTGATGCAAAACAACAATTCTCACAATCAGCAGCAGCAGCCCGTCCCAGCACCCGCCTTCTGAAGCAGATCTGCTGGTATCGAAATGAATCTGATAGCGATAACGACCACAACATGCCCACCCCCACCCCCAAATCCACACACACACACACACACACACACACCACACACGCTGCAGTCCGTCTGCCCGCACTCACACAGGCCAGCTCCGGTGCCCTCGGGTTGCCATACTTATAAACTCAAATCAGATCACCGGCTCCTTTTCTAATTTAAGAAGTCTAGGTGCAGGTATGAATAACCGATGTCACGGGAAGTTTCTAAATTCTATATTGCGTATAGTTTCATCGGCTAACAAGATGTCTGGTTGTGGTAAGATTTTTTGTTTTCCTTCTCCGGGATTATGTAGGTCTATTTTGCGAACCCTTTCTGTTACCTTTAATGTTAATGACATGTATGGCCGTAGGGTCAACCCTCCTACACTCTTAAAAATAACGGTTCCTTAAAGGCATTTTGTTGGGTTGTGTGGCTCCTCGTGGTCCATTTTAATTTTTTTTTTTTTTTTTGCTTATGAAATCGGTTATTTGGGCCTTAAAAGGGTTATTAATATTTGGACAAAAGAGAAATCTTTAGTGGGGTATCCAGCAGGATACAACAGATCAAAAAATCCCGAGCTCAACCTGTGTTATTGTTATTTTAAAATCAACATCCCACTGGTATTTCACAAATCTGTTATCATCTATTGATTATGTTACTTGTTACAAGTCTAAAATAAATAATTGTTCACTTTGTCGTGATTGTTTATGTTACGGCTCTAACTAAATGGTTCCTTCTGAAACCTTCATGTGGATGGTTATTTTGGGAGCCGACAGTGTTTCCCCAATGGCATCGCTTTGAACAAATACTTTGGTACCTTTATTTTTAAGAGTGTATTTCATCCAATCTTGTAGCCTAACACACCTAAACTACAGCTCGAAGTTAATTGTGCGTCAAACGCCAAACCTGCTGGTGTCCATTCGGTTACATTTTTAATATAACATTAAAAAGGAGAATGCACAGCCAAAAATGCACACGATCTCAGCATCATCGTCAGAAAATAAAGTAGCTGCGGAAATCTTGTTTAGTGGTAGACAAATAAAGATACATCTCGTGAGAGTTTTTATGTTGGATATATAAAGAAAATCATTTACTTTCAGTTCTTTTGTGTGAAATGAACCCCGGACTTTTATCAGTGCCAATCCGGACCTTCGGTTTTACAAGACTTGCCACATTTACCAACACCTAAATATTGACACGAGGTTCTGCGTTTGCGGATTTCGGGATTTTAGATGAAAATCGCTTATTATACAATTTGACATTCTTCTTACTTTATGTCCTTTTCATTTTCTTATTATTCGTTCAGTTATTCGTCTCTTATGGTTTTTCCCTTTCCAAAAATACAAGAGCAAATCGAACACATTTTAAAGTTTTTAAATATAAAGGTGACCGGTGAGGGTAAAGTCAGTGTGTTTACACAAAACAGAAATCGGTTTCTGGATCACGACAGATTGTTCATGGGGATTGCACCATCACCCCAGGAGAGTTATGCTGCCGTCCAAGTTAATAATATACCAGTGTCACAGAAAAAAAAATGACCAAATTAAAGGACGCTGTACCCTGTGATAACACATCGTGTTTACTTTGAAGAGAGGGTGACAATAAAGTGGCATGGCGTGCGCAGCCGCCCCGCTCTCACCTGTTTACTGTGGCACTTGGACAACACGAGAGCGCGACAGCAGCCGGCAGCAGGTTCACTGCGTGTGTGTGTGTGTGTGTGTGTGTGTGTGTTGGCTCCGACAGTCGACCTGATAGGACTGTGTGTGCGAATCACAAGTGGACTTTGTGAATTCCGCTCTCATTTTTAATACCCTCAACTTACTGATCACTTATTGGGATGCCGCAGACTGTACAGACACACAGTCAAAACACATCATCCAGGTATCATCTATCAGCAGTATTAGTGTTATTATTATTATCATCATTTTATTCGCGGCAAGTTAAAATGTGCATTTTGTTCCCAGCCCCACACGTTTAACAAGCTCCCCCCGTCCAGGTCTCCTCCCTTACTCTTTGATCAGTGAGCCCTGGCCTGTTTTCAGTCAGCAGGTGGATTGATTTTCAATTACGACCCTCCGAATGACCCTAATAGATACCTAGTATTAACTCTTTAAAGAATTCATTTTGCATCTACCAAGCTACCCAACTGGACAAAGACACTTCACATGGCCCTTTGTGTTTGGCTCAGCTGCTTGAATGGCCTCGACATATTCCGTTCCATGTCACTGTCCGTACACGTAGGCACGGAGGAGTGCTGCCTGCCACCCCTCTGTCCGTTTGTCTTGATTCAATTAATCTTTGTAGCTGTCCCACTTTGCGGCCTAAAGTGGTGGGCTAGCAGTTCAAATATGAGTTACGCAATTTCCCACAATACCTTCCTCCCAATCCCTTTTTTTCATTCTTCAAGATAACTGCGACACTCTCAAATTTGCATCCATGTTGAATAATTACAGCATTAATAACCACATTATTTGTGGTAGATAAGGCCAGGCCTGATAATAAGATATCCAACCTTAATTCCATTAAACGTCCTGATCCTGAGATTAAGAAGAGAAACGCGGCATTTAGCCGAAAATTCCGCGTTTTCTGCTTGGTGAGGTCACGGGTTTGCAATCCAGAAAGAATGGCGTTGGTGTGCATTGGAAATATCGCCATTTTCAATTTTTCAATCGCGATTTTAGCTGCTATGTAGTCTTTTGTAAGCGCACTTTCCCTAAAGCCCAAGGCCCCTCACCTGTTGACCCCCCAGCAGCCGTGCGCTCCTGTCTTCTCTTCTCAGCCTCCGAACAAACTAAGCCCATGTGGAAGGTTCGGTCTGATGGACAACCTGGGACGGACTCAATCGAGACGAAGCAAATCGACACTTGCTGAAGGTTATTTGTGTTCTGTGATTTAAAAAAAACAAATCGTAAAATGACCACACCTGCAGAAGAAATATCCGGACCTGTTTTACTTGCTAAATAGTCTTTGAATTTCTCCTAACAGCCACCGCCAGCTTCACACCTCTAAAAACTGATTTTTGAAGTAGACTAAGAAAAAATAAAAAGATGTGCTTATGAAATGAATGTCCAACATTTCTAAACTGTAGTAGGACACGTCTAATTTAAAGCTGCTGTATTTCTTTTCCATTTTATGAATTAATTCTTTTGGTTTAGAGTCCAATTTTAAAAAAAAAAACTGCAGGTCCGGTGCTGCAGGAGAAGAAAATTGTTCCGCTTTTTAAAAGATGCTACAAATCTTTGTATGGGTTGATCAAATTCTGGGTCAGTTCTCCAGGCATCTAATGCCATCCCGATTCACAATTAAACAGACACCTTCGACAAGATTTGGGGTAACTGAAATCATATAAACTGTGCAAGAATCTACCTGCGGCTCCGGCGCATCGCGTGTTTTATAGCGCCTCGCTCCCTCTCTCTGCCTTTCTTTGTCCGCGTTACTCCAGAGTCCAGATAAACGGGCCGGGGAGATGTTGTAGCCTACGCAGGTGATAATACACGTCTTCATGGCTACCTTTAAAGTCAAACAAGTAGCTGATTAGATAGATGGTTCTAATTTGCTTCAGTCTTTTGTCCAGCGTCAGGCTGCCATGAACATCCACGTTACAGAAATTGTAGTTTAGGACAGATCTGCGAAATGGACCAAGAAGGACTTCTTAAACACAAACTTGATTATGCTGACTGAAGGCGATTCACGAAAAATAACGTGGCTTTAATTTGAGAATGGAATCCCGTTAAAATCTCAGCATATCCTCCAATTTAAGAAAACACAAATTAGAGGTGTGCAATAGCGGGAAGAATGAGTCTGAAACAATAATATCAGATATGGCATTTTACCAGATGATAAAACAATATTTTAATGGAATTACAGCAGCGATAGATAGATGGATAGATAGATAGATAGATAGATCAGTATTATATAAAATAGATACTATAAAAAACAGACAGCAATGTATTTCTTTCATTTATGAAATATTACGCCACAGAAAATGTAAAAGTGAAATAAAGTTGCTGTCATTTAAAATGGAACAACAAAAATGGTTTTCATGAAGTAAAAAAAACCCTAATAATCCGAATTCTAGCATTTTATGCGTCAGATTTTGTTGAATTAATTTACTAACATTTAATACCGAACGAGCAGCACGTCTTTCGCCATTTGCTCTAAAACATAAAGCCCTAAACGCCACCTATTCTTTATGTCATGCAGTTATTTTGTAGAATGCTAAAAAGTGTCCTGAAAGTGCTTTAAAATCTTTGAGCCTAAATATGTGATCGGCACACATTTGCTTTTGAAGCCTTCCTGGGGCTTTTCTTCACTCCGCCGATTGCCACCCTTTAAACGGGATGGGCAGAGCAGGTCGCGCGGTCCCCGCCTGCCCAGGTGCCCGGGACTGTTTGACGCGTCACAGACGCCTGTTTTCCAAAATGATGGCGGGGACAAAGGCATCGGGCAGGTAATAAAGATTTTATGGACAGGGATTTGGGCTAATAATTTAAAGATGTGTTTCACACCGATGACATGACTATTTAGCGATGACAATGAGGTTTTATTATATTCTGAATGTCTTGTCGTTGAAGCGTAGGCGCTATAAAGGCACAGCAAAACTGGCGTGTCACTAAAGTCATTCGAGTGCGGTTATATCTGTCAGTCAAAAATCTGTTTATTTTCTTTTCTCTCTTTTGAACATCTGTACTGTTAAAAACCCGCCTTAAAAATAAAAATGCAACAGTCACCACAACTCTTTCATAAATATATATTTTTCTCCTCCTGGTAAAATAACATCCATAAACCAATACAATCTGATAAAGGAAGTGTACTTTAAAATATTGTCAAAATGACGGTCTCCATAAACGGTTCAGAAAGCCGTGTTATTTTAGGAGATCTTTTTCCATTAATGTTGTTTCTGCAGTAAACTTCACGCGAGCGTTTTTCTTGGCAATAAGGAAGCTTTATTTTATAGAGTTCCCCGAAGAGTCACAAAATAGAATATTGTATGGATTTTAATTTACTTAGTTCACTAACTAGTAGTTTGGAAAATGAACACATTTCAACCCCGCTTACTTATTTATTTGTTGATTGTTGTTTTTCTTGTATTCGTGTTAGTTTAAAAATAAAAACTCTTTGTGGCGGTCTTGTGGATTATTTATCTGTAAAATAAAACGACGTGATGGAAACGTCACAACTGTGCGCTTTTTCTTTCTCGAAGGAGACGTGGGACACATCCATAAACGCTATTCTATATACACACGTCTTATATCTCATCCGCCGTATTAAAACGCCCAAGAAGAACTGCAGGACTTTTGTGACTCAAGGATTTGAAACGTCGGAAAAGAAATTCTGGCTTCACAGAGACCTCTGAGAGGCAGCAGACTTCTGCCCGAGTGCACTTGTACTGCCCTTCGACGCAAAACTTTTTATCAGTATTTATTTTTCCCACTAAAGAGACGCCACATTCAGCATCCGCGTGTCTTCGGCAAACCGATTTCCTTGTATGATGATCGAAGAAAACCCGAAACGGTCGCCTGCCGTGCCGTTCATTTGATTTATGGACAGAAAAGTGACGAGTTTAGGGGGCGGCGGCGTCGTCTTGCGCGCTGGGGTCCCGGCACAGCTGCTATTGCTGGCCGAGCGAGCCCCGAGAGCAGCCGCCAAAGCTCGGTGGAGCCAAGTCGTGTGCGCCAGCGGGCCACGGAGCCACAAAGGGGCGACGTCTGCATGAGCTGCGAGCACCGGGCGCGGGCGTTTCACGCGTTGATCAAGTCTTGCGATGCGTGCGATGAAGAAATCTGTCAGTGGCCGCTTTCAGTGACACGATGGTGATTAGCGTTTGGGGGGGAGACAGGGGGATAAATGTTTACAAGTTTGTAGCTGCAAAGTATTTAAAAGATGCTGCCAAGTTTAAACAATAACATTTTAAACATCAACCAACCCATCTGTCTCCTGCGCCTAAATAGAAAGCTGTGCCTGACATAAACACTTTCAGGAAGCATTTCGCAAACAGGTTTAGCCGACACAAAACAGTTTTGATAAATCGTAGTTGGATCTGAAGAGGCATGCAAAATAGAAAGAGATACACAGCTCTTCAGTTTGTCCTTTAGAATTAATGGCATCGGCATCGAGGGCAGTTTTAGAGGATGGGGAATGACAAGTGATTATTTACAGTGCATCTAAGGTGAAGGTTAATCACATGCTAATAACATTCACTGGCTATAAAATATATGTTTTATATAACGCCTCACGTGTGTATGTAACGGAATTAATCACACATCCCGCATTAAACGGTGCTGGTTAAAATTCCCAGTCTGCTGCATGTCCAGCACATTAAAGTGCTCTTTTTGTTTCTGAGTTATTTTTTCTTTCTATCTGCACAAATTTTAAAACTTGTCATTCTGCATTAAGGTGGTGCAAAATCAATTTATTTTAGACTGAATTGCGGCACTGCGATATTCGTTTTATGCATATTGTCGGCGAAAGGTGATTGGACAGTGAAGCTTGTCAACTACACACATCTGCCACACTTTGTAGCTTATCGACAATGCAGCTCGCCTTCTTCCAAACACTTCTACCTTTGTCTTTTTTTTTTAATTTTACTTTGTTTTTCCGTGAATCGATAATCTAACTGAGGGATTAATTCGGATCTCGTCGCGTATGTCACACGATGGCCTTGAATGTGGTCTTGAGGATGATGGCAATGCAACAGGTGGCGCAGCACATCGCCGTTTGCATCGGTTTGTTGCACGTTTTCCCAAATCTGCGACACTTTACGTGTCCTTCGCAGGGTCACGGATAACACGGCACAACTGGTTGATGTAGTGTCGGTGTAACTCGGGCGTCCCGTCTAGGATTGACTCATCTACTGGATGATGTTGTGTGTGTATTTTTATATCTACCTGATATACAGTACATATTGATCAATTCATTCATCCGTACAGTTTTCTAATCCGATTAGCCGGGCAGCAGCAGCCCATTCCAGTAATGAAGGGGCGTGAGGCAGGAATACCCGGACTCCATATATACATGTGTATAAATTAATTGTCCTTCTTATTATACACAACGATGACCCCCGCTTGGCCGTTCAGGTCGCTGTGTGAGTAAATTTGCCCCCCTAGCGTTGGTCCCTGCCTCACACTCAGTGCTCTCAGGTTAGGCTGCGGCTCCTCGCTAACCCGAAGCGAATTACTAAAGATGACGTTGAGGCGGGGGCATCTTCTAGGCCTGCAGGACAGCTTTTCAGATGCTTTTGTGTGCAACATTTCACCGGCCTCCATTTTACACTGTGTAAGTACGGGTTGCTACTTCCGGTTTGATTTCACCGCCTTGTTTTTTTTAAATTTATAACTTTAGTATAATTAAGAGCGCAGGAAAGGGTCCGAGGTGTTGAATGCCCAGATAGACAGCATTGTGCCCCCCTTTCCCTCCATCAGCCCTGCTTGCTCTGGTAAACAGGACGTGCAAGAGTGTAGACATCCACACAGATAGCAATCTGCTATTTTGTCTACCTTGTTGCGTTTTGTCAAATGATCGAGTCACGCTCAGATCTTGCCAGTGTTTTAAAGGGACTGTCGGAGGAGCAGCTGTTAACAGGACAGCCGGCGCAGCTGCGCAGAATGCATTAGAATTGCCTGGCAAATCGGCTGACTTATCGTTATTATTCACTCCTCGATTTTGCTTTTCGAAAGCGATTTTTATAATGATAATAATACGAATAATAACGACTTTCTTGTTGGAACGGCACAGCCTCACATTCTTAAAAATAAAGGTGACTCTTCAGAGCGATGACATTGGGCAACCAGTTTTGGTTCCCAAAAGAACCATTCACATGAGGGTTCCATAAGGAATCTTTTAGTTTATTTAAATAACCGCAAAAAGATGAGAACACGTATGTAAATTAACGATTGTTTTTAAAAAGGAGTTTTGTTGCATACAACCATGCATGCTAAGTTCAGTATTTCATGATCTGTTAGGTCCTGCTTGATAGCCGACGACCCATTAAATCGTTTTGTTTTTTCCATTGTCAAAGCCCAAAGAACCAACTTCATATGCAAATAAACCGTTCCCAGAATGCATTGGTTCTACGAAGCCCCATTCTGTCCAGTAATGAGCCCTGATATTAAGAGCCACCGCCCGTGTGCAGTCTGCACGTTCTCCCCGTGTCGGTGTCGAGTGGTCTGCCTGTCATTGTAAGGCGGCCCCCGGCGCAGCCCCTAAGGCGCCCCCTGAATTGGATTAAGCAGCTTGAGAATGTTCTGCCAAACTCTGTTCCTTTCTGGCGACCCGATTAACCCTGAAGAAACCGTGGAACTAATAATTTAAGGTGGGATTTGTCATCTAGTAATAAGAGATCTTAGCAGTCCAGGCGGAGAATCTTAATGAAATAAGTTCCTGGGTTTAGCAGAGCCCTTATAAATCTTCTGCAAATCACGAAGAAGTCGTAAAATATATCAAAAATGGGCAAAGGAGGAGGTGGGAGAAATCACCGGGTCAGGTAGCGAACCCTCTCTGCGCCTTCCCGATGGCATTTAAATGTGAAGTCAAAGCAACTTCTTGGAGCAAAGTGTTAGTGGGAATAAATACAGCAGACAAACATACGACAGCAATGATTGCATTTCTTCTACTTTTGTCGATTACAGTTTTTGAAAAATGAAACGCGGGCTCAAAGGATATATCTTGTAATATAAAGTTATATTTTGTAATGTGAAGAAATGGCCACGTTTCACTTACAATTCCAAAGCTGGTCCGGAGATGAAGTGTCCGCGCTTTTCTTTTTTTACTTTGTAATGTTTTGTTGCGAAGTGGCTGACCGTGCGAGACCCCCGAACGTTCGTGATGGCGGGCACACTGCCAGTCTACCAAGTCGAAGGGTTTACCATTTTGTTGAGATGATCGAACTGGTCAGAAGTACTGGGAATAGAAAATGACGGCAGTCTGAGTGAGGCACCAGCAGCTGCGATCTCAAGGAAAACGTGCAAGAATCATTAACCGGCCGTTATTGATGTCATTCCTTTCAGATTGAGTGCAAGAAAACGAGGGAAAACAAACGAAAATTCAATCACTATGCACATTTTGCATTTTCCATCCATTACTATTGTACTAAAAAGAACTGGGAGCAGCTGTATGGAAGCCATGGAGCTCCCTGAAATCGCCAATACATCATCATTTTATGTCGTGCGTGCTTCCTTGAAAGGAGTTAGAGATTTTCATTTTAAACTTTTTAATGAAGTTTAAAGGGGTCACAGACATGTCTGGTAACTTAATGGCAAAGCCACATTGTTACAGAAATGATGAATCTCTTAAGACAGATCTTGTAGGGTCTTCATTGGCCTTAGAGAATGTTAGGTTAGGTGTGAGGTTGTGGTGGGCACAAGTCTTCACTCAGGTCATTCTACAAGAGGCCAGTCTCGGTGACAGTAAGAAGGGTATTTTTCATAGGTAAATGATAAGAAGTCATGTGATACAAACCATTTAAAGTCAAAGCATGTGCTCAATAACAACTTCCCAGCTGAATAACGGCTGGGATGCGCACGTCCAATTGTTTGGCATTTTGTAGCTCGCCCGTCTGTGAAACCTGAATATAATTAAAGAAGAGCATCAAAACTTACTTATTCATTCAACTATTTTGAAAAAAAAACCAAACAGAAATATTCTAGATAGCTACAATGTTTTTACGCCTGTCCAGCACTTTATTCCACTCACCAGCCATACACACCTATACTCATTCTGTTACATTTCCTTTTCTTAAATTCCACCAAGTCCACGTTCTTATCAGATTATTATACTGTGTCAAAAACTCAAGCAGAAAAAACACATTCTGTCTCTTTGAAATGTTTTCCAGCTTGACATTTTACAAAAAAAAAAAATAATAATAATAACAAAAACTCAGCCGAGAATGCGTCAGGTTTTCTGCAGTGGGCACCAGTGTATGGATGTTTACCATCAACTTGCTTCAGTCAATCATTTGTATTACCTCTCCTCCTTTCTTATGAGAGAAACACCTGAACGCCATGATTAATCCGCCGATTGCATAATCTCGCCGTGGTGGCTTTCATTGCACTGTAGTCTCTGAATCACTTGGACTGCATTCAAACTTAAGCCCAAAGTCTGCTCGCTCTCGCCAGCGTCTCTGTAATTTGACGTTCATCTAGAATGGGAGTCATTTAAGGTCTGAAAAGGCCCATCAGAATTCCCGTCCAGTTGCTAATTGCTAATTCCTGCTTGGTGAGGAGACATCGAGCAGAGCAAGGGACTCCAAATCCACTTACATTTTTCTGTGGTCATCTCACATACAGACCAGCATTCACAAATTGTGAAAACCCTCTCTGTAGCCCAACTTTGAAAAAATGTCAATATGCAGCAGAGTTGTTGACAGCTCTACCTGAGGTCTGTAAAATGGCTGGTGCTCTTGCTCTTGATATTTACTTTAAGACACAATAAAATGCCAATAAGCTTGTTAAAATTCAGGAAACCCACCTTAGAGTACTTCTGTCCCAAGTGAAATCATAAGAGGTTTGAAAAGAGAAAAAAATGAGTAGAAGCGTTCCGTGTCCTGCATAATAAATAGAGGAGCAGCAGGAGCCGGCAGATTAATACCGCATTTCTGAAAATCCACCGCCTGACCACATAAGGACTGTTGGCAGTTCAGGACAGTGGAGGACATCAGTTGAGTCTTCTTCCGGCACAGGGCAGCGCCATTTGTTGGAAGTGAGGTATCCTCCGTATTAGCATGATAAAGTGGATTACTCACTTCACTGGAATTCAAGGTGCATCCTATTTTCCTCAGCGGCATTAATTCTAATAAACAGCGGCAGATGATATCCTTGGAAATCTGGCTGGTTTGTTTTAAATGAATTGTAATCTGGGAGGTGAAAATTTCATAGGCTTGCATAATACATTTAAATACTTAGCATGGCAGGAAAGTTATAGGGACAAGAATGATTATTTAATTGCCAGGTTTTTCTATAAAGAATCTAAAAATGAGCTTATAATCTTTTCAAACTGTGCAGAGCAGTTTTTAATGCCTCGTTTCTTTCTGCAACCTACTAAAGCTGAAGGACTCCCAAGCTTTGAACCTTTAATTCTCTGTAGCACAGCTGGGTTAGGCTGAGATCCACAGATGTGACTGAAGTTTGTCCACTACTTTATCATATGTCATGTCAACTTCTAACCCGCTTAATCTAGATGAGGCTTGTGGGGGGGGTGCCTCTCCCAGCTGCTATAAGGCCCACAGAAGGAACAAACCCTGGACGGGGTGCGCGTCCATTGCAGGGTAAATACACACACATTAAGGCCAATTTAGTGTCACCAATTCACCTAACCTGCACGTCTGTGGACAGTGGGAGGAAACCCACACACGTACGGGGAGAACATGCAAACTCTACACAGTGATGTGAACCCTGGTCTCCTTACTGCAGCACCACCTACCACTTATGGCGCACTCCAGAATCCTGTGTGGTCTTGTGCATCAGCTTATCTTACTGTGCATTCTTGAACCATCTCTGCTAAAATCACAACGATATTGGCCTTCCTTTTGTTCTGACGTTTTAGTCTTAGCATGACAATGACAAATTTTTCAACTGCTTTTTCATCTTTTTTTTTTTGGATAGAAAGGTCAACTCAGAGGTCTTCTAACCAAGATTGTAGGATCCTAAATCACTCGTTGGCTGTGTCTTCAGCAGAATTATGACCATCTGAAGTTTCAAAGACCGACTTTCTACCTCAGTCCTGTTGTTTTCCCAATGTAACGTTTCATTCAGTACAGCAGGTTGAAGCCTTTATCCGAGAATGTAACTGCGATCGCCTCCATGTCAACGCGGTGTTTTTATAGTGCTGACTTGCAGGAGAAAACAGGGGGCAGTGACTCCCGCTTCACCAGCTCATTGCCACCATTAAGTCTGTAGTCATTTTAAGAAATTCAGCTTTGGTCAGGCCCGGCTTAATGTCCTTCATATTTCTGTCGCTGCAGTGCAGGGCATTTTGTGGCTTACTATGTGGCATATAAACCAATCTTTATTTGTGATATCATATTTTGCTGTCACAAGTTGACACGTTGCTAGTATTGTTGTTGAGGTGATAAATCAGAAATTGAAATCCTAATTCTGACATTTTTTAAGATATCTTATTCAGAACAGCATTAATTTAATACAAAAATAAAAAAAAAAACAAAAGAAAATGAAAACAAAAGATGCCACAATGTTGAGGAATGGGAAATATACGTTTAGATATTATAAAGCTTTATAAAAATAATAAATGAAATCACCAAATGTCACAGGTATTGTGAATGATCTAATGCATAAAATGTAAAAATACAAATTAACATTTTGGGACTTAATCAGTTTGAGCGTTTGGTGGTGCATTGCAGTGATAAAGTGAGTACCCCTCTATAAGGACTGAATCTGGAGCAGATTTGTGTGCCCTAAACTCATAAAAAGAACACAAAGCCTGGACTTTGCCGGCTTTTCAGTCCATTCATTTCTTGAATGTGAATCTGAGTATGAAATAGAAAATCTATGTGGACATTGGGAGAACGTACTAACAGCACACAGGTTTGAGGTCAGGACGCCGTGGTGGCAGCACTAGCCAGTGCAAACAGAAAACAAACAAATGAATTTAAAAAAACAAAACAAAACAACAGAATTGGCTTTTTTAAACTTTTGTGACTTAAACTATGCAACGCACACTATTTTTGTTGGATACATTAACACGTTTAACAAATTACAATTTATTTCCTATTGTGAAATTTCTTCTGATTCCTTTGGGTATATTCTAATACTATTGTCAACATATAAATAATTGTGTTTGTCACCCTGACATGAATATAGTACTGAGTGCTTATTATGCCAAGTGAACAAATTGCCTTTAGTAAAAATATAAGCAGTGGTCTCCACTCCAGTATTCCACAAAACTGCTTTCACTATAGTATAACAGAAGTAAAACATTTCAGATGCTAATGAGAAAATGTATTACTACAATTGTCAAATTTGCTTTTTCAAACATTTTTACAAATATTCCACAACTTATTAATTGTCTGTTTTGAAGTAAACATATACCTCAAAGGACACTGTCAATATTTTTTACTGTCAGCAGTGGTTACTAAACTTTCACCTGGGAACTGGTAATGGAAACTGGAGGAGTTCTTAACATTAATAGAATATTAACTTTTTGTAATAATAAAATATTAACTTCTGACTGCATATGTCAGGTCTCTCAGTCCAACAGAAGAAGAGGTTACCCTTGCTTGTATTTATTAACATTATGAGGGAGTGACAATGGCTGCCTGGTCACACCTTCTGACACTGCAATTATTGCCTTGAGTTGGGAATCTAACTTGTTTTCAGAAATGCTTGGGAAAGACATTTTACAAGGCTTAAAAAAAGATAGGAGAATGCTGGAATTAGGTTAGGTTTAAGTATGATTCTAAACAGAGTACTTTATATTTTAATCTGAACACAATTGTTACTTTGTTTTTAAAAAACACCATTTTCAGTAATTTGTGCATTGTTTTCTTCAAATCTTCTGTCAAATACTCTATGATGTGATTCTGAGTTCAGCTGAATGGGTATACATTATCTACAGTATCTCTCTTTATGTACAGTATGTGCATCACTGGCATTCTGTACTATAATGAGGATGCTCTGAATTTCTGCTGAAGAATAAATAAATAATAAAACATAACATTCTCAAATAGGCCTAATCCAAATCAGGGACACAGTGGTGCCAGGGGCTATCCCTCCAGCACTGATGTTAAATGTCAGGAAACAACCCTGAATAGTGCATCATGGGTCCTCTTACACATATACACACACACACACACACATATAATCACACGTATAATCACACAGGGTCAATTTGCAATCAACCTAGATCCTAAATAGCACATCTTTGAGGATATGGCAGGTAAACCCAAGGACACAGACACAGGGAGAACATGCCAGTTCCACACTGACAACAACCAGGTGCAGGATTCACACCCAGGTCTTGGGATCTGTGAGGTTGAAGCACTATCCCTTGTGCCACCATGCCACTTTTCTATATATTTATTATTTGTCAATTCAATTTTAATGATCAGTGAATTTCTGAATTATGTAATCTTCTATGCATTAGTCGTTTGAATGTTGAATGAAGAAAACAAACTTTATTGTAACATAACTACTGATAAAAATGTAGGCTCTGAATATTAGTTAACCATTAACAAGTAATAACCTGCTCTATACCTACTGTTATTGAGGACAATGAAAGAAAAAAACATGTAGAAAGGAAACCAAGCAGGACATTCAAATTGCACCAGGGTGCTTTTATCTTGCACCATTTGCTTTATATACTGAATATACTATGTATTAAATATATACTATATATACACATTTAAATATATATACTATGTTTAACTTTTCATTTACCGTGATATTTAAACTTACCTTTAGGGTTATTTTGAGTAGAAGTGTCTACTTGTTTTGAAAAGAAAGAAAGAAAGTGCAGCTTTTCCACACCATGCTTCAATTCTTCTTCATGTCCACTTCTTTCGTACTGAGAGGAGCCACAGGCCAGCGGTGAGCCCAAGGCATGAAAGAGATCTGGCCATTCTGTTAGACAGTAGTCACATGAATGTGTTTGGACTGTGAAAGACAACTAGACACTGGAGAGAGAATATTCTAACTCCAAACACACGGTGCCCTCGCCACATTCCAGATTAGTCCAAGCCATTATGCTGCCTATGTTGACCCAATGCCGATACCTGAATATCTCACAATGCGGAAATACATGTTGCACAATCAAAAGTTAGGTTTTGCTTTTTGAGGTAATCTTAAAAATGTGTATATCTAACAATGTATTTTCCATCATACAGCTCTTAGCAAACACAATCAACCTTCTCCCCTTACTTGTTATTAAAATCTAAAGTTTTATTAACCAACAAAAGTCCTAATTACTCCTAAGCTCCTGAAATCTCAAATGACTCGAACCATTCTAACACTGAGTTAATTTTAATGACATTAATAGAGGGAGAAAAAGCCTTTAAGATGTATAATTATGCATTAAGGTATTTACAGTATGTATATCAAGTGTGCATTATTAAAGAAATATAGTTTAGGTTTATGATTTTTAAGATATTGCATTGCTTGAATTTATTACAATAACATTTAAAACAATAATTATAGATTGGATACAAATGCATTCAACTGCATTGAGTAGAATACCATTCTGTCCAGACGTAATAGTTTAACTGAACCTAAATAACATGGAAGGATTTCATATGAATGTTAATGTGCCTAATTAAAAATGTTTAATAATCACATTTAACAAAATACTTGATGTCTTTAATTGTTTTACTATGCAAGAGGACCTATTTATGTATCATCATTTGCATTCAATGCATTATCATGGTGACAGTGCTGCACATCAGAAGCATTATGTTTGTGTTTACTTAGTCTTTAGCTGTTTTCTTAGGGAATCCAAACAACTTAAACATGGATTTTTGATGCTGGCAGACAAAAAGAGCTGATTTAATAAAAACAAATGTAAAAGACAGCATCTCTTAAAAAGAAAACTGTAAATGAAAATTTTTGGCACCTTAGCATGAGACAAAGACATTACTGTATATCCTTTAGAAAGGACAGACGAGTAATAACACATCTTATCCAGGAGTATTCATTGTTTAGACTCAATATCTCAATGAAAATAGTAAAAGTGGGACTAATGAAATTAATAGAATAAAAGTCAACAAACTTTTTATGCAGATATAGATCATTTAAAATTGAAAAAAGTTTTACTGCATCATTTATTGGTACCATATTATTTTATTAAATAAAGAATTAGATGAAATGATTCATTAATATAAGTAGCATTTAAAATCATGATAGCCTACAGTATGACCTTTAATTTCCACATGCTGTATGCATCAGCACTGCATACAGTCCTAACACAGAGTGTGCCAGCCTTGCCATCCTAAACAACCTCCTTACAAATGCAGAAAGTCAGTCTAGGTACAAAGCTGACACAAAAAACATGAAATGAGATGAGTAGGCTAAGCATGCTTACAAAAAAGATATACACTTCAACATTATTACAACCTTTTGATTACTACTTTCTACTCTGATACTTTAATAAACATTCAGTCTAAATGGCTTGACTGCCTGGACTCTGCCACCCTGGAGTTCACAGTACTGCCAATAAGTCATCTAAATGACTTTCAAAGAAGTATCTTTTCATATGCACTTGTAAATGTTATAAACTTCATACTGAGAATACAGTAGGGGGATTTTTACAAATCAAAAAATAATTACCAAAATATTTTTTTGTAAAGCATAGTAGTCTAATTCAAGCCAACATTTTCTTCTTTATTAGACATCTTTGCTACGGTGTAACTAATATTCTGAGCACAAATAAATCTTGTAATCTTGGGGCAGCACAAAGTTACTAGAAACATGGGGTGTAGTGAATAACATAATCTGAACGGAGACAATCCAGTGGATGCTGTGCTGCACTAGCCAGCTGCAGGAAATTTCCAAGAGTCAAATTGCAGTTTCCTTGATGGCTAATTTAGGGAAATCCCGAGGGGAAAAGGCTTAGAGGCTGATTCTCATTGGTAGGGAGAGGTGAACGGTAACCCTCAAAATTGCGAGGAATGCTTCCGCTGGTTGAACCGGAGCTATTGCTGAGGGTTTCAATGCTTCCTTCTCGTTGTAACTCTGTTAATTAAAACAACAAGAAAAGTGAAATTACTAGTATAATTTTTCCTTTATAAAAAGTATAATTGGCAGGTGATATTATTTATATATTTATCCTATGTATTACCCCACACACATTAAAACAAAACACTGAAAAGAAAAGAAAAATGCAGATGTACATATATGCACATTACACAGATAATAATTGTGTAAGAAAGTTGAACAACAACAATATGAATTATTACCTGAAACTGTCAAAAACACATTTGTATTAAGGAGGATTAAATGTGGGGCAACATTCACTACTAACAAAGTTATTTTACTTATATACAGCTAATAGTTAAAACTATCTAACATTTATTTTTAGTTAGTTTCTCGTTTGCTCTATTTGAGGATCTGATTTCAAAGTCTGAACTTATGCCTAAATAGGTTTTATGTATGCCTAGCTCATGATGTGGGAATTAAACTACATTTTTGAAAGTGCAGACGTGGTTGTTGGAGTACCGTGGAAATGCGACAGTCCAAAAGTTTATGTGCTTCACTTCTCACTACCAAATTTTATGTGCATGTACCCCACATTTGTTATAAATGATGTCACTTCAAGGCCACCCTGCCAACAGACAGACCGATATAACAAATGTAATAAAGGATGAAAGGGTAACTTAATATCATCCACTGATTAGATGTAAATCCAACATAATTTATTACGGATCAAAGAAAAACATTATAGAAAAATGTGAATGAATGAAGAAATTGTAAGAAGCATTTCAACAGCCAGTAAAAAGTAAACACCACATATAAAGCTATATCGAATAAAAAATTCTGACCTTCTTATAAATAGAAATCTTTAAATTACTGCTTATTTATTATTAATTATTCCATATAAACAGTAAAATCATATGTGTTAATTTAACTGCTAGCTTCTATATGGCTCCTTTTAGACCATACTGAAACATTTAAGAGATACTATGACTCAGATAGCTTTGATTAAAAAGAAATAATTTTACTGTGATCTACCAAACATTGACTGCAGAGACATGGCCAACCTGAAGTGAGCAACGGCTCCTTTTCAGTATTAATTTTGTTTACTTCCTTGAGCAGGGAATGGTACTACAAAGTAAGTCGTAACCCTTCAGAAATAGGAGATAAATTAAGCAGTGTACTATGGATAAAAGGCCGACATAACAGGCTTAGAAAGAGGATTTTTTCTGTTAGTGCAGAATGCATTGTAACTGACACACGTAAGCATTTGAACATTAAGAAATCAGAGGCAGTTCTTACTGTTCATCTAATTTGTTTGATTCACTAGCTGATCCAAGTGTGATAACTCGTCTAGTGGTTTCTTACGGATACAAGCTTTTCCACTTCATTAATTCCATCAAAAAAATATTTATGTTTTGCCAAACTTGCACAATTTTTTATTTTTGAAACTATTAACTTTTATGCTATAAATGGTTATGGTAGTAACCAGGAAATTAACATGAAAACATTTATTTTCTTGTTCATGTTTAGTGTTTTAAGTTGAGTTTCTTAAAGTACACATTAATGAGGGTTACAACAGAAAAGCAACAAGTCAATTGGGCATAATCCACTTTAGGGTCTCAGGGGCTGAAGCCTATGCTAGCAGCACTGGGCTCAAGGCAGGAAAGAGCCCTGCAGGGCCAATTCACACTCCAGCACACTCTCTCACAGTCATCAGCAACAATCAAATACCCAAAAATGAAAACCTGACAATGATAAAAAAGCAAGTTAAGATGTGCATTCATTGAAATGGAAGTTGTTTATTACCCACATATAGTAATCTGGTGATTACAATTAAAAAACAAATACAATTATCACCAAAGTGCTGCAAAGTGATCTGGTTATTCAAAATATAGCAGACAAACACCTAGGACTCAAAAGAACTTCATATGTAATGCTGGTGATTTAAAGTTCAGTAGTTAAACTCAGCCAGTCATTAGTACTTCCTGTTCAATGATGGAAGGAGTACGTTTCCATTCTTCTTTACCTTAGCACTGAAACAAAAGTTAATGAAACAGTTAATAGCACTTTTGCAATGTATCAGGTTTGAATTGTTTTTGGGAATATTCTTTGTACGTTAGATTATTTCTGCTTTGCATCTAGAAAAAGATGAACACCTATTAGTAAAACTGATGAAATACTATATCATTGTTTAGAAAAAATGTCTTCATGCTCGGTTAGAGTATAAATGCCAATAAAAAAATCAATGACCTTATGTCAAGTGAAAATTCCCATTATAACTACTGGGTTGTTGTCTATATATTGCATATATAATACATATATTGTGCACACTCTACAAATAATTGCTGATTTATTCTGCCATCTACTTACATCTGCATATTCCACAAGTAACTCCAAACAACCCCAAAACCCCATCCAACTAATAAAACACATCTATATGGAGAAGTTAAGTCTCATCCATCAATTTTGCTTTAAAGGACATGCCAAACAACAAAGCAACACTTTATTGCTATATGTGTTTTTTATCTTTTGTTTTAAACAACATGTAAGGATTATTACAGCTAGATTACATTTGGTGTGTCCGTGATTTGTGGGAAGGCTTTTCCTTGTTTAATATGCACATGACCATGTTTCTAATCTGTTATGGCAGATTATCCTCTTCATATGGTGTCAAATCGGGCACATAAATGACAATCTGAAAAAATAATTTCATAACTAGCGGCTTCTCTCATAAAACACAGTTTTTCCACTTATACTGACAGACTGCAATCAATTAAAAATGATTAAAAGTGTAAAGATGATTTTAGGTTCCAGTGAACTGTGCTACCTGCAGCAAAGGATTTCAGAATAAGATGAATTGTTAGCAGACTTCATCTGCCACAACAGATGTACTCTGGGATGAGATGAAGTTCTGTTTAGGCCACTTTTAACTCCACATGATCATCAGCAAGGTCCCTGTGATAATCCCCGAGTGAAATGTGACATTTTCATTATTGAAATCCACAAGCTGTGTCAGGAAACATTTTCTTTCTGTAATCTTTATTTTTTTAACCCAACAACAAATTGCGGGAGTGGGTTGCACTCAAAATGCATTTTAAAATATTTTTGTAGTCATAGTGCAAAGAAAAAATATTACAATAAGTTGGAAAAATGATTTATAATTTAATTTATTAAAAAAAATAAATTGCAAATTTATATTTACTGTTTTGCCTAGGGGATATAGTCTAGAAACTGGTATTTTTTCCAAGTGAGTTCAACTGCTTTGTTGTTTAAGTTTGTACTTTTTACAGTTGCATTTAAATATAAATTATTTCTTAGGTTTGCTGTTTTTTTGTCTTATAGTGAATTCTCAAAAGAGTTCTGGGATTAGTCATTTAAATCACATTTGTGATCAAAATACTGCCCTAACAAATAAAAAAAATGGCAAGGTACATTAAGTTGTTTAATTTGAATATAAAAACAAAATATTACTTCTTCAGGGTCACTGAATAATAGCACTGATTTCTTTTGGAAAGATCTGATGAAAAATTGATTTCATTGCAACAGAAATTGTTTTGAAGTGCATGGCTTTACTAGTACATTAAGAATTCTTAGACATTCAGTTTCAGGAGTTTTAAAATAACACAGTCATCGCATAGTCTTTTTATTTGTACATTTACTTATTTGGCTGACATGTTTATGATACAATTGGTTACATTTCTTTTGGTTTTCCAAATGGAGCACAAGTAGGTCAAGTGACTTGCTTATGGCCACACAGTGTCACTAGTGGGATTTGAACACATAACCTCCAAAGCTTTAACCACAACACCAGGCTGCCTGTCTGGTAAACAGCAACAGTTTAGTTTACTTAATTAAAACAGCATCAGCAATACAAATAAAAGTACTTTCATACTCCAGTGTGTGATTTAGTAAGTTAAACTGGTAAAAAAAAGAATCTGCGTGTGCAGTGATCTGTTGGACCTTTTTGCATGCAGTATTAAAGATAAGAACAAATCTCAGTTGTTAAAGAATGTCTTTTAAGTCTGCCTGCTTGGCAACTGAAAATCCTGGCTATTAAAAGGAGAAATCATCGAAGTGGAGAATCATTGACACATGTGCTCTGTCCAATATTCCTGTATAGTTTGCTGATTACAACACCTTATTTGAGAGTTGATGTTAATCCCTTTTGAATGACAGGATGATTACTCATCAAGTAAGTTGTGGGTGGACAGGGTGTTGATTCACACTACAGTATATTTTCTGAAGGAGTTAAACATACTTAAAAGTGACTGAGCATCTAAAATCTACAACGACATAAAAGAGAGAGGTTTCATTTACTTATTTTGTACTTTTTCAGTTTTAAATACAAAATAGATAAGTTAACTATCATAGGACTTCCATGGCAAAAAGTGAAACATGTGACAATTATACAGTGTATGTACATTTTTTTACTCTAATTTTTAATATTATTATTTCATATACCTGCTCTGTGGGTGTTGGAAGATGACTTATTGCTGAAGGTTCTGGGTTAACGAAGAGAAAATTCAACTGTGGCTTCCTTAAATCAGATGCTTTATCAGTTTTTTGTTCAAAAGATATTAAACTTTATCTATTCTGTTACACTTACTTTTAGCTCTTAAAAGGCCAGCATGGAAATTTATTTAAAAAGCTCTCTGAGGGACTACTATTTTAAATATTAATTTAGAAGAGCTGAGCGTTTGCAGGTTAAAACAATGGGGTATACCAGAAGTGCTCAAGGTATTCTCTGGCCTGACTTCTCCCTCAGTCAGGGATGCATTATGCAGGGCTGGGGAGCTAACATCAAAGTCAGTTCAAGTGTGCTGCTGCTTTCCCACATCATTATTAGCACAACTGATGAAAAACTACAACATGAACCCATTTTTGAAACACCTAATAAACTGGTTATATATTATATAAGCAATAAGCAAGCAGCAATAAATTTAGATGGAAATAATTTTAATGAGGGCTTAGGTTACATTATAAAATAGTCTGCAGTCTGTATGAAATTTGTAATTTTAACAATACCACTATTTTAATAAAAGGAACAAAATAAACTAATAATCATAACAACTTAAAGACAGTATGTTCTGAAATCTGAGCCACCTAAATGAAATTCTTTAAGTGTGTTTCAAATTACAAATACAAGTTTTCAGAACAGAGCACCAGAAGAAACAGCAGTTATTATTTCTAAACCTGCACAAGAATTTTCTTATTTTTTTTTGTGTTAACAGTGGCAAAGGTATTCTAAGAACAAAGCATAAAATGTCCACAACTTTGCCCATAAAAAAGTTCAGTTCAGTCTGAAAATTTTCTATTGAAACAAACATAGCAAATCAGAAACAACCCAGAAGACTAGAAACTAGAACCACATTCCAAAGATACAAGAAGACCCAATGCCAAAATAGTGCAAAAAAAGCAGTTCATGTTTCATGTACAGAATGGACAATAACCGACTCCCATACTGATTGTTATGGAGAATCCACCTGGCAACTTAGAAGGTACAATGAGATGCACCTACAAAAATTTGGCCACATCAAGTTGAGGATGACCTCAGACAACATCGACTCAGCCTAACGGAGGCCAAGGCGATAGCACTAGATCGAACCAGCTGGAAACAAATCGTGCGGGATGTCCAAAACCCATCACCACCTAGAGTGACATACTGGCTCCCAGGGTAGCCTCGTTCAGTTGTTTGCTAAAGGATTGACAACGATATTATCAACTGCAATGTGCAATCAATTGGCATCACTTAAATGTGAGAAATCCAATTATTCAAAGACCGTCACAAAAAAAAGGTAAAATTGATTACATTAGATATGATTAGAATTTCAGAACATTAGAACAATGTTGATAAAAACAGGTCAATCAGTCCAACCTACCCCTCAATCCTATTCACCTAATTTCTCCAAAATGACAGTAAAGTCAAGTTTTGAAGGTCCCTAAATTCCTGCCTGAAATCACACTACTTAGTAACTTATTTTATCTGTCTATTGCTTGTGCCAAAGTTACCCTTCACAAGTTTTCATCTGGGTGTCTGTGTTTTTGTTGAAGAACTCATTTTAAAATATCAGCTGAGGCCCACTATATTAACTATCTTCATAATTTTGAACATTTTAATCATTAATAATCTGTCTGCTTCAATTCAGAATTAAGCATTGTGTATCAAAGCTCACAAACATGTTAAACCAAGAACCCAGGCAGTCCCACAAGTTCTTGTAAACAAGTAATTTAAAACAGATATACCAATATATTCTGGTAGAACTGAAAATTAGATACAGTATATGCATGGTAATCTAAGTTTTATTTAATTTTATATGTATTATTATAGAAAAATAATGTATAATTCTTTTCTTTAAAGCATCTGTTTTACAAAATTGGGATTTTTATTATTTTAAATGGCACTTTATGATTAGGAAATAACACTAGACAGCTTTAACCTCAGAATCAAGACATAAGCAGTGGTCTTTAGCTACACTGCTCAAATAAGCAAGACACAATATTTTTGATCACACCAAACATCATTGGTTCAAAAGCCACACGGCATCCTTTGCAGATTTCTATTGTCATTAACTGTAAGTAACAGCCTAAAATGCTCAAAAGCATTCCACAATACCTAATCCTAGTCTTCTCTGAATGAACCGTCTAGCTTTTTATTTGATTACTATCTTATAGCTCATCATAAGACAGGGAGTGAGCATGTGATTGAGATAATCATCTTTGGCCACTGTCATTTTCTCAACAGTGAGGTACATTTATTCATTACAATTGAATAAATCTTTAACCACCATGGCAGACAGTGGAGCAAGCAGATACTGCATTAGATTATACCTCATTTCAGTATAAAAATAGAAACTTTTCATGCCTTATGTATATAATGCCCCAGCAGTTGCCTGTAGAATGTGTGAATTAGCATATAACAAATTTTCATGGCATCTATAAACTGTCATATGATGTTAAGTGAGCATGGGATTGAGAGTTAAGTTATTGTCTTCCTTACAGCTGCTGGCCATTTTATTTATGGCAAAAAGATACAGTTGTCCAAAAGAACAAATGAACTACATGGTGCAGTGTTAGATTGTGGAATGCATGAGTTTTGCAAGCTCTAGTAAAGCACATTAGGATGTGCTCAAAATTGGTAAGGTACTGTATAAAGTTTGTTGATTTGTACATGCACCTTCAGTGCTCTATTAAGAACTGTATATAACATGCATCACTGGAAAATTAATGGAAGTAATTATTTAGGAAAAGATGAAGCAACACATGCCAAGAACAAGTGTATAAAACAGATCCTTTAAATTTTTATTTCTGAAAATTTTCATGGAAGGAATATCATAAGATAAGGTACAGTAAATATACTCAATAATCACAGTGCCAGTGAATGTTGAGAGTGGAACGGATTGGCACAGGGGTGATAAAATCGGTCCTGGAGGGCTGCAGTGACTACAAGTTTTTGTTCCAACCCAGTTGCATAATTAGAAACCAAACTTTGTCAATAAAAAGACCTTAATTAATTTCATAGCTTGTTACTGTTTTCTGCAATGTCAGGTCATTCTTATATTATAGATTTTTTTTCCCTTCCAAGGATAACATCCAAATGATTTGCAGCCTACAATGGATGAATAATTCTCTGTCCTTCACTTTCATTCTCTTCAGTTTCCTTCTAAATATTTTATTAGATTCAATTAGATAAACATTATTAATCTCAAGGGGAAATGTAGATGCATACAGCAGCAGAAACCTAAAAATTAAATTAATAAAACCACATAGTTCATGATGAATTCAAACAAGGTGTAAATGTAAATAAGTCAGATTGAGAACGGCTGGTTCCACAGTCATTTACATCTTATTACTAATAAAGAGCAATTATAAACAGTGAATGCTGTTGTTTAAGACTCAAATAAGCAAGTAAGGGTGGGAAACCTTAACAAATAAAGCAACTAAAATAAAACATTTAAACAATAAGTGCTTAATCAGCAATAATTGACTTCTCATTAAGAAACTGGATTGGAACAAAAATCTGTAGCCAATGTGGCCCTCCAGAACTGATGTTGCCCACCCCGGATCAACACATTTAAGTACAAGTTTGACTGTACTCTATACACGTTAACAATAATAAGCCTATAACACTATAATATATTTTTTGTTTCCCAGCTTTTTCTTTAGGCTAACAGTAATATCATTGCACCCCTGGCTAGAATGCTATGAGCTACAGAGAAGAAAAGCAGGGAGGCACTTGGCACCATGCATAAAGTTATATATGATTTTTGCACTGTGTTGTCTGAAGTGAACCACTTTGGATTGAGCAGCATTTTAATATGTTGTAATGGTTTATGTTTTTAGAAAGTGAATTAGGGTCACTAAACAAATGCAGAGTTCATGTGCACAGCCCTTTATAAGAATATTTTCTATTGTGCAGTTTGATGATCAAATCAGCAGAACATTATCTGTGCCTACTAAAGGAGCGCCACAGACATATATAACAGCAAACAAATCAAACTAGGTTATAACACAAACACAACTTACAAATTTTTTACATTCAATATTACTTTGTGTGTTTGAAGAAAGTGGATTGGAACAAAAATCTGTAGCCAATGTGGCCCTTCAGGACTGATGTTGTTGATGTTGAAGAGCATAGCACACTAAAGAGTACAACTGGTCCTAGAAAGCCATAATGTGGTTTTCATTCCAGATGAGCTACTGTATTAGTCAATAAAATAATGTGCCTGAGAAGAACATTTACATTATTTTGCTTTCTCCTTCCTTGAAAAAATTACTTGCAATACTGATCTCACTTGATACAGAAGAATAAGAAGGGATTATTTTAAAAGAAAATGTACATGCAGGGTTGAGAAAATGATGAATACCTATAGATATAACTAGATGAAATGCTCTGTGCCATTTTCATAGGACAACTTTTTCATTGTTTCTTAATCAAGTCTTTTCTTTCCTGTCTCTGTAATATAAAAGTACTTAACATAGTGTCCAAACAGGAAATAAAATCAAGGAACATTATTGGACATACAGTAAAGTCAAGTTTTGTTAAGGTAAGTATAAAGTACTGTATATTGAGCTTTTTTTTTTAATTTTTGAATATTTAATATTGTGTTCAGTTTAGTCCCTATATTATCAGACAAGTCAAAACTGTGACAAATGAAGTATCTATTGTTTTCTTCTGATGCTCTGAGAATGATATTTGAAATTTAAAAGCAGGCAAGTGTGAATGATTATGCAGAAACATACTCTTTAGGTCATATGTACAATTAGTTAAAATGCTCATGAAATGTTGGCAACATCATTAAAAACTGTAGAATATAAATAAAGTCCCAATTAGAAAATATATTTTTTGTCACCATTGCAGCAGAAATACAAACTAATTTCTTGGGAGATAAAGCACAGGTGTGTCATTGCACTAAAACACGTCATACTCATGGGTGCTAAGTGACCCCTTTAAAACTGAGCTCAGTCTACATCTAATACACGTTTTTAAGGTTCTGAATGTTATCTAAATAAATGCGATGTTTCTTCAATCTAAGTATTGAAACATACATTCAATGACATAACATAACAATGAAACATAAGGAGATGGAAAGTTAGGGCTGAATATAAAAGGACCTCCTACTATATAGGCCAAGAGAAGTTGTAGATATACAGTTCATCAATTGTCCACTCCCAGTTTTGAGATGCAGACTGTTTCTAATTTTAAGAGCTGGATGAAGAAACTGTGACAAATTAGTTATTTACTCAATAAATAAGGTAAAATAATGGTATTCTATCTTCTCTTCAGTTAGTAATTTTTAAATGTGTCCACATATATTATTATGAAGTTTCTGATACTGGATACATAAAGATGCATATTTGTTTGCATTACAAGGCATTTTGGTGCAGATTGTAATATGTCATTTTTAAGTAATTCGGTTCGTATTAATCACAATATACAAAAAGTAATAGTTTGTGCATTTTAAACTGTAAATGTATTTTAGCAACAAAATTACTATCACCTTAATTAAGTATTACCTACATGGAGTTCCAGTTCTACAATACAACTCAATTGAAAGGTAAATAAGATGCATCCATTACAGAAAGAGTATCAGACAAGTAATGAGAGAATGCTTCTACTTGGTATTGCGGGAGACAGGGATTGCCAAAATGTTTTGAAGTCTGACCTCAAGTATAGTGCCCTGAAAGGGAAACCTCAGGTGGCACTATATAAAGCAAGATGGAGAGAGAGAAGGAGAAAGTGGTACTCTAAAGAAAGCTGGCAGTATTCCTTATAAAACTCCAAAAGGCATGTAACTGAACTTAGACTAAAAGTGACTGGCTCTATCATCAAGTGAGCAAGGCTGTGGAGCTCAATCAGGAGACCAATGCAATTTCTTTGAGAAGACAGGTGGCAGCAGATAGCTCATGGCTAGGATAGGTGGAGCTATTCTGCTCACAAGGGAGTATAGTGCCTTGGAAACCTGGCACTTTATGGACAATGACACCATCTGCAACTGGAGACAAGCTAGCTATAGACAAATTGGGCCAGTCCTGATGTAAAGACCAGAGATTTACTAATTTGTAGTTGGCAGGAGAGTTTACTGTAGGAGAAGTGGCAAAAGCAATTAGAAATGGTAGGTGAGAAGTGAGACTGATTTTATGTGGTCCTCAGAATGTGGCCAAGAGAGTTATCTAACACAGACAGGAATAAAACCTTTGAAGGATGACCCCAAAGCAAGATTTTGTTTTCTTTATTTGCTTTTTTCCTGCATGCATACTTTATTGTATGTCTTATTTAAATAATAAACACCACATATTTTGATATATGGCATCTAGAACCTCTTGGCTTTATGATACTCTTCATTTTTTGATGAAAATGACATCCATTTTAGAAGTAGTTGCAAATCTGCTGCATGCTTCACTTGAATGTATCACAGTCAATGAAAATCTATTTTTTTACATAAGAATATTATATATTAAATAGTTTGTTTTAGGATGAGTATTGTCATTCCATTGTGTTAAGAATCTTAAAGTATGCTAACCGTTTCATGACAAGATAACATTAAAAAAATTCAAGACATCAAATTTCAACATAACCTACACCAATACTTCATCTAGTCTGATTTTGTCCCCTTTCATCTTGTACTGTTCACAGATGGTTTTTGTTAAATGCCTCATGTCAGATTCCTCTCTCACTGAGTGGTCATCACTCTTAAGATAAAGTGCACCAAAGGCTGCAATCAATCGGATATCACATACTATAAAAACTGGATAGTTCTATGCCACTGATATCTTTATAACTGACTCGGATATGCCAGGAAATCTGTACTAGTTGTATTTGATAAACAACTTTTAAACAGAATCACAAATGTAAGGCAAGCAAATTGTATGACGTAGTATTGAAACAGAAGCTGGAATCACTTGTCTCACTTAAGTTCTTATCAAAAGCCTTTCTTATGTAAGGCAGCCGATGCACATAAAGTACAGACAACTTTAAATGTTAATAATCTGTTTACAGCCTTTATATCTGTAATTAGTATGGAATTTGTCTGAATTTGCTGAACCCCTGTATTTAAACAGAAAAATGCATTAAAACTACATAACAAACATCTTCTGATTGATCAGAATGAAAAAGTCCTTCAACATTGATGATGCTAAAATAATTCAGACTCAAGAGCCAGGAAATTAATTACTGACAGAAACTTGTAATGAACATATAATACATTAGACAAAGTGATTAACTAGAATTTATACAGGGTGCTCATTCAGTAATGCAAGTATTCTTATCTTTTACAAGTAACACAAAAGGCTTTAAACACACATGAAAAGGAAGAAGTTTCTATGGAAAATATTTCTCATTATACTCTAAATTATATTAAGAAGTAAAAAAGAAACATGAAACATGAAATCGTTTGTAAAAAGACACTTAACCTAAAGTAACAGGTGACACTTTCTTTTTAATGATGAGAAGTAAAATTGCTTCCAAAATGTATGTAAACAGACAGCCAATAATACATTATTTAGCTATAAATGTATAATATTTCATGAACAAATACAAATATTCTCTACAGTGAATACAAACAGCCAACAATATGCAACTGAATAAATATTTCACTTTTTTATTTTATAAGCATCTATATATCATCTTAATATGAAGGCTTATACAGCTACCATTGTCAATTAATGTAAAAGGCAGGGAGTTCAGCTGTCAAGACCACTTCTTGTAAAGCGGACAAACTGTATGATTTGGCCCAATCAATGTCATCCACTATAAAACCTCTAACCAAATATCCAACACTAAAGCAATTAGACTTGTAATCTCAGAGGAGGAAAACAAGCCAGTAGCCACTTGTAAAGCCTCAGAGTTCCTATTGTATGATAATAAATAAGAATATCTAAAATAGGTGATCAATGATCCAGGATGATTAAAACCATGAGCAAAGGAACTGCATTACAATATATGTTGCAAATCTTGAAGAAAATTTAAATAATGAAAAAATGTCTTAAACAGTTGCATTAGCACCACTGTATTTCCATTGAACCCAATGCTTGACTTTGAAAGCAGAATTCCTAGCACTTTCATCTACCTGAACTAGGGATAAAGGGGGCTTCCTCAGAAAGTCAAAGTCTTTCTGCAAAACCAAGGCCACTGAAAGTCATGCATCTCTATTGTGATCATGCCATATGAACAGACATGCTTTTTTAGGTCCTAAGAAGATGTGAGTTACATCCACTTTTTCTATTCAGGCACATGACATTCTCACCCTTTTCTCTGCTTTTATATGCATTGTGGGATGTACGGAGTTTCTGCATATACAGTGGGCATAGCAAAGAATCTCCCCCATTGAAAAAATTCACATTTTGTCACTTTAGAGCCTAAAATGAAAATTTTTTATTGTTAATAAAAACAATAATCACTGAGACTGATAAAAGACCACCCCTGTGTCAGTAATTTGTGAAACAACCTTTTGCATTAACTACCACCTTGAGACTATTGGGGTCCTTCTGTACCAACTTTGCATATCTAGACTGAGCAATACTTCCCCACTCGTCTTTACAGAATAGTTCAAGCTCACTCAAATTGGATGGTGATCATTTGTGGACTGCAAACTTCAGATCATTCCACAGATTTTCAATAGGGTTTAAGTCTGAGCTCTGACTAGAGCATTCACATTTTTCTCCTTTAGTTACTGTGTGGTCAATTTTGCTATGTGCTTTGGGTTATTGTCATTTTGAAAGGTAAACCTTCTTCCCATCTTCAACTTTCTGGCAGAGGGCAGGTTTTCATCAAGAATTTGATGGCATTTTGCTTCAACCATTTTTCTTTCAACCCTGAGAAGTGCCTGACTCCCAGCCACAGAGAGACACCCCCACAACAGGATGCTACTACCTACATGCTTTACTGTAAGTATGGTTTGTTTTGGATGGTGAGCTGTAATGGCTTTCTGCCAGGTATACCGTTTGGTGTTGAGGCCAAATAATTTTATTTTGGTCTCATCTGAGCATATAATTTTTCCATTTGGCCTTAGAATTTTCAACATGCGTTTTGACAAAGTTCAAATGAGACTTAATATGGCCCTTCTTGAGGAGTGTTTTTTTTCTTTCAACCTTCCTGTATAGGCCACATCTGTAGAGCGCTTGTGATATCATTGTCACATGCACACAACTTCCTTTATCCTTTATCAACCTCAGTGATTCTAGTTTTTTATTTATTATTATTTATTTTGAACTGTTGGCTATTATATCTTTGACTTGGATGTTATAGGTTGCATCAGGTAAATAAAGCTGAAAAAAATATTTTTGTGTGTGTTTTCATTTTGGACAATAAAGCAAGAATATGTGAATATTTTCAAAGGGGGTGAATCTTTTCTATACCCACTGCAAACGTATTAGTAAATATCCAGTTACTTCAAAATGCTACCTGCTAACTCAATGACTAGGCTATTACCCTTGCTTTGCTTTTGCCATAAGGTGGTGCTGTGGATGGAACTGCAGCTACACTGATCTAGTGTTGTTCTGGGTGGAAATCCCATATCCAGTCATTATCAGTGTGGAGATTATACATTTTCACTGTGTCTGCATGGATTTTCCTCCTGGTGCCCTGTTTTTCTGCAGCATCTCAAAGATGTGATGTTTAAGTTTAATGGTGATTGCAAATTGATCCTGGGTGTGTAAATGGGCCCTGTGATACACAGTACTGATAAGATGAATTTTGTTCTCCAGTGACCCTGAATTAGATTAAGTGTATTTGAGAATGCTTTGCTACTATTTTGCCATGAGACTTATTTTACTGCTTAAACAGGGTGTGTTCCTCCACAGTAGCCACAACAGTGCACAGCACCACTTCCCTGCTAAATTCACTTCCAACACATGTAAAGTCATCAGGCACATGGGATTAATAGTATCTTTAAGTGAATACCAGAGTTATGAGTCCTGTGATTAGTTCTAGTGATGTATTTTTCTTTTTTTACTTTTTATTTCTAGAAATATGTTTGTTTCCATACTTCTCTTCAAAAGCTATTGGGATTTAACTGTTCAATACTGGAAGAACCTGCATCACCTAAATGATGTTCTTTTTTTCATTATTTCCGTTATTTAATTCAGATAAATACAAAAAAAGATTCTTTTGTTTTTTCATTTCTGAATAATTTTGCTAGAATGGTGGTAAAGGAAGAAAGAAAAATGATGCACACTTGAAACTGTAAGAGGATAAAGGTATGCTTTATGACCTTTACCAGGCCTTAAAAGATTGTTCAATGCATAAATAATGGTTTCCTCTGAATTCTACTGTAATTAGATGCTTTGTTCTTCATTTACTGAAACACAAGTTACTTTTTTGGCATGACCTTTAATTGGTTTAAGTAGCTAAATTGCTTTTTAGGAGAAACATGAAGGTAATTAACTGCAGATGCATTTGTTTAGAATGGTGTGATTTTGTGGGACAAAGCAGCAAAGTCCTGAAGAATAATACAATTGTATTATGTACATGAAAGTTAGAAATACAGTGTATTCAGATACAGAGCTCAAGTGGCAGGTTCTTCAAGACTTGAAAGTACTGCATAAATTTCACTAATTGTATTGAAATCAGAGGAAAAGAAAAAAAACAACTATATATAAAAAGTAGATCAGCAATGCAGTATGTGGTACTGACTTTCAGCAGATGTCATACATATTGCACACTGGAGAGATTCCGAAGGACTGGAAAATGGCAAATATCATCCCATTATATAAAAAGGGTGACAGGGCACCTCTAAGCAACTATAGGCCAGTAAGCTTAACATGCATCACAGGAAAATTAATGGAAGGAATTATAAAGGATAAGATTGAGCAACACCTGACAAGGACAGGAGTTATTCTGAATAGTCAGCATGGGTTCAGAAGAAGGAGGTCGTGTTTTACTAACATGCTGGGATTCTATGAGGAGGCAACAAAAGGATACGATCAAAGTGGAGTATATGATATTATGTATCTTGACTTTCAGAAAGTATTTGATAAGGTGCCACATGAGAGGTTGGGCATCAAATTAAATAAAGTGGGAGTTCAGGGTGATGTTTTTAGATGGATGCAGAATTGGCTCAGACACAGGAAGCAGATGGTGATGGTGCAAGGAACCTCATCAGAATTGGCCGATGTTAAGAGTGGTGATCCACAGGGATCAGTTCTAGGGCTGCTGCTATTTTTAATATATATAAATGATTTAGATAGTAATATAAGTAACAAGCTGGTTAGGTTTGCAGATTATACCAAGATAGGTGGATTAGCAGATAATTTGGAATCCGTTATATCATTACAGAAGGACTTGGATAGCATACAGGCTTGGGCAGATTTGTGGCAGATGAAATTTAATGTCAGTAAATGTAAAGTATTATAGGAAGTAAACATGTTAGGTTTGAATACACAGTGGGCAGTCGGAAAATCGACAGTACACCTTATGAGAAGGATTTAGGTGTCATAGTGGACTCTAAGCTATCGACTTCCCAAGAGTGTTCAGAAGCCATTAAGAAGGCTAACAGAATGTTAGGTTATACAGCATAATGTGTGGAGTACAAGGCCAAGGAGGTTATGCTCAACCTTTATACTGTACTGGTGAGGCCTTATCTTGAGTACTGTGTGCAGTTTTGGTCTCCAGGCTACAAAAAGGACATAGCAGCGCTAGAAAATGTCCAGAGAAGAGCGACTAGTCTGATTCCAGGGCTACAGTTTAAGCAAAAGAAGATTAAGAGGTGACATGATGGAAGTGTTTAAAATTATGAAGGGAATTAGTACAGTGGATCGAGACTGTTACTTTAAAATGAGTTCATCAAGAACACGGGGGATACAGTTTTTTACACAATGAACGATAGATACTTGTAATAAGCTACCAAGTAGTGTGGTAGACAGTAAGATGTTAGGGACTTTCAAAACTCAACTTGATGTTTTTTTGGAAGAAATAAGTGGATAGGACAGGCAAGCTTTGTTGGGCTGAATGGCCTGTTCTCATCTAGAGTGTTCTAATGTTCTAATATTAAATTTAATGCAGTTTATTCAAACAAATTCAGTAAGCTTTTTACTTTAAAATTAAAGTTTAAACTATGTAAATGTGAGTGAGATTTATGTTATTTCTTTGACAATGGATTGTTTTTATCTGAAAACTAAAACAATTATGACATTTTAGCAACTGAAAGAAACTATTCAATCTGGAAAAAAATCATTAAAGTCATGTCCATGCCTAGTACGTAAGTATAGGTTTTATAATAAAAAGCTGCAGACAGTGAAAGTAAAAGACATATTGATGTACTTTACTGTACACAAATTGTAACATTACAGTGATTAATTTACTCAATGACAAAAAATAGACACAGATAACAGTTTTCTAACTTGCACTGAAAGTGAAATAAGAGAGCAGCAATGCTAGTTTTACAGCTAAATAGGATGACATGTCCTTTACACTCAATGACCTAGAGGGCCACACACTGGGCTGACTACAAGAGGTTGATAACTAAAAAAAGGATGCTTGTAATCCCTCTATGGTATACCACAAATGAATCAAAAATGTGTTTGTCAATAACAGAAACAAATGATAGAGATAGGGGCTGAAAAGGTGGCAAATATTGAGGCATGTTTGCTGCACAGTTTGGAATGTATTTTGGGGGTGAACCATCACTGGAGGAATGGTGAATAAGGCCATATGCTGTCACAGTACCTATGTACACAGTTTTCATTGTCTACATAGATGTGTCACTGATCATTAACTGCTGAGTCTCACTTGAAATCGCTGGTTGACAATTCACAGATAATGGACTCTATTCAAAGTGTCCATTATGACATCTGCTACAGACCACTCAACATCACTAGCTATGTCTGCATTAACGTCAGGCTTGAGTTGTCTGGACTGCTGTGGAATAGGGTTGGGTCCCATTTTACTGATAGCTCTTGCTGCCCCTTTGAAGCTGACAACCATCACATTCACACATGGTGATAGCAATGTTTTGATTGAAAAAGAGAGCACTGTTTGAAAAGTTGATGCATCACCACTTGGAACAGGAACTACTACGCCCTCAACCGCAAGGCTTGGAATTGGGTTGTGTGGTCAGTCAGACAAATCATTGGAGGTAAGATTTCCTCCCTACATGATATCAGTATATACTAGGCAGTGCCCTGAGAAAATCATCAAAGACCCCAGGCACCTCAGCCACAAATAGTTCTCCATGTTACTTTCAGGCCAACTGTATTGCAGTATTAATTATGTTCTGTATCATAAATTCCGACACAGGTTCTTTAACTGTTGGGCGGCTGAACTGTGACTGAAGAATCTTTTAAAGGGTGCCTTTTTTGTGTATTTGCATTTTGCACAATTTTAACACTGCGCTGTTGTGGGGCTTGACGCCCAAGTTTTTTACTCATTTGTACTCTATATGTTGTGACGTGACAATCAGTCAGTCAAAATATACTTAAATAGTGGATGTTATAATAGAGCAGTGTGTCACCCATAATCTGATATGTGGTAAATTTGACACATAACTGTTTTTTTTCCTCAAAACTTAAAAAGCACAATTTTTGTATCTGTGATGGCTGCTAAGCCTTACTATACGTTGAAATGTTATTTACATGTCATCTCCCATCCTTCTATTTAACTCCAAACACAAAGAGTGTTAAGCCATGCCTCACTGACACCACAAAATATCATTCATTTTCTTTTTTTTAAACTCTGAATAGGGTCCAAATGCAATAATTGGACTAGAGGAGGAGCAGTAGGATTCAAACCTTATTAAATACAGGCCTACTGAAGACAGTACCTGCAAAACTGCCAATGGTGACATT
This sequence comes from Polypterus bichir lapradei, assembly GCA_026402145.1. NCBI lineage: Eukaryota > Metazoa > Chordata > Cladistia > Polypteriformes > Polypteridae > Polypterus > Polypterus bichir. Next base: position 88,208,598 of record JANRMT010062814.1, on the reverse strand, counting down.
TAGAATTTTCTAGACATTTAATAAAAGAGAAAAATTAATTCTGAAATCTGGAAACCTTTTTAAAAATACCTTTCATAAAATAATTTGTTTCTCGCACTTATAGGTGGATTTCTTGTTTTGTTAATTTCATCACTACTAAGAACATTTTTAATCATTTTACAATAAGTGAATGAAGTCCTTGCAGAAATTATGGCTATAGAGAAGTGTGCCAGGATCTGGCAGATTAATCAACCTTGTGATCAAGAGAGATGTTGATTTACAAGAAGCAAACTCTGAAAATGATTTAGGATTTTGTACTAATGTGAAATTCACATCTGTCAGGCAATGTGCTGAAACAATTAAAAAGCCTAATAATATGTTAGACTGTATTGCAAAAACATCTGATTTCAAATCAAGGGTTGTTATGATCAAGCCCTCTAATGTGCTAGTGTGACCACATTTGAAGTAATGGGTATAATTTTGGTTACCATGCGACAAAAAAGCTACAGCGGAATTAAATACTCTGTAGCAAACAAGTGTATCCCTAGGCTATATGACATGTCTTACTCTCTCTGGCTAAAGGAACAGAACTGAGTAGCCATCAGCACAAAAGACTAACTGGGGCCATAATCTAGTTTTTCAATATTCTTAAACATACCAGCTCAATCATGAATCACATAACTGAAGACACTTGCGGAAATTAAGTCAAAAGGAATTCAAGACAGAAACAAGGATCACCAGAAGCCATTTAGTTGAAGTAGAAATCCTAACATATTTTAAAGGACATCTGGATGAGATCCTTGGACTAACTAATCAGCTTAACATAATAAATGATCTACTCTTTTTTTCTAAAATGTCTTGTATTCTTCTGTTTTCCTAACCAGTGAAATCTAGTCAAGTACTTTGATTCCATTATATTATCAAGATAATTTACAATGCGCACGAACTATTAATTCAATTCAAGTTATTCTGATTAAACACACTTCCATTTTACGAAAACAAATCCCCCTTATATATGAAGATGTACCAAATGTCACAATAGACACAGAGAAACAGAAGAAATAAAATGGAAAAGATATATTAGCAGCAAAGATTCTGTCCACATGACATATAAACTTCAACTAGTTTAAAATCACCAAAACAATACAAAACGTGGACACAGACTCATATCGACAGGTGTCATAATGCTAGTTTACACTCTTTTGTTTGAGCTAATAATATTACTGAATCATTTAGTAACAAATATCTTTCCTGCCTAGTGGAGTAATTTAAGACATACTACAGACAAATGCACTTGTTCATCTTTTTTGTTTTACTTATACACAACAAGAAACTCCTGTCACTCTGTTAAAGTTTTATACTCTTATTGCATGGACAAATTATTTGTAAGTATGCATCATTATTAGATTTCATCACTTTTACATTGCATTTAGAAATCTTCAGAAGATTCAAGGTCTGTGTTAGTCTCTTATGTCATAAATGGAAGTCGAGTAAATGGCGAACAGAGAGCTCATTGGCAGTTATGCAGTCTATATAGCTGAGTTACAGTAAATTCAGTTTTGTTGAACATTCCATAGAAAACATTAATTCAAGCATACATTTTACATTTGTGGCAGGTGGCTGGTGTCCAAGCCTAGCCGGGACGCCCCTGCACACTATATTCAGGGGTAGCAGCCCTGGACAGTGCAATACCTCCCCCTGGACGCTTGATGGCCGCCCCCCCTGGGGTGGAGCAATGCCTTGCTTTCCCACAGGGCTCCCTGGGAATTGGAGTTGGGTGCAGCCCTGTTGGGTCCTGTAGGCACCGCCAGGGAGTGCTGTGTTTGGGACTCCTGATCCCGTGTGGGCAGCATATTCATCACAAACAGAAGTGCAGCTGGAACCCAGTGATCAAGCACCTGGAGCACTTCCGGGTGAACTATAAAAGAAGCCAGCAACCACTACTCAGGGGCCAGAGTCGGTGAGGAGGAGGACAAGGTTGCCTAGGAGGATTGGTGGTGCCAGAAAGAGAAGAAGATTGCTGTGCTTAAGTGCTTGGGACAGTGTTGTGGCTGGAGGGATTACGGGGAAGACGTGCCCTCGAGCTGAAGAAAAATAAAAGTTTGTTGAGTTTTACATGTGCCTCACTGTCAAGTCTGTCGGGTTGGGCGCTATATAGTGTCCTTATCACATATTATACTGTATATACTATTTGTTTAAATGTTTATTCACAATATAAAGAGAAATTCTAATACAACTTCAAGCATACAAAGGAAATGTATAAAAGTAGTAGGATCCTGAAAAGTGAATGCATAATGCTGATGTAACAGGTTGAAATTATTTTAGTAAGATATGAGAAAATTGAAGCAGGGGAAAATGGGTCGGAGAGGTGGTATGAAAGGGGCTTTAGTGTGTTTCTCTCCTGATAAGATAAAAAAATGCTACAAAGTTTAAGGTCCAGGATCAAAGGTAGGGAAGATCATAAAAAGAGACAAGTTTAAGCACAAGGTGGAAGCCCAATGGAAAAGTGATCATTTTGATATTTTTTCAGTAGGAAACATGTAAACATTGACTAAATGTAATTTAACACCAAATAAATAAAGATCCAAGAAAACTGAAAAATGGATTAAGTTCAGATAGAAGCATGGATGCTCTCTGCTTGAAAAAATAACTGAGCTATGATTAACCTCAGCATTCCTATAAAGAAGAATGAGTTATTTCTGTCTGTCTGAAGTGTTCAAATGAATTATTAGATAGAATTATTAGCAATGTTGGAGTCATACTCAGCCAAGCATGTTTGTTAAATTGGATATGTAATAATTAAAAAAAAAAGAAAGCAGGAGTTATGAATACATTTAGGGCTTGACCTTTTGAATGTCATGAAATTAACTGTAAAATCATCAAAAAGAAGAAAAAACAATGGTATGAAATAAAACAGGTAAAGAAAAATGCTGAGTATGTATGTATGTATACAGGATGCATAAAAAAATCAGAAAAATTAATGAGTATCACACGTTGAACTCTTTAAATGTGATCACCATGTTAAAATAAGTAAGTTAATTAGACAAACTAGAGAGAAAACAAACCAATCTGACATTTGATGGTAAATATATCAAAAGGAGGATTGTAGGAGGTGATTAAAATAGATGCAGTGTTAACTACAAAATTGACTCACTTTTCTCCCAAAATAGACATAAAGGTAGGTGTGTGGCAATAAAGGTGAAATGGAATGTGCAATAACTTAAAAGTAACTGAAATATGAATAACAAATAGTGTAAGAAGTGTTATTAAACTAAAAAATGATTTCCCACCTGTGAAAACAAAAGAGAGCACCAAAGAATAATAGATAATGGACTTAGTGGAAATTGATGATTGAATTGCCACTTTGTATAGTAAAATTCATGCATGATTTTCTCATTTTTAATTGGAATCAGTCAACCATTAATTCATATAGTGTGTACACGCAAGTTCATAACATTCTTTACAATTCAACAGAAAAACATAAATAAAAACAGAAAAAAATAGCTAATGTATACATACAGGGAAATATCAAGAAAATTGAACTTGCAAACTCCACATTGACAGTGACTAGGCTGCAATTTTTATTTAACGTCCTGGAGCTGTAAGGAGCACTAACCATAATCCAGATCATACAGATAAAAACCATAACCAAAATATCATTATCACTCTTACTAATTTAGCTCTTTTTATCTTTAAACTAAATTAGATTATTGTCTAGAATGTAAACCACTCAGGTGTAAAATCTCTTGTAAACATCTTGTCTGCCATACTGATACACTTTAAGGGGCTGATTGTATTCAGTCTATTGTGAAGTGTAAAGATGCGTATCATTCTTAATAGGTTTCATTAATCCTTGGCAGAGATTGCAGTCCTACTATTACATTGGAGTATTATTAGTTTAAAAATGCACTTTGCATATATATAGTGACAAAAGACAGGGCAAAATCCATGAAGATTTCAAAGTATGACTGTGCAACTCAAAGAATGCTGAATGTCTAAATTAAAGTTTATTAAACATTTAAATGATTACTTTTTCCAGACTGTTAGACTGTTGTGTGGACAGCAGGAAAACGTGATAGACTCTTTAGCATCACACCACTAAAAAGATAATAAAAGAAAATAATTTGTCATGTGCTCTAGGAGTAAATACACAAATGGTATAAATTGAGACTTTATAAAAAAAATTTCATACCAAATGAAACCCATGCATCATGTTAGCAGTGGTTTCATCCCCATTTCCACTTACATTTCAAAAGAAAGCTTAAAATGTATGCATATTTCATTTCACAAATGCATTTTATTCAGCTGCTGGCTATGCACACAATTGACCAGTCGTCCTACTGTGAAAATGCACACTCTGTGAAATGAAACACTACAGGTAATTGGAAGAGAACCAGTGCCGTAATTCTTGAGCATAATGTGGTCTTGTCTCATTTCACCTGTTACATGGGGAAAGACTACAGGATAAAGCTTGTTAAAGTTTAGTTAACATTATCTAGCTTTCCATTTTCTAACCAGCTTTATCCAGTAGACTGTTAAAGGTGAGACTACAGGAACAGTAGAAGAAATGTATTCATTATTATTTATTATGATATTTGTAATTCATGAACCTATTTAACTTTGGTGGACCAGAAATTGAAGCTCAAATATTAAATCTCTACCTGCCTCACAGTCTCACCTAACCTTTCAATGAAAAAACACATCACATATTGTATTGTGATAAATCTGAGAAGTATGTGAAATAATTACATATGCGTCTACCACCAACCATTAAAGGTTTCAAACTGTTAAAAGTGAAATTGCATGCAGCATCCAGAAATAAATAATACACAAGTAGTATAAGCAATAACAAAAGAAAACACAGCAGAGAGCCAAAGGTATATGTTATTATTCCAATAATTACTGTCTGTCTGATAGAATGAGTTAAGTTTTAAATGAGTTGAGAATGTATATACTGTATGTATACTACTATGCACAAATAAATAAACTTAAGATGATAGTAAGAACTGATAAAACACACACATACAGACACAAGAATCAATTAAAAAATGGATTATTGGGTATAAAATTCAAGAAAACAATTTTTCAGCTTTAATATAACTGACAAAGCCTACAGGACAAACCTTCAAAGAGCAGAATGGCAGCTATAAAGACGATCTAGCATTTTTCAATTGGTGCAATGGCACTTTGGAAGAGCCAACATCAGGTTATCTTTGGTGTCTACCATCCATAATAAACTGAATTCAGTTTATTGTCATTTTGCCTTTCAGTGCAATGAAATGTACTTCTGAATACAGAACAGAGATAATAGAAAAAATCAATGACACATATCCAGGAATACCCAGTGAACAAAGGTTTTGTTTTGGAACAATTTTTACTTATATTATACAAAAAAAAAATACTGATCAACTCATTGAATGCTTTCCCATTGATTTTAAAAGGTAATGGTAAAAGGTAATGAAAAAATAAGAAAGACAAACTAACTTCTAACTTCTTCCCCAAGACAATACGTTTCACTTTTAATCCAGAGCCTTAACTCTCTTATGGCTCCTCTGAGCATCCAACTTTCATGCCTCTCTTCTTGCTAGTACTGTCTGTTACCCATGCTGACTCCACTGGAAGTCTTTCCATTCCCATACACAAAGTAGCGGCAGGTTGTTGGCACGCCGGAGCTTAAGGGTTTAACACATGCATGACAGACCGCCAGACACCCATCTCCTAACTGCAAGTGGCACTTTCTCCTAAGGAATAACTCCACGCTGCTGCTGCAGCCGTTCCACTCCTCCGGAGCCTCTTCACCTACCCTACAGGTAAGTACATTTTATATAACTGATTATACAAAAAAAGAACAGCTCTATTGTTACTTTCAGAGCAATATTGTTATACGACTTATCACAGTACCAGTCAGTGTTAATTTGCTTGATTATCATAAAACAAAGACATGTTGATCTCTTGCCGAAGCCACCTTTTGCATTACATGGTCAAGCTAAACTGGAACTAATCCTGGTAGCAAAGGGTAAAGACGAAGAAACCAGGTCTGACTGTGACACCTCCTAATGCAAAAAAACTCAAACGTTGTCACCTATACTGGTCCAGCTTAGCCTTACAATTCACTTATGATATGCATATCATATTTATTATGTAGATGGACACTGGCTTCCCAAATGCAACCCATGCAGGTATAACTGGAAAAGCACAGGAGACAGAGATATGGAAAAATCAACATGACAACATCACTGTAACACTAGGCATTAAGAGCACTGCTAAACACTAATTTAATTCAAAGTCAAAATACACATTTTTCCCAAATGGTCATACATTAAATCTTGAGTTAAAACTTGGCAAATATTATCCACCATTAACCACTACCATCTGTGAACTGATTAATGACCCTCCTCACATTCACTCTTCTCTATAGTCAGGTTTTTGTTTGAAAAATTCTGACATTGTGCACTGAGTAAAAGTTGACATTGTGTTCTCTGAAAATGCATATCACGGTTCAATGTTTTAAAGATGATCATTATATTTTGATTGTATCAAATGTTGTGATTATGTTAGGTGAGTCAGGTTATTTCAAGGACCCAAATTAAATGTAAATGTTTTTGATTTATGGGGCTGCTTTGGTAAGATTATGATTTTACTGTCAAAGTAAGGCTGGCACGTCAAGTACAGATCCACCTTTATAAGTAGCCTGTAGCAACATATACACTCAAATGCATCCGGTATAGATTTTGTAGCTTAATTTTTTGAGGTCAACTTTGCTTTACTATTGCTCCAGAATTGGTTGAGAATTTGACCCAATGCCCTGCCCCCAATTGACAGCACCTGCACTTTAACATAAGAAAAATGATTTGCAAATGTTGTTTTAAGGACCAAGTGACTTTTAATTTGTACTTGAGGTTGCTGTTTATCATAGCCACAAAAAGACATAATCTTCAGCATGAAGGTGTTGATTCAATGTGGTCTAATATCACAAGCAGGCTGAGTAGCACAGAGAATGACTTAGAGCCAGAATGCGATCTATGGCTTGGTCAACCTTATGATTATGGGAAAGTTAAAAAGAGGAAAGGGAGTTCATAGTTTTTTAGAAACACAGTGGTGGAACTGTCATAGTCATTCCTGTTCGTAATGGAAGAATATCCTGGTTCATAAAAAAGTGGCTACTAGATTTTTTTAACATGAAAAATGCTTTTCAAACCACTATTCACATCACAGGACATATTTTTGTTTAGACATTCATAAAGTTTGATTAGTAAGATGCTCCAAAGGTAAACACTGAAGAAAGACATAGTAACTCAAATATACATGAATTATATTTCTTAAAAAGGTGTGAATTAAAACAAAAAAAGGAGAAACAGGAAAATAATGTGAAGATTTTCTAATATGATAATGAGACATTGATTTTGTTGCCTGCAACAAAAGGAGACCTACACAAGGCTTAAAGCAGTACTTTTCTAGGCAGGCTATGACTATTAGATAAGAACCATGAAGGCATGCTTGCTTTTATGCCTTGAGAAATAAATGCTAACAAAAAGAATTATGAAGTGTGCTGATTTATGTAGAAATCAAACTATGGAATCATTTTACAATTACTTTTAACTAGAAACTATTCCAAAATGAAGCATTCTAGAACTCTATCCAAGTTCCCCAAATCATTTTAATATAATATGTTTATATAAAACCTTTATTACAAAATCTTCACCTATAGTATGAGAACTTTTCTGAAAATGAAAACCCACTTACTATATTTAAGAGTTGCAAGGTAGCACCCAAAACCTAAACATGATGACAGAACAGTCTGTCATACACGTGCGACTAGGAGTGAGCTGAGTAGACCAAGTGGAGGTAATTACCCACCAGGCCATGGGGGTGGCGGGGTGCACTAAACCTACCTCTGTTATCTCTACAGGCCAAAAATGGGAAAACCTGCTTGATTCAACGACACTTTGGGTTCTGGCCCCCAGACTGAAGTCACTTCCGGTTCCGGGGCCCAGACTGACATCACTTCCGCCTTTCAGCTTATATATCTTATACATCTTTCCTCCACCAGTCAGTTCAGTGGAGAACTCAAAAGAATGCACATGAGTGGTGTAGAAAAAATCTTTTGCAGCCAGGGACAATATATGGGTGGCTGCCCCAAACCTTTTTGCGTGTGTCAAGGCTATTCATTTCACAAGTTCAATGCATATTTGTGCACAAAACCACATTCATTCACACTGAGCCAATTTATAGTCACAAATTAAGGTAACTGTCACATCGTTTGTATGAGAGTGACATACTGGAAAACCTAGAGGAACAAATCATGCCCTTTAAAAATGTAAAGATCATTAAATTTTCCTGTTACTGGCACTGACTCAAAAACTGTCACAACAAATAATGAAAATCCAAGTTGTTATCATATTTATAAAAATGAGCGTGACAGAAACTTTTCATTTATTTCCTTAGAACACTTGCATCCAAATAAAGCCTGCACTTTCACTAAGAGGCTCTGCTACTGGGAGCTGTAAAAACATTTCATCAGTTATTTATTGTGTATGGGCTCTACTGTACCATTTTCTAACATTTACATCACGCTGCTTGAAGATGCGACAGAGAGTGAAAAACTGAACAGTACCAGAAGACGGCAGATACAAATCTACCATGGAAGTCAAGTATAAAAAAATACTACAGATCATACTGCAGGAGTAAATTCAATTTGTTCTGACATGCAATTGTTATGATACATCAACTTCATGACAGTTTAGAGAACAAAATGGCCAATTATTGAATTATTACACTTTACAATTCCTAGAAAGCCTGCTACTGCGTCCATTTAAAAACAAGTAGTGTCACATGAGGTGTGATTCACTACAGTTTTCTTCAATTAACTGCATTAAGTCCATGACTCAATACTGAGAATGATGAATCTAAAGCAACAAGCGCTTTTGCATTCACATATGGTAATCCAAAGGGGTTTATGCTACTGACTAGAAGCTATGACTTAGCACATCTTGCTCTAAAAAACTAGTAACAGGAAAACAAATGTCTGTAAAAACACACCTGTGAAAGAATTAAAACAATACTTTTTGTATAGTTCTTAAGAAAAAAAGAAAAAAATTCTTAAACATACACAAGGACTTTCTCTCTTGGAAAGTAAAGACAATGAACCTCCTCTGCACCCTTAGCTTTGTGTCCACATTTTGTTTTCCTGTGTCTATGACTGGAGAGACCCTAATGTTCAGTCATTCTTTTTGTTATTACTAGGCTATGCCGTGCCCACTTTGTGATGGGCTAGCCTGGCTGGTCCAATGCATTCAGCATGTCTTTAATGTGTTTTCTGTCTCCTACTTTTTTTATGAAACTTAATTCTCGATGGCTTTCCCTTAAGCAAGCTGTTAAGAGCAGTTTCAAAATCTGTCCACAAAAAACCCATTTGCTAGAAGGTCTGACCTGCTCACCCCTCCTGCTGGGTATTGCACAAGCTTGGAAGGAGAGTGACAGAGGCGCAGGGAGGATAAATGATACAATGACATCCAGGCTCGACGTGTCAGCAGAGGGGGAAGCAGTGGCAGCCCTGAATACAGGAATTATTCTTCATCGTCTCACACTGTCGCAGCAAATTATGCTCAAGCTCTTGGCTTTGCTGAAGAGAGCGACCCTGGAATGAATGGGTGAGTGCTGAGGGGAAAAAAATAATGATTGTGGTCGTCTTTCACACTCCAGTCACTTTTCACAGCACCATACTTTTCAAGCTTAACTAATGTCACTTCCCTTTCTTTTTTTAGCTGCTATACTGAGATTCTTACAGTAGGAAAGAACACTTTCTGAAAGCAAGACAAGAAAGCAAGGCCTCGGGAAAATTGACAAAATGGTCAATAGTAAGTTTTTAAATAAAACATTTGAAACTCCTGTTTAGTAACAGTGTGCACACAGAAAATTTTCCAAAACTCTATAGCATAGCAAATTCTGAATTCTTAAGAAATGTTGGCTTTCAAAGAAATAAGACATCTCTGCCATTATCACGCATAGTTGTAATGTAGCATGCAAACTGCTGCAGGCTAAAAATATGGCAGCAACCTCTTTCAAAAAAAAAAAAAAAACTATATATGGAAATAGAAAGTTACCAAATTTATAAAGAAACCAGTATCTTTTCTGTAATGATAACTTCAGAAATAATTTCTGTATTATATCTTCCAGTAAACCTTCATCGGTATGCCTGCTTTGAACTTATCTCTAAAATGGCAGGAATAAGTCATATGCACTCCCATCTCTACTCACACCAGACCACTTTAAGAAAGGCAGTCCAGTCAGTCTGTCTCAGTGGCTTTTGGACTGTGGGAAGAAAGTCACATGGACAGAAAGGGAAAATTCAATAATTAAAAAAATAAGGCATCCCAGCTTGGAACTGGATCACTGAGCAAGCCAAATAGCCTGGTGATTTAGTTAATGTGTTGTTCTTTGCAGTATTGTTTAAATTTTAAATTCAACTAGAAAGTATATACTTAGCCTAAAGGTATATTATACATATTTTGAATATTACACATGAAGGTGGAGTATATGTGAAGCATAAAGAAACATCTCAAGAGACACTGGAAATATTGCACAAATACTTATGATTTTATAATATAAAATTGCAAGAATCACACATATGAACTTGAAATGTGCTAATTAAAACAAGTTATTTTATTTACTGAACAAGTACAACATGTTAAAGTTCAGGAATGTGCTAAGAATACTATTCCTGTGTGACATGGCCAGTCAGCACTTTGTTTAGGTTACTTGTTTAGGTTAGCCTCACAGGTGGCGCAGTGGTAGTGCTGCTGCTTTGCAGTAAGGAGACTGTGGAAGATTGTGGGTTCACTTCCCGGTTCCTCCCTGTGTGGACAGCGCTTTGAGTACTGAGAAAAGCGCTATATAAATGTAATGAATTATTATTATTATTATTACTATTACACACTGACCCATTCAGCCAAAACACTATTTGTCAAATAATCATCTAAGCAGCTCTGGATCTGTAGTGAAACCATTGCTGTTATTAACTTCACTTTCTGATCAAAAGCAGAACATTCCCTCTTATGAAGTGTAATACACAATTGACAGGTGGATTAATTCAGTCAAAACTAATTTAATTTGGAGCACGCAGAGATAAACAATGTCTTCTTTTAAAGAATTGGGTATTATAATAAACAATCTCAGCTAAGGTCAGAACATAAAAAAACAAAACACCAAAACATCTCATAAAAACATAAACTAGTAGCTAAAGTTACTCAAAAGAAAGATTATTTTTCTTTAAGTCTTTCTTAGTTTTTATTTAGAATTCTTCTCTTTAAAGACTAAAGTTCTTAGCAAGTTCTGACATCTTGCTAAGGATGACATCATTGTACTGACACAGATAGTGTAGGCAGTGCTTATTTTTAAAAAGGACCAGAAGGACAGATGTGAGTCAAAACACAAGCAAATATTCATACCCAGGAAATCAAATGTCATCAAATCAAAAAACAAAAGTCAAAATCGCCGTTGAAGTTGTTTAACCAGGAACCCTAACTAAGTAAAGTGATGCTAAACTCTGTTCTTTTCAACATAAACTTGGATGATGAGGAGGTGCTCAAGGTGACCTTTATATTACCTTGCTGCTGATGTCACTTCAAGGCCATTTATTTAGCAATGCAGCAGCAACTGCTCCTCAAAATGGCAGTGCCTATGAAAATCAAGATGTTGTCAAGCAGAAAAAAATTGTGAGCCTAACAGTCATCTTTTATAATCACATGATGTCACACATCACATGACTTTCATATCACGTGAATAAAAATGGGTGGTGCTGCTATAAAAAAATACTGCAAAGCCTATAAAACTCCATCCATAAATTGGAAAAACATTAAACAAAATGGTGGGATGTGGACATTGAAAAAAAACTGTATAAATAAAGTTATGAAACATCATTTTTAAGGTTGGTTTATTAGGTTAAAAGGCTCTGTTTCTCTTTTTGCAGTTTTGTTAACAAAATACAATATTTCCCAGCCTTTCTTTATGTATAAAGTTTGCTATATTTTCTCACATTTTTTCAATGTGTCCTCGATCAGTATCTTTGTATCAAGATTTCCATTTTGCTTGAGAATGGTGTCACTTTCACTAGTTGGGATCACTGGTCTACTCTTCCTTTATCCTTCCACTTTTGTACACAATGGATAGGGAGGACTCCTTTTATGCATTATACATTTTCAGAGTAATTTACCAGTTGAACCTGTGGTTGGAAAGTTATGCTAGTTATAAAATGAGTTTTTGTGCTGTTTGTTTTTGTCTCTCAGGCCATATTTGATCGTGCTTGTCAGCATTCAATATGTCTGCCCTTTTTATCAACCTTTCAGAAATCCTTAATAAGAAAAAGTAAATTTGGAAAGCATGAATTTACCAAATGAGTAAATGAATCATACAAATTCAAGTTCAGATTATTTAGAATGCACTTATAACTTCAAATGTTTTCAAGCAACTGTTGCTGTGATTTTTTACTAACTTAAAAGCATAATATCTCTGCCAGCTCTTTTCTGCTCTGGAAGTCTTTCCTAAATTCAAATCAAAGGTAGGCAAGTGAAGAGTTATCTCTAGACTTTAAAATACAGGATGCATGATTACCTAATATGTTAGTAAAGCTGGATTAAGCCACTAAAAGATGATGCTCAATTTATATTTATAATTTATCTTCAAAGCACTAAAATTAACAAAATGATGGTTGATTACACATTAAATTAACATGCAGCATAGGAGCTTTATACTGGCACAGACCAATGTATTTGGATTATAAATGTGATGCCTATCTTTGAGGTTTGAACAAGTATGCATAAATAATCTCACGGGTACTTGATCAAAAGTAATAGCAGTAATTTTACTGATAATTATGAGAAATGTTTTTAAAGCCAGAGTAATTTAAATATTGCAGGCTACAAGAAACTGTTAAGCCTTTACCAATTTATAAATCATAATGCATTTTGTCTTTATTTTGATAAATAAACTTTAGTATATACAGTACATGTAAAATAACTTTTGATATGAAAAACCTTATCTCATCAAGCACAAATCACAGGTGGGCCTTTTTTCAAGTTGCTGCCATGCAGCAATTTAGTCTTCCCTTAAAAATATCAAATACTGTTGTATTTATGCATTCTATGGCCAAATTATATTTCAGAAAATCAAAAACAATGCAAGATGTATAAATTAAACAGGTTTAATATTGATTAATATTTCCTTTCATACTTATTTTCATCTATCCATTTCCTGTTTCTACTTTGTCTTGCTTTTGTCAGAGTAATAATGAGCTCAATAAGAATAAACCCAAGTCCACGGTGAGAAATACTGTAAAAATACACCCTTGCTTTGGGAAAAAATAGAATCACTAGTCAACCATGCAGTGGACATCTGGATGAAAACATGGATAAGAAGATAACTGTTGCATGCTTGTCTATAATACACATTATTAAGCAAATATTTCCATAAACAATTGAATAGGTCTCACACTGCTTGTTGTATGACAGAAGCAGATCTTGTATCCCAATTAATACAGGCTAATGAAGAAAATGATGAACTAAGCAATATAATCAAAGGAGAAACTACACAGACCACATGACTGAAAACACTTTAATAGACAATACATTACTTTTGAAACTAAGCTTAAATGTTTACCCATAAAGTAAGATACACACTTTCTATGGGAATGTTGTTACCTGTGGCCCTAACAGTATGTACTGCGGTCTTTCAACATAGAGACATGGAAATTCCAGGTCATTTTATTAGGTTCCATATTGCATGTGTGTGAAGCTATAGTCTATGTTAAAACCACTCTCCTTTGACAGTATCTACTACAGGTGTAGCTAGCACTGAACAGAGAAGAAATAGAGATGTAAAATAATCATGTGTGTTCAGTATAAGAAATAGGCCAAGTACTCCATACTTTTTGCAGTGTCTAGAATTGATGTTGCTAACAACCAACAATAAATGCTACTTCAGAAATACACATAACTAAAAATGATTTTTAATTAAATACCCTTAAGCTTAAAGATCACACAGAAATGAAACTGGTGATTTTTTTAAATTGTGCATCAAACTACCCAAATGTTTTTAACACCTTTCCAGGAAAACCGTCAGTACAAATAGAAACCATGTTTGAATAAATTAATTCAAGATCATTAATCTTAACAAATGTATGATAGGTGAATGGATATCATTCCTTTTTTCAAACCTGCCAAGATTATTAAAACCAAAAACTACCCCTTGATGTTCCTTTCGTATTGGCACTGGACTCTGTGGCATCATAAATGTCCGGTGACTTATAAATTAAAAAGTCAAAAACTCATCCATACTTAATTGAGAACTAATGTCATCTTGCACACTAATGTATTATCTGTAGACTGACTTCAAAATGCACAATGCATATACCAACTGCTTTTAAAAAATTCTTAACAATCGTTCCATCTATATGTGTTTTTGCCAGCATCCTAGTTCGGCATATTTTAATGATGTTAGGAGTGTAGTCCATATTTAATATTACATCATTTTTTAGTATTTGTGGCAGAAAAGAAAGCTGTCATTCAAACCCTATTCTCTTAAAGACTATGCCCCCTCTTAGGCTACACCCACACTACAATTTTATCATTTAGAAATCCGTTTTTTTAAGAAAAAGGACCTACATCCACACCAGTGTTTCACATAGTTTATCGAAGTATATCTGTCCACACTAAAATGACCAAAACACAAATGACGTAGCAGTTTATCTAGATTGGGCATGTGCACATTGGTGAAAAAATCCTTAAAGGGATAGTAACACCACCAGCCATGGGATTAATCACAAAACTGTAGCAAACGGTGAATTATTTGTCTTTTGGGTAGGTATGCAACAGAACAAGTGCCATCAAAAGCAACTCTTCTAGAAGTCCGCTATGTTAGAATGTTTCTTTTCCGTGAAGGGTGACCAGTCAGGGAATGGGACATTGTAATGACCAAAATCCAATTAGGGAAGACGCTGCATAATAAGCATGATCAAATCAGAGCATGATGAGTGTCTGTGTTTTCAAAAGTCTATGTTTTCCCCTATCCACACTGCAACTCCAAGCTGTCATTTTCAGAAGTATATAGCACTGGAAAATGTTTTCAAAAGTCTCCATTTCTGGGAGTTAAAAACACCTGGGTAATGTGGATGAAGGGCAAAAGCAAAGACAAATGTATGCATTTTTAAAGAAAAATTAGTAGTGTAGTAATAGCCTCAGATTGCGAAAACTGCAAAGGATACTCTGTTAAACTATGTATTCATTGAGATGTCATGCTTACCCTATAATCCAGACCAGGCCTTGTGTTGACTACCACAACTTCCCCACTCTGAAGTGTTATATACCAATGACATTACCTACAGAACAGTGTAAGCATGCATAAGCAAGACAAAATGTTATGTTTGAACAGCATAGAAAAGCTTTGTGAACAATATAAAAAATATTAGTGTTCATGAGTTTTATGCTGAAAATAAAATTCGTTTGGACTTACTAGTGTTTCTCTTAATAGGTCAGGCTCACAACTCTTTAATCATCCCTTACAGACATGGACACTCTGATCCTTTGTGCATTCAACCGTGTTTTCACATTAGTTATTTTCTTGTTCTCCTGTTTCTGCTGAGTGGGCAAGAGTTTTTAAATTTATGATATTTAGTGTTGTGATGCCTATTTAGATTAAACATTTTGGTAAATAAAACCTTCGGGCAAAATAGGTGTACTGAAATTGTGTCTTCTTAATTAAGAGCATTGGAAAAATGTGACATCATATTTACTCGCAGACTTTGACCGCTTATCGAATTTGGCTTTCTCAGCCTTTAAAGGGAAGCAAAAGACCTCCTGACTGTCAGTCTCTTTTGATGTTTTGGTGTCATCCTCCTGTTTTGGTGACCTTACCAAAACAGATATTCAGATATTGACTAACTCTCCTTTTTATTTAACCATTTGTCTACAATCAAGAACAATAAACAACTGTATTAATGTAAGCACTTCTGATTCTTAACTAACTTATTGAAAAAGCATATGCGATACATAATGTAACCTTTATAAGTAGGTGTTAGATGTCATTTATAGTTAAAAACATTCTAATTTGCAGTGTAAGATACAATAGTTTATGTATACAAAACTAACCTCTGTAATTTCAGGCTCATTTCAGTTTTTAACATGATAGCCAAACTCTGTGACCTTAGACATACATCATTCCCAAATGCAACGAGAATTATTTGGCTTTCTGAAATGCTGTATACAACTATTCTTTAAAATTTCTCTAGCATTGATTACTACATTGATAACTGATGGGAAATTGTCATTAAATCTAAACCATTTATCCAAAATATTAGTTTTATAACTGAACAATAACTACACAGTGCCCAATAAAAATCAAATCAACTTTATTACGACTACAATAAGACTGACTTGATTAGGATTTTTCTTTGTACAGTGAAAATGAGACTCTTTTAAAATTACAAGTTCTTTTCAGACATTTGGTTTATAGAAGGCCTTAGTAACACACATATCATCAAAGAAAGACAGACAGATCGATCTAAGGAGTTTTATATTCTTCTGGCCACTTAATGTTGAAAAAATACAAGAGAGCACCACACTAAATGTGAATAAATCACAAAACTACATACAAAAATCTTAGAGCCACACTTAGAAGAAAATATTTTGAGCAACAAATTTTTGGATAAAATGTTTTAATACATTAAGCTAACCACACCTATTATGGTAGAAAACAATGTTGTAAATATATTTTGAACTACATTATTAGTTTGTAAATACTACAAAATTAAGGTATAACAATTTCCTTGATGGATTAAAGAAGGATTCATCAAACTTAGCTAACAGCAAAAAACAAAACAAACTCCAAATAATAATAATTTGAATAATACTCAGTCCCCCGCTTGATTGAATTACTGTAATGATCCAAATTAGTACAGTTTGTTTGTTACTCAAATAATAATAATTTGCCCACTTACTCCTCAGCTAATTTTGAAAAATAGGAGGTCAGAGGGTGTGGGATTTACTCTAAAAATGCATGCTTTTCCTTGTTTAGCTTATATATCCGTCTTTACTACTAAAAGTATTATTTTGCATTTTGGAGATTAGCATCTTCCTAACTATAGTGTAAACAAAGCACTCCTTATGAAGGGCATCACTTAAACTAACCTTGACACTGCCCTGTACAATGCAGCTTTGGTGCTGACAATGGTTTAGCTGAATGCAGACAAGCCTATTAATTAAAATGTCTTGTTATATTTTCAATAAATATAAGCTGATGAATCCATTTTGTTACCATTATGTTGTTACTTTAATACTCGACTACTTACAATGTTATAATAATTCAGTTTATTTTTAAACAACATACTTTTTTCTGATAAACTTAGAGGGCTGAAAACATTTACAAATTTGTCCAAAATGTAGTAGCATGATGGCATACTTTCAAGGTGTTTGAATTGAAGATGGGATTCTTAAATAATAATAAATGAGTTGGAGAGACAGATCTTCAATTCAAATACTCTGTATTGCTGGAAAGATGCCTTTCCTGTTGAAATTTCATGAAGAGTTTTCAAGAAGTAACTGTTAAAATTAATTTAGCAAAAATGCACACATTTTGCATGTTTTGACCATAAAAATGGATAACAGACATGTGGACTATGTGACACAAGTGACACTGCAGGGTTTTGTTGAAAAGTAATATTCAATATGTAATTTCTACATGAAAACATTGCATTAAATTTTTTCTCTGCCATGATTACAAACTACATGGGGTAACATAAAAAGTATCATTTTTTTGGTGGAGGATTCCTTTAAAGAGTCTGGGTATATACATGACTTTAGCCTGTCATGGACTTTTGTGCTGTTCATGGTTGGTTTGCATCGTTAATTTGTGCTGTTCATGGTTGGTTTGCATCGTTAAGTCTGATAGATAGATAGATAGATAGATAGATAGATAGATAGATAGATAGATAG